>CM059208.1:39033234-39188234 GCA_030347435.1 Clarias fuscus | reverse complement strand
GGCAGGTTTGAGGTTTAATTTTTTGTAGCACCACTATCTATGTATTACATAATAATCAGCACATTTTTTTCATTGTTCCTGTGATATTTCACTATTACCATTGATGTAGAGCACACGCTGGGTTTTGGCTTGATGTCCCCCGTAGTACTGGTTGGTGAAGGCGATGTTCATGGGGAGTTTGTCTTCAGGAATCTCAAACAGCTGCAGGCAGAGCTGAGTGTGGTCCTTCAGTGTCACAGTGCGCACGAATGGGCAGCTAGCATCGTCACAGGTCTGATCTGCATACATTATCACTGGTTCATGCACATACAGTAAAGTACATGCAGAAACTTTAACAATCAATTAATAAATGAATAAAAAGGCAAAACATGCAGTATGTTATTAAAGCATGCCATCCGTAGTGATTGCAAAATAACATGTAACCATTTATATTGAAGACTGATATTTAATAATCATTGGCGGCATAAGGCATATATGAATACTCATTTAGTGCACTATGTTTCAAAGCCAGCTCATCAGGACTCTGCCAAGATTTCATCTACAAATGAAACATGAACAATGATGATAAATTAAAAAAAAAAACACACATTAATCAGTCAGACCAAAAAATATATACAGACTTCAGGAAAAGAAAAATAGTATGATGCATATTATATTAATATAATGTTGATAATATTGTCATATATATTAATAAATAACATATAGCAATACAATCAGTATTAAAATATTTATTCAAGTTTTTCTTTTCCTGAGGTGTGTATTCATTTTAGCTGACTAAACAGCTGTGTAGCCTTAAGAAAACCACTTATCAGTGAGGCTAAACAGAAAAATGGCTTCAGTTTGATAGGGAGCATAAAGAATGGGCTGTGATACATTGGCAAATGGTCTGTTTACCCTGTTCCAGAGTGATGAGCGCATCAGGGTAAGAAGAGATGCAAATGAAGTGATGCACCTATCATGCCTAGTGTCTACCAAACAAGCCTGTAGGGGCAGTGTTATGATCTGGGGTTGTTTCTGTTGGTCAGGTAAGTCTAGACTCAGCAACATCATATCCCCAATGCAGTCAGCTGACTACCTGTATATACTGAAAGACCAGGTTTTTCCATCAATGGACTTTTCCTTTCCTGATGGCATGGGCATATTTCAAGATGACAATGGCAGGATTCATCGGGCTCAAATTGCGGAAGAGGTTGAAGTTGCATGAGACATCATTTTCACGTATGGATTTGCCACCACAGAATACAGAGCTTAACCCCATTAGGAATCTTAGGGATGTGTTAGAGAAAACTTTACACTGCAGTCCGACATTATCAATACAAGATCTTGGAGAGAAATTAATGCAACTCTGGACTGAAATAAATATTTTGATATTTGTATTATCCAAACTATGCCACAGCTATATTTAACGCAAAAGGTACTCTAACAAAATATTGTGTGTGGGTCTTTGTTTGGTTGGGCAGTGTACTGTATATAGACAAAGCTGAAAGAAGCTCCAGCCTTCAGGGAATACTGTTTCCATAAAGGGGTGTACTTAGTTAAGGACAATGTTTAGGTAGGTAGTACATGTCAAAGTAACATTCACATGAATGGCAGGACCTAACATGTCAGAGCAGGACATAACCCACAGCAACACACTGTCTCCTGTGCATCCATAGTGGTACCATCTCTTGCCCAGGTAAGTTGCAAACGCATCTGGCAATCCACATGATGTAGATGAAAACATGATTCATCAGATCAGGCCATGTTCCATTTCTCCGTGGGCCAGTTCTGATGCTCATGCGCCCATTGTAGGTGCATTTGATGGTGGACACAGGTCAGCAAGGGCACACAGTGTTATGTACTGTGTATTCAGAAGCCTTTTTGTCACTAACAGGAAGCTTTTTCAGTAATTTAAACTAAAGTAGCTCATCTATTGAACCAGCCTTGACTCCCTATGAGCATGAGTCTTGGCCAACCATGACCCTATCACTATTTACCGATTTGACTTCCTTGGACCACTTTTGGTAGACCCTGCCCACTGCAAATCAGGAATATTCCATATGAGCTACTATTTTGATGTTGCACTAACCCACTCATCTAGCCATCACAATTTGGTCCTTGTCATTGTTCAAATTCTTAACCTTACAATGTTTTTCCCCAACACATTAACTTCAGGGACCAAATGTGTACTTGCTGTCTAATATATCCCACATACATGAGCCAGTCTTCACTCCACATGTGCATCAGAGCCTTGGCCACCAATGACCCTGTTGGCAGTGGGATATATTAGGCAGCAACTGAAACTTTTTCCTGAAGTTGATGCATTTGAAGCAGAAAAAAATGGTTATCTCAAGGACTTGAGTGACTTTGACAAGTCTTTTGATTGTGTAAAGCTGCTTTGCGAAATGTCAATTGTTAAAAGCGCTATATAAATAAAATTGACTTGACTTGACTTGACTTGACAAGAGCAAAATTGAGATGACTAGAGGTATGGGTTAGAGCAATGCCAAAACTGCAGCTCTTGTGGAATGTTCCAGTGGTCAGGACAAACCAAAAGTGATACAAAACTTGTGAACTGGTGAACTTGTGACATGGTCATGGGTGGCCAAGGCTTACCAAGGCACATGGGGAGCGAAAGCTGGCCAGTCTATTCTGATCCAGTAGTCTTAATGTAGCTCAAAACGATGAAAAGGTTAATGTGATAGAAAGATGTCAGAACACAGTGCATCACTGCTATCGTCAGTCATTATTAGGTAGGTGGTCATAATGCTATGGCTGATTTTTATATATACTGTACATACATATATGTACAGTGTTAGCATTTCATACTAATTTTTGAAAATGAAAAACACTTTTTATTTCTGTTTTATATGAGAAATTTAGTTTATATGAGAAACACGTTCTAACAGAGAGTTTCTTACAATTATGATTTTGTCAATGACCCTTTCAACTCGCTCAGGCATACAATGAAAACGTTGCCTGCAAAATTCAGACTTACTAACATTGCATGCCCAAGCTGAAATGAGCTCCTTAATCAAGTGCTGCTTGTTTGTTACGGTCGTTTTTTTTTCCAACTGCAACTTCAGAATTGCCCATAAGTTTTCTATTGGATTTATGTCTGAGCTGTTACCAGGCCATGGTACCACACTCCGATGCCATGAGCATTAAGGGACCATGTCACTTCTCGACCTTTATGACACGGGGCTCCATCGTGCAGAAATTCCAGACTCATTTCAAAGAACTCTTCATTTTAGGGGTATTTTGGTATTGGTATACCAATTGGTATTGGTATTTTGGTATTAGGTCAAACTCTTTTACCCTTTATTACAACAACAATGCTTGTGTTCATGCTAATCATCAATGATGTCATATTAGCACATAATGTAAGTAAAAGTAACAAAAAGTACTTTTAAAAAAGTACAATCCCAGTAAACTGTATGCCTGAATGTTGCAGAGAACGTGTTCATTCTATGCCTGACCAAGTTCAATCCTTGAACAAAAGCCAAAGGTTATGAAAAAAAAGCCAAATTGCTGACAAAAAAAGTCAATGCTGGCCATGATAGGAAGGTATCAGAACACATCCTGCTGCGTATGCAGCGTAGTAATCAAAGAGTTCAAGGTTGTTGATCCAGCCTCCAAATTCCCCAGATCTCAATCCTAACGAGCATCCATGGAAAGCACCGGGCAAACAAGTCTAATCAATGGAGGCCCTGCCCCACCCCACAACCCTCAGCACCTAAAGGATCCGCCACTAATGTGGCACACCCCAAGAGGTTTTGTGCAGTCATTTCCTGAGGATCTAAAGCTGCCCAGGTGGCACAAGGAGAACCTGCAAAATATTAAGGCTTTTTTATGTTGTGTTCTGATGTTATGGCTGATTGGTGTACAGTATATTTATGTAGAAAAAAATGATATATTTGCTGGGTTTTTGAGCAACCAACAATATAACAACTTCCACATTGTATCTTCCATTGTCTATTTCCAGTATTTTCACAAGCATGTGTTTTCTTCATCATTAGCTACTTTCTTTATTTCTGGATGTCTGATGAAAATCTGATCTACAGGAGAGAATGTGGACTTTTTCTATTATAACTCTCTAACATCTACTCCACATCTTCAGAAAGACTACCATGGTTCTACCGATTTCTAGATTCTAACTGGTCAGAAGGCATTGATTAGGTGTCAGCAATTATGTCAGTGCTACAAGTTTCAGAACGCTTAATGCTTGCGTTACATTATCGTTCCACATTAAATCTTTGATCGATTTGATCTGATAAGTTTTCTGTGAGGAGAAATTTAGCATCAGTATTTAGCATTTAGTATTTAGCCATTTTTTCCAAGGACTCTCCAGTGAACCAGTCACAGCAGAAACTTTGTTTTGAGTGTTTAGACACATAAGAGCATGGGCAACTTCGCACTTTCTTTGTAGCATGTCAAGCTGTATTAAGGCTCTAAAGAAATATAAAGAGACTGGTTTTTTTTGTGTATATACCTGCCACAACATAAGTGAACCAGGAACCAGGCTGTTTTGCTAATGTTCGCTAAAACTCCAGGCATATAAAATGAATGGTAACATCCGTTCTTTAATAAATCAAAAGTGTTGGCAAATTGCTGTGGTATAAGAGGAATTTGAAGATTATGGGACATGCTGTTGGAAAATATTCTACATTGTGCTCAATGGCATCACAACACACAGTTGTTGATTATTTTCCTATAACAGCATGCTTCATCATCTTTTATTCCTCATAATAACAAGTGAATCTCACAATAGCATCACTTTAAACAAAATGCACAACGGTGCATCACATGCAGTCCTTGGATCAGTTTAATGTGTGTGTGTGTGCGTATGTGAGTGTGTGTGTCATACAGAAGCCGAACTCGGTGCAGGTCTGGTAGTACCACTGTCTGTACCCAAAGCTGCCGCTGGTGCTTTCATTCAGATTCAGCATGGTGTGTTGGTGAGAGATATCCAGACAACGCTCCTTTGACATAACACGATACATCTAATAAATAATGTAAAAGAAGAAGAAGAAGAAGAAGAAGAAGAAGAAAAGCATTGAGCATGTACAACACTGTAAATACATTTCCTAACATAACGTGGGCATTATCAAAAGAAAAACCTGTGTACATTAAAAAAGTTTACTAATGTTCAGCAACTCAGCTGCAAGTAGTGCACAAGAATTTAGAATTCAGCAGTGCCACCTTCTGTTCAGATCTTCACCTCTGTCCATTTTCAGGGACTCCCAGTAGTCTTCACTGCTTATTTAGAGAACTCATTTATTATATTGCTTACACTAATGAATAAATCCCATTAGTGACTGAAAATGAATACAGAATTGTGCCAGACCTAACAAACTCTTAATTACAGATCTAATTCATTGCCGCTTGTCTCAATTAATTACACGAAATACGCCTCTGTGGAAAACAGTGCTGCATAACTAAAAAGTCAAGAGCATAATTTTCTTTTATCAACATTATTGATTAGCCCATCAAATTTCAAAACCCCAGAAAATAACATGAAATAGTATGTGGGAAATATTATACCCGAACTCTTTTGTAGAAAACATGATAGATGTGCTTTAAGTTAGTAAGTTATTGTAGATCAATCAATCAATTAATTAATTAATTAATTTAAAGCATGCATGGTTTACCTTTGCCCATCATTAAATAGTATTTTTAAAGCAGTTAATAATGAATTCAATATTTTGAATAATGATGAAATAAATCAGATAAAGTTGTAATGCATCTTAATCAGGACATAACATGATTCAAGACCATCACTACTAATGAGTTTTTTCAAGAAATTAACAGGAGAAAACTATTTTTTTATTTAAATACTGCCTTGCATTTTTGTCTGATGATGATGATTATGACAATGATTATGATGATTGGTAGTAGTAATAGTAGTAGTAGTGGCAGAAAATATGATTTAATTAAAGAAAATTTTGAGAAATAAATAATTATACTCTGCATTTCTTAACTATGTTATTCCATGTAATTTTGAAAACTACTTATTCATTCATTCATCTTCTATTTCGCTTTATCCTGTCTACAGTGTCGCCCAGGAAACGTAGGGCACACGGCAGGGTCCCCCCTATACATGGCGGCAATCCATCACGGAGCACACCAGAGTACACAGATTAAACCCGTCAAGCACTGGGAGAACACACAAATTCCACACACAAAGAGGGAATCAAGCGCTCATCTCTGGAGGTGTGAGGCCACAGTGCTAACCACTGCACCAGCATGCCACCTTAAAGTAATACTTACTTTTCATAAAATGTATATACAGTACACATACTTTCTACATTAACATCCAGGTATGTAATGTTCGTGTTAAAGATACCTTGTAATCTAAATTTATAGAGTGCACTGATACCGAATGAAAAAGAGTAAAAGGCAAAATTTCACACCGCTGCAAGTTTGACCAGCCTGTCGTAGGCCTCCTCTTGGCTCTGATTGGTCATTATGTCACAGATTTGAGCGATGGTTGGCATCACTCCTTCCTCATTGTACTGCACGCTTCCCATGAAGATGTCAGCCACGCTCTGCACGAGCTCGGTCCGGTCCTCTGGACTCTTCGGCACATCACAGCATCCGAAATCCTTCACCACCTTCATTGCATTACCCCCAAGCAGAGCTGCCTTCAGATCCACAAAGGCCTCACGAACACTGTTTAAACACTGACGAGGAAGGTGAGAAACACTTAAGCACACATAGCGCCTAAGCAAATGTACAAAGTAAAATGTGCAAACACATAAAGAAGCTTAAGTACACCAGTTTAACATAAGCGAATATGCACAGTAACGAACTTAAACATGAATAAAAACATACTGATGGTAATACACTTTAAAGGGGAGCTATTATGTAAAATTCATTTTAGTCATTTTAGGCATTCCGATGGGTCTCCTGTGCGTGAGTGTGCGTGTGTGTGTGCGTGTGTGTGTGTGTGTAAAACAAAATAGGAATAAAAATAAAGAATAAAAAAAAAATGAAAAAATGGCAATTAGATTTTCCCCCTCTTGTGACCACATATAAGAAGCTCCACTCTCAAGACTTGTTGCCCAGCTCTGTTAGTCTGTGGAGTGGTGTGGCTCAAAGGAAACTCCTTTACATAGTAACTGAAATAGTGCATTTGGAGGATGATTGAAATTAAGGGAATTTTGAGATATACAAAAAAAAAAAAAAAAAGGATTGACACTTTGCAGGAGTTCTAACAATTATGTTATGTAACTCCTTATATTACTAGTAAAGCATGTACACAAACTTTAACACACACACTAAGATTAAATTCGTACCTTATAAGAGCCACCTACATCCTCTTCTGTAAGACTGTGTGCCACCACCTAGATAGACAAAGAACTTCAAATTCATGACAGGTGCAATAATATTACACACTCACAGCATTCTGATGCACCATAGCCAAAACCTTGCCTTTTAGTGAAACATATGAATAATAGTGGTATGGTGTGTAGGACTGTACCTTGTTATAAGCAGAAAAATCCAGCTTGGCCTGAACAGGAGCCGAGGATGCTACTGCCCCATAGACCAGGTGAGGAAACTACAACACCCCCCAAAACAGTGGGATGGGTTAATGATTATTAATCTACATGAATGAGAAATAATGTCTCCAAACATATGCACGTTTTGTAAATAATAAAGGAAAGGTAGCCCATGATAAAAGATTACAAGTATATAAGCATTTATTCACTTCAAACACATCACACAGGGTTTGTGACTTAAACAATCTGTCCCAACTCTGAGCATTTTTCAGGAACATTAACCAGACTACCTTTTCAGTAAGCAAATTCACAGTTTGATGCTTTTTAGATATAATAAGATTTCTTATCCTATTACACAAAATTAACTTTTTTTGAATGAATAAAAAAATTTTTTTGAAATGTATTTATTAATTATTCATTTTTTATGGGAATTAAAAATGACAAATCGATTTGTCCTATTGTGACCTCATATAAGAACATTACCCCTCACCCCCCACGCCCTCCCACACACACCACACACCCTCAGTTTGTTGCTCAACTCTAGTGTTCTCTGGCAGAGTGGGGCTTAGCAGTAGCTCATTTACATAGACAAAGAATCTGTGCATTTGGAGAAGGAGTGAATAGGAAAATATTCTCTGAGGATTATTTCAGGTGGAGCATTAAGAGATACACTTTGAGGGACTTCTTGATTTATGTTAATTTAAAGAGAAAGTTAAATATGTGAGCCTTTTGAGACATTTTAGAGAAAAAAATCACAAGTACAATTCAACACTTTGTTAAACTGCTTTATCCCTGAGCACAGTAGTAGTGGTTTTTTTTATGTTTCTTTTTTTTCATGTCTCATTTTCTATAAGAGCAGCTCTGACAATATTACTACTGTACATTACAGGCTTACATCAATGCACCTGTTCTAATACATTATTGGTTCTATAGTAACAAACTTACATTAATGGTGGATGGTGTTTAATTGTTGATAAGGAAAGGAGACAGTGTTGGTGCTTTGTAACAATCAGAGGTAAAGCTGTAACTTTAAGTGCTTTCTGGAACGGGCAATGCCTGACACCCGAGTTTAGGTTACGTTTATAGCTGCTATAAAGTAACTGATTATGGGAACTTCATGGTTGTTCCATGTCATTCTAAATTATTATTTTTTAATTCACAGTCATATAAGAGGAACGAAAGACTTCAGGATGTGCCTTTATTGGAAACCCATCAACTTCAATTTAGTGACACATCAAACCATCCTGACCTTCATTCCTTTACCGTTCCTTAACAGGATGCCTGCTTGTGTTTTATTCTATACATATATATTTTTTATTACAGGTCTTTACAACTCAAATAGCATTGCCATTCTGTATTTAAGCTCTGTGTATCTAGTCACAGCCCCAAACTCAGATACTGTAGTAGGCTCAGATAAAATTTCTTTGGATTCATCCTGCCTTCTGTCAGTAGTTCAGGTCAGGGGTGATAGTATACTGGAGTGGGGAATGTTTTCCTGACACACATTTGGTGCCTTGAGACCGACAGAGTCTTGTTTTATTGCCATTAAATAAACAGCCTTGTTGCTGATTACATAGAATGCATACAAAAATACACTGTGGGTAGTTAGGGTTAGGTTCGGGGTTAGAGAGTTTTAGCTTATCCATCAACACTGCACTTGTTTTATTCTGTAAATGAATAAAATCCTTTAAATCACCTTTCACCTAAAAGAATCAATCACTTTCTGAATCATTTATCACCTTTCCCCTGAACCAGGCGGAGAGAGCGCCAGCATATGAGCCCCCAAAACTGATCCAGATGTTCTTGTCAGTGAGGGCATATTTCTGACTGATAAAGCTGTGGAAAGCAGCCAGATCTGCAAGGCTGTGTGAAATAAAATGTAAAAAAAAGATGCACGTAAAAAATCTGTGGAGATTTTAATGACCAAAATGTGTAACGTGTAGACACTTCTGATCATGGCCACTCACGCCTGCTGACTAGAAAGGTGCTGCAGATTCAAAAGCTCCAGGCCACCAGGATTGACGCTCGAGCCGTAGAAACGGTGTTCGAGTGCCACGAGGAGCGCTCCATGCTTCTTTGCAATGTCCACATGATGCCCTGAGGGACAGATGAGCATCAGCTCCTGATCAGAGTTTAGATTTCACTGACCAGGTGAGAGAATAGCAGACATGTGATAATGTCATATGGGCAAATATGAATTCATGCGAACAAGATAAAAATTTCTCATAGCAATTTAGTCAAATAAATCAATAAATACATAACACTATTAAAAAATCACACACTATTACCTTAACCGTATTCTGTATTACGGTAATCCCAAATAACAATAAGCCATACTGTACATAACATTCCAGTTATAAATCTCTATATTAAACAGTAAAAAATAAAGTACCAGTCAACAAGCTGAATTTTGACAACGCGCCTTCACCACTAATGTAGAGAAACACTGGACCATCAGCCTGTTTCCAGTACTCTTCATTCACAATGAATTTCTGCAGCATAAAGAGAACGTAATAAGGCTTTACATGCTGTAGTTACATAATTATAAGCCATGTTGTAGTATTTTAATATCATCCTTAATTATAGATATTTGACCATTTGATCATATTGCCTATTATTACATAACAGATTTTGATACCTGAAGCAGGGTGTCCGTGTTTCTGCTGTTAAAATGGTCAAGTTTCTGGTGAAACTGACCCTCTGTGAGATGAGATTTGTGCATTATCTGCAAGCGCTGTTCAGCTCTTTGTTCATAAATTGAATGCACACGTTCCTTCAACTTCCAGAGCACACGCCCTATAATGAGGGATTAGGAACATTTCTGGACATGACTTACACAACACTTTCAACAATAAAAATCACCTAAAGTATTACTTATGTTAGGAATCTATTTAGCATTAGCACTAAAAAGTAAAGTAAGATCGTGTCAGTTTATCAGTTTAGCGTCATTTAGCTAGCTCAGATTTATAAAATGTATTAAATATCCGTGTAATATCAGTTAATATAATAAAAAACAAACAGACCACAGTGGGGGTTTTATTTTCGGCTTATGTGATCTACAATTTCGAAAAAGTTTCAGGATTTTCACACCACAGATATGGGCGCTTTCGCCATACGTCCTCCTTCAGACGTCTTACAAACTGGCAGTAGAATTTGCTATTGACTATCTGGCTCCTGGGGATGAATTCTCAATGTATAATGCAGTAAATGTTTTTTGGGGAAATGATGGGATCTTCCCCTGTGAAGACTGTTGCTTCGTCTCAGGGTCGTACCAACACATACAAATTTAGTCACTGGTAATGATCCTCGACATGACGGACAGGTCATCCACTGCATGGATCCACTCCACTCCATCCATCCGATTGAGTTCTTGGTAGACTCCAACAGAATGTTCCTTCTGCTCCTGTGTCAGCCTGGGGATGAACTTGGAAGCAACATGGTGCGTGTTAAACTCACTTGTGAGGATTCCCTGGACTGATCCGTATGACACACGGACATATGCAGCAGTGTTGTGGTTTACTCTCCAACGATCCTCATGCACAATATGGTTTTGACAATTTTGAGGGTAGAGCTCGTTGAAGGTCTTCCTGATCTTTTGTCACCTTCCGGTGAAGAACTTAAATCGCGTGTGCCACTCAAAACTCCTTCATGGCGCAGCACCACTGGGCAGATTTGCCCAGTTTCATGCAGAATTTCACGTTCGTTCTTTGTTTTAACTTGCTGTCCATAACGCAGAGGTGGTCATTCATGTTGTCAGAATAGCACCAGTTGCAGGGCACAATACGACGTCTTTTGGTACACTGAATTTTGAAGGGTTGAAGCCTTGTGCTGCCATCTGCTGGTGTGTCACAAAACTAGTCTTGAAACTTTTTGATATCACCTCGTATATATCATTTGTCATAAAATCCTGTGATGGTTGGTTAGCTGGCTAATAAAATCTGTGACAGCTTAGTGAATTAAACTCTATTTTAAAATAAATTAATAATAATAATATCTTTTTTTAAAGGAACGACATTGATTTTGAAAAGTATCAGAAATCTGACAAAGTATGAAACATGTGGCCTTAATGCCTATCTTTCTTTTTAAACAAGTGCTTAAACCTCCATATGATGAACACTTTGTAAAGTGCTTGACTTGCACAAACAATAGTCAAATGTTGTTGGTAGCTACATGTTATGTGATATGTGTCTAAAAAAATTCCGCTTTTGGTGATATTCAGTACGCCATGATCTCACTAGGTTCAGGTTTCATTAAAACAATACGAGTGCTTGAGTGTTAATGGCATTGGAAATGCTAAGGAAATATCCCCCCTGAACGACTTGAATCATCTTTATGTTTCTTGCTTATTTAATATGTGATCTTTAGTGTTGTCCAGGATCTATTGTGGAACAATATACAGTAGGGCTTATCAGGATGAACCAGCTACTGAAAATGAATTGTATGAAATTCTGACTTGACTGTTTAGTATAACCTTTGCTTAACCTTTTCCTACATTATAAACAATGACCTTTGACTACTGAAATAATTTTTCCTCTTGATCGCAGCTGTAACTGTATTAGCAATGCTCATTAGAGGAGCACAGAACCATTATAATCTCATTAGAGTGGGGTGATAATAAACACCAGAATCACTAAATACATTACACATAATTCAATATAACATATTTCATGCGTTTCAGGCTGGAGTTTTCATTTAAATCCAATTCTTGTAGTTTTATCTTCCCTTTATACAAAAAAAAAAGTATATTATTTCACACTGCAATTCTAAGCATAAAAAAAATATTTATTCTTTTACTTTGATTTTTTACTTCTTTGTTCAAAGTCAGGGACATTTATTATGCAATGCTTAAGAAAGTGCAAACTTTCTAATAAGCAATAATATTTTCATTTGTAATGTAATAAGCAACTGATAATCAGCCTTACCTGAGGAAGCAAAATCAAAACCAAGCATCATCACCACACACTGGATCATGGATAGAGCCATGATGTGAGAGTTTTCAGTACCTAAAAGTAGGTTTGGATATTCTTTTTTCCCCCCTTCTTCTCCAACCCACTACTCACGGCCTTCTTGTATTCAGTTCGTGCAAACAAACCAGAAGTGATTACAGAACGTACAGTAGAAGACTTAAGTATCAGTTTGGCATCAGCACTGAGCTTTATGTTGTCGACCCATCTACATTAACAGTCTAAAAAGGAGCAGCCAGCAATGCGAACTTAAAACCAGGATGCTTAAATAACCATATGATACCCATGCTATGGTCGCCTATCATATTACTTAAATTATTGGCACTCTTCAGAGAAAGGAGCCCACATTAATATTTAAAACACTAACATTTTACAAAACGCTGCTTTCAAAATGATCAGCATTGGAACTTATTTCAGTAATGTCCAACAAGTTTGGAGATCTTAGCATTGTAAGGTTCTATCTAGGTTAAGAATTAATGAAAGATTTGTATAATTCCAAGGCCATATTGGAGACACACTAGTCTGTGCACAAAATTTCAAGCTCATTACAGGTACCATTCTGACTTAGAGTTCAAATACGAATTCAGATACAAAGATAAACAGTTTCTAAAACTGATGTGTGTTCCAGAAACCACTTCAGACTAAACTTTTGTCATACACATCAAAGATGTTTTGTTCAGCTGCAAGATTAACACGCTGGTAGAAGTAGCCAGCTTTTGTCCAAAAAAAAAAATAATTAACTTCATAATTGATACACACGATAAAATGTTGTTCCAATAATGCATTGTAAAGTTCAGATACATATTATGGATTTGTACTCAGCAAGGACATCTTTTGGGAAAGGTGACTTAAAACATTAGTTAAAGACCCTGATTGTGCTTAATAGTGTCAAATATGCATTAAATTCATCGTCAAATGTGAAAAAAAAATCATTTGCTGCACACCCTCATCACATGCAGAAGGTTTTTAAATTTTTTTTATTTTTAAACATACACATTGTTTTGTACAGGTCAACAATGACCCATCTATTTGATGTGAATAAATCACTGTTTTTCTAAATAAATAAAAAACTGCAAAAACCTATTTAAAAAATACATCCTAGAAAGAAAGAAAAATGTTCCGTAAAATTTCTCTCTTTCTTATATGATTAGTATATAATAAACATTAGAAACTTAAGCTTATTTTTAGACCCATTTATGTATTTCAAGCTTAAATTCGTCTTATATTATTAGCAGATAATTTTTTTGCCTTGGGATAAGAAAAATAATTGGTCAGTAGTATGTATCAATTAGTTTGAATGTACTGTAGAGTAAAAATGGAGAAATAGGCTTAACAGTAATAATCATCATCTAATACAGAGAAATATTAGTTGAATTGACTAAAAATGGAAGATATTCCTACTTAATAAAGGCTTCATTAAAAAGTTACAAATTACTGCTTAAAATATTTCAATCGTCGTGTAAAATATTTATTTTTTACAACTTTTTGTTCTTGAACTAGGTCAACCATTAAGAAACAACATTTAAATCACACATTAAAGGCAAATTATGTTGTTTTTATTGTTCCAAAAAGCATCCAAGCATTTTTAAGGTGCTAATTGCAATTCATTTCGAAGACACACCAGAACAGAAGAAATTATGTCTACTGTTTAATATATTAATATTAAACAAATTAATTAACAATAATCTAGGAACTTCAATGAGTATTGTAACTCGTCTAAAACGTCGATCAGATTTAGAAGGAAGAACATGAATATGTGGACTATGAAGTCTCCCGAGTGTACAGCTGATTCAACAGAAAGCATAAAAAGCTTTGAATCATCTTCTCCTATTCCTTTAAAGCTTGGAGAAGGGCACGTCTTTAGGGCTCTTCTTTTCCAGCGCCGCCTGCGCTGACTTCATAAGATCCTGTGTCTGCAACATGCTCATGTTCCAAGTAACCTAGAGGCAAGGGAGACATCTCACTATAACGTAGCGGCAAAATTTTCCAAAAAATAAACAGCACTTTATACTTTTTTTTATTTTAGTTACCTTATGACACAAGTTAATTCTTGGTATCAATTATTTTATAGCAGCTATAAAGAAAAAAAAATTCTCTCTCATGAAGCTAACAATGCACAGGGAGGCCTTAAACATCACCTAAAAGCACAAGAGGTAAAACTGCATCCTTAAGCAGGTTCTTACCATGTAGTCCAGGCCCTCGGTCACACTGTGATCCCTGGAGTACAGGAGGTTGATTTTGGTTCCCTGGACAGCGACTGGACTCCGGCATGCGATCTCACCTACTATTTCCAGAGCTCCAGCCATCATTGACTCCTTATCAGAGAACACACGACTAAAGGGATGAAGAACAGAACACACTTGCTTTAATTTACACTATATAAGACGCTACAGGGAAAAAAAAAAACAGGTCAAGTATTATTTTTAGGGCAAGGGAGAGGGGGGTATTTTTATACATATATATATATATATATATATATATATATATATATATATATATATATATATATATATATATATATCATTATGTTTATCACATAACAACTATACCAGTGCCCTCGAACACAAAATAATTCTAGAGCATACATTATACAGACAAGACTAATTATTGACGTACTTGAATACTGAAAATTTTAATCAGGCAAATTAACCGACTTGCAGTTTTACAAGCTCTAAAAGCTCTCAAGACTAACTTTTGATACAGAAAATTCAATAACAGATCAAAAAGAAGCTCAGATTATAAAAGACCCACAGACACTGCAGAAGTCGGCCTGTAAATAGGCATATTAGAATGCCTATTTTAACATATTATCACATTTATTATTGTTTTTTTTTTAAAACTTCATTACATTTTAGAATTTGTATTCAGTATGATTGTCCACATTCAGATTCAAATGCGACTTTATACAACTGCTGTGTTAAAGGCAAATGCCATTATTTGGTGAAATTACTTGTGTTTGTCTTATAGTTGATTTTATAACGTCTTAATATCAACCGAATGAATTTGCTACCACAATAACCCCCTACCCCCCCCCCCCCCCCCCGCACACGCACACACACACACAAAAAAGACTATTCTTCATTTAATTTTTTCCTCAGTTCTCATTTCTTACTTATGTTTCATAATTCTGTATGAGTCATAGTACCTTACAAGTCCACAGGTCTTGGCTTCATCAGAATACATTTTCCTTGCAGTAAGTGCTAACTCGTTCACCAAGCTGAAAAAAGAAAAGAAAAAGAAAACATTAGAGAGAAATGTTTAATTAGATTTTCCTTTTACTTCAGAGCCCATCATACTTACCTACGACTGCCAATCACTTTAGGGAGACGCTGCAAAGTGCCAACGTCTGCTGCCAGGCCAACGTCGACCTCCTAAATAACATGCGACAATAATTCAATATTCAAAAATTACTTGTTTAAGAAAACTGAGAGATGTTATTAATTTAATCAGTTATGGAAACGCTGACAGGATTATAATGATTCATGCATGATTAAGGTATCACTTTAGATCTTGTTAACTAAGGACGTATATAACTGTATATCAAACAAATAAATTACACTACATTGCCAAAAGTATTTGCTCACCTGCCTTCACATGCATACGAATTGAGTAACATCCTATTTTTAATCTATAGTGTTTAATATGATGTTGGCCCACCCTTTGCAGGTATAACAGATTCAACTCTTCTGGGAAGGC
Organism: Clarias fuscus; assembly: GCA_030347435.1. NCBI lineage: Eukaryota > Metazoa > Chordata > Actinopteri > Siluriformes > Clariidae > Clarias > Clarias fuscus. Next base: position 39,172,093 of record CM059208.1, on the reverse strand, counting down.
ATTCCACAAGGTTAAGGAGTGTGTTTATGGGAATTTTTGACCAATTCTTCCAGAATTGCACAAAGCAAGGTCCTTAAAGACACGGATGAGTGAGTTTGGTGTGGAAGAACTTAACTGTCCAGACCTCAACCCGATAGAACACCTTTGGGATGAATTAGAGCGGAGACTGTGAGCCAGGCCTTCTCGTCCAACATCTGACCTTATGTCTGACCTCACAAATGCACTTTTGGACAAATGGTCAAAAATTCCCATAAACACGCTCCTAAACCTCGTGGAAAGCCTTCCCAGAAGAGTTGAAGCTGTTATAGCTGCAAAGGGTGGGCCAACATCATATTAATGCCAAAGGATTAAGAATTGGATGTTACTCAATTCATATGCATGTGAAGGCAGGCGAGCGAATAATTTATAGTAGTGAATACTGCATATCATTATAATCTCAGATTATTCAATTTAATACAAGATGTCAGAATTTTCACATTTTTCTTTAATAACTGACAAACCGGTAATATCATAAGATAGTCCACTATGTATTAGAATCAAACATCTGTGGTTCATTTAAACCTCAAAAAGTTGCAAATGTAATTAATTGTTCACATAGTGCCCCCTTGTGGTCAACTCCTTCACAAGCGCTTGTAAAAGTCAAAACAATCAATTGACTAATTCTGATTATTTACTATCTATAGATCTAAAAGTGTATAATCATATGGATGAAAATAAATCCTGATGAAAGCGTCTAAGCGAATGAAGTGTGGCAGGTTAATGTTCCTCATACCTTCACCTGAAACCAGGCGTCCTGTGTGCATAGACGAATATCACAGGCTGTGATTAGATCCACTCCTGTCAAAGTAGAAATCAGATACAGTCAAAACTGTCAGTAATTCATTTTTCTGCTGCTAAATATAGAGTGTCAGCCCCAGTAAAAGAGAACTCTCTAATGGAATAAAGCCTTGCAGGAAAAGTGACACCACAACTCTGGAAAGTTTGACGATATTGTTTCTGTGTGAACGAGATACACTTAACACTCCCAACAGACCTGCTCCCACACAGGCGCCATGAACTGCCACCACCACCGGCTTCGGACACTGCAGGCACATCACACACAAGGTCCGGTTTAGTACTTTATCCAATATCACTGTCAACAACAAAGTTATTGGTAGTGCTCATACTGTATGCATGTAGAACCCCTACGTGCTGTCTGTCGATTTTATGTAGCAATAAAACGTTATGTTATAGAAAAATAATCAGGGATATACTGAAATGGAATTACACTTGACAACCAATAGCTGATTGCTTTCCTGTAAATGCACATTCGTAAGTTTTGTTAATATAATAAAAACATAATACATTTTAGACATTTATAGTCCGGTGTAATGAAACATTTGCATAAACCTCTCAAGCCTGGTATAAAGTAACATTTAATGTCAAATCCGATTCTGGGTACAGTAAGGGACAATTTTGAAAAATATACATCAACCCAGCGCTGGTAAAAACGAGCTGTACGCTGCTCCCAGAAATGAATAAATAAATGAGTTTTAAAATTAAAATGCAACATAACAAAATTAAAGAATACCTTTTCAATGACTGAGAACGTGTTCTGGTATTTGGAAATGATGCCACGAAGATACCATGCTATCCTGGCAGTATCGTCTCCTTGGGGCTGCAGCAAATCACCAGCCAAGTCCATAATGTCGATACCTATATAAAATGAAACTGGATTCTTTCAAAAACAGATGGAAACGTTAGGAACATTTTCCATTAAAATCATGGTTTATGTATGAACCCATGTGTTTGGTGGAAGCCGTTTCAATCTGGAATGTTAGCAAATGTAATTATTCAAATGTTCATTATTGAGTTAATAAACAGCTATTTGGTTAACTGCAAGAAGAGTGTAGTATTTTTTTAAAAGTTATATTTAATGTGCTGAATGTGATTTTCAAGGGTTGTGGTATTTGGCCCTGATTACGTACACTGTAATTGTGTTCTGGGTGACAAACTTTACAGTCGGTGTGCAGGGCAGAAAAATGTACGACAACCAAGACTTATGGTAATGTATTTCTGAGTTATTGTAAATGCACTGTATCCCTCATTAGTCTCTCAGGCTTCATAAGTGACAGTCTGCACGCGAAGGTACTGTAAACTGCCTGCACCCAAGCCTTTGTTAGTGTTGATGAACATCTATACTTTCTGGTGTACTTGTTCTGCTAGATCAAGAACTTCATACAAATAAAAGGCATACCCTAACATCTATGTAATCTAAACAATCTAATTAATTCAAATGATGGCACCTTAAATGGTTACATTTGTATTCGAATAACCTGACAATATAGTGTATACAACTATAAACTTAATTCTAAGTTAAAAAGATAAGATCAGTTATTATTTTCCATTTAGTGTTGTTAGTCTTAAATAATGTTTAACAATGAAAGCATGGCAAAATCCTATTCTTAACAAAAATGACACATTGCTGTACCTGCAGTGAACAATTTCCCGGCACCCGAGAATACCACGACACGGCACTCTGGATCTTCAGAGATCTGATTAAAGCAATCAACCATTTCACTATAAGGGGGGGAAAAAGAGCATTACTGATATTACATGCAAAGTAGAATATATATTATACATACCAAACCAGAATCTTAGTTATGTCCTTTTATTTCATGGTGATGGGAAAAAAACAAAAAAAACTACCTCCAGTAGGCCTTGTTCATGGCATTGCGTTTCTCTGGGCGATGAAGCTCAACATGAGTGACGTGATTGGCTGGGTGGGTGATTGACAGGGTGGTGAAAGGTGGAGTGGGGCCTCCTGGAGTCGACATGGCTCTCACAACATTAAGAGTAGGAAACCACAGGCCTCTTCCTGGTCAAAACCACTTAACATGTCAATATGATAAATATTTACAGTACATAGATGAATAAAAGGCACAAAGTTTAAATAGAAGAGAGTAAAGTTAGTTTTGGTGCAACGATACATAAATCATCCTAGTCGCTTTCTGTTAGGAGATATTAATTCAGCTTTTGTGAAAAGATTTTCCAGTGTGAGCCCAAAAAAAGTCATGGGTAATGATATCGCTCTTCGAACACAGGTGAGTCTTCATGACAGGGGACAGTTCTGCGTCCTTTGCTTTGTTAAGAAAAGGAGCATAAGGTGAGGAAACACCTGCTTACGAATGGCATAATACAAGTAATAACAGGAACTTCTTTGCATTCCTCAACAGTAAATGGAACTCTAATCATGGAAAATGTTTATGGCTTAGTGGTTAGCACTGTCGCCTTGCACCTCCAGGGTCAGGGGTTGATTCCCGTCTCTGTGTGCATGGAGTTTGCATGTTCTCCCCGTGCTTGGTGGGTTTCCTCCGGGTACTCCGGTTTCCTCCCATGCAGATTAGGCTAAAAGGCGTTCCCAAATTGCCCGTAGTGTGTGAACAAGTGTGTGTGTGTCTGTGTAAGTGCCCTGCGATGGATTGGCACCCTGTCAAGTGCCCCAAGTCTCTTGGGAAAGGCTCCAGGCCTCCCGCGGCCTTGTATAGGATTAACAGGATTAAGCGATATAGAAGATGAGTGAGTGTGCATTAACATTATATATATATAAATATATATATATATATATATATATATATATATATATATATATATATATAGTACAGACTAAAAGTTTGGACACACCTTCTCATTCAAAGAGTTTTCTTTATTGTGTTCTTTAGTCCAAACAAGTCTCTTCTGCTTGTTGCCTGTCCTTAGCAGTGGTTTCCTAGCAGATATTCTACCATGAAGGCCTGATTCACACAGTCTCCTCTTAACAGTTGTTCTAGAGATGTGTCTGCTGCTAGAACTCTGTGTGGCATTGACCTGCTCTCTGATCTGAGCTGCTGTTAACCTGCGATTTCTGAGGCCGGTGACTCGAATGAACTTCTCCTCCGCAGCAGAGGTGACTCTTGGTCTTCCTTTCCTGGGGCGGTCCGCATGTGAGCCAGTTTCTTTGTAGCGCTTGATGGTTTTTTGTGACTGCACTTGGGGACACTTTCAAAGTTTTCCCAATTTGTCGGACTGACTGACCTTCATTTCTTAAAGTAATGATGGCCATTCGTTTTTCTTTACTTAGCTGCTTTTTTCTTGCCATAATACAAATTCAAACTCTTTGAATGAGGTGTGTCCAAACTTTTGGTCTGTCCTGTAAGTATATTATATTAATTATATTAATATTGCCTAATATATCCTGACCGGTGTATTACAATTGCCAGGGCGATATTTTGGAGGCATCACTACCCCTCAGGTTTGGGACACATCCCAGGGAAAGCTGTGACCTTAAACCTAGTTTCATTCACTCGTGTTGAATATTAAACCCTCTGCTAAAAGCAAATCAGCGAAATTACACAATCAGTTACGCTAAATTAAAGTTAGTTGCACGCTTAGGAAGAAGTTCTATTACAACCCAAGCCAAGTGCACGACAGATTAATTTCGCTGTTTTCACTAAAAGTATTTATAGCCTCATGCTAGCACACAGTACATGTCGCACTACTTACTTCCCAAAGCAGCAGCTTTCACAATGCAGTTCATTTTGCTCTTTGATCAGATTTTCAGGTTGACTTAGCAATGTAAAGTCCAATCGCCTTCCTGTCTTTCTAACTGAACTATGTAGGGTGCGACACGGCGTCCTGTGCACTTCATGTAGTTTCCTACATGTCCAATAGAGATACGGCCATCATTCTGTGTGCGTTGAAACCATTCATTTAACAGACGCCATGTTTGATACGGGTCCTCAGAAGGGACATACAGCTTTGAACACGTTCCTGTTATATAATCGTTGCTATTTGATATTAGAAAGAATTATATAGTACATGTCTTTAAATAGCCCAATAAATATGTGTGTCATGCCGCACCACATGCAGCTGTTGTTAATTATTTTTATTAATAATTTTATCAATACATAGTTAATAGGAATTAAGTTGCAGGACATTTTTATAGCATGAGCTTCTTTCAATACCTTACAGGTCAAACTAGTGCCCCAATATCCTAATTGTTGAACCCCACTAGGTACACCTCTTGATATTCCAAAATATGTCTTCCCTATATATTTTTATTTCTCTATTTTAATTGTAATTAAAAACATTATAATTATATTTAAATAAAAAAAGATTCAATACCTTCCAGGTCATGTGACTCCAAGTTAATATCACAACAATCTACTTCATGGTACACCTTTTCATATCCCCCCCCAAAAATGTCATCATTCATTTTTATTTTTAAAATCCATCCATCTAGGACCCTTTCTAGTCCAACAAGGGGCTGTGGAGGCCAACGATGATTACCATTGTATTTTTCCCCATCCAACTTTCACACACTATGGGCAGTTTGGGAACACCAATTAGCCTAACCTGTGTGTCTTCGGACTGTGGGAGGAAACCAGAGAACTCGGAAGAAACCGACCAAGCGCTGGTATGACATGCAAACTCCATGCACACAGACCCGAGGCGGGAATCAAACCTGGACCCTGGAGGTGCAAGGCGAAAGTGCTAACCTATAAACCATTGTGCTACCTATTTTTTTTTAAATCACTTAAGTCATTTTGGGATATTAAGAGGTTTACCTTGTGGGGTTCATTAGATTGTATATTGAAGTACTAGTCACATGGTCACATGAGTTGGAAGGTATTTTGATTAAAAACTTTTTATAAAAATAACTGGACATACATTGGGATATCAAGAGGTGTACCTTGTGGGGTTCACCAAGCAGATTATACATACTAAATTGGGGTGGAAGGTATTAAAAGAAGTGCAGTAAATACTGTATGCAGTACATATATTGTTTTAGCAATGCTTCATGGTCAAACTTCCTTGTTGATATTACATATCCCGCTATTTTGGAAAGATGCAAAAGTCCTGCAATTTTCTTTTCTATACCATACTGATACCGCGGCTCAGACTATTCACCGATACCGAGGTCATAACTGCTCTGAAAGCAAATGATGCAAAACAGATGCAGGTGTGACTGGAGTTATATCATGTCAATTCCACAAATTTTAACAACAGACAGTCACACATCACATTTATGAAAATTCATATATTTAATTAGAAACCCAAAAGCAAAATTGGCAAGGAAAAATCGCCCAAGACGGAATAAGAATAAAAACGTCAGTCAAACTAGTCTCAAGGGAACTCCAGCACCATATGGTAGGATATATCATAAGGTTGTGGAGGAGTAAAGTCGAAGATTACCAAGTGTGTTGAAAGGATGGTCACTATAAACACAGTACAAGAATCCATGGATGAGTGAAAGTCCAGGTTTATGATTATTGCAGCAGCTCTTTGTAGCATTGATTAATTTGGCAACAAATGACAAGATAATCAGTTTTCTGGAAATTAATATAATGTAACGATGAATAATTTGTTTACATTGTAAAATATTGCTGTTTATTAAATATATTTAAGGATCAGTTGAGGGAAATGTTTTGGAAAGTCAATATTCTTTCAAGATATAAATATGGAGGGGCATGGAGAGATGGGTAAATGCAGAGTAAGAAGCATCACCAGAGGCTGAACTTGTAGCAATTGTAGTAATTAATTCTAAGAGTTTATGCTTTTTTTTTTAAACCAATAACATAATTTTGCTTTAAAGATGGTGTTGAATTGGGTTGTTAAAATCTTTAACAGCTGACAGTAATGTTGAAAAGCATGGGCAAGGACAATCTAAGGCTAATACTGCAAGCTGTGCATTTGCCTACAGATGTTATAGGACAGATGATGACATGTTTTACATTAAATCAAACTATGTATGGTTATGAGAGCTTTTATTATTAACAAAGATGCTGTGGTATAAGTGGGATAAAACACTTCAAGACATGGAAGAAACAGGTTCAAGGTAGTAACAAGAACTTTCCTTACAGATCCCATCTGTTGATAATTTTTTCTGTATTAGTTTACAGCTTCATACAGCTCCGTGTCACTGGCCATTGTGATCCATATTGTGTCATTTCAGTGTAAAAATATTTTTAATCAGATTTTAGTGCTGATTAGTTAACTGAGTAAAAAGCATCCAGAGCCTCATGAAGGGACTACATCACTTCTGTGGATATTTCTCAATTTATTAAAATTAAGCAAAGTCACTGAAAACAGCTTCTCACACTAAATAGCTAGTATATTAAATAGCCATGACAAAGAACTAATTGTCACTAATTTTATTTTACAATTAGAGAAAAATGCAGGCTTTCCTTTACAGGCTGCCATTTTGAAAAGTGAGGCGCTGAGCACACAGCTAACAGTCAATAATGGAAAGCAATAAAAAAAAAGAAATACATTAACAAAAAAAAAAGAAAAAAAAAGAAAGAGGTACAAAAGCATTTCACCTTTCTTCTCTTCTATAAAAACAAGATTTTAAGAGTTCTGCCAAGCTGATTCTCAGCGTGCGCTCTGGCTCACTCAATAGAAAGACATTCGATATTGACTGAACACATGAGGAACGATGAACAGGAACAGTGAAGTTGTGGTGGTGCTGAGCTTGTGCTGATGGCCGTTTTCAATTTGCATGCTGCGCAGTGGAGAAGCACAGCTTTAGTGTGTACGGGTATGGGCCATCTAGAGCGGGAAAAACAGGAACACAAACAACAACAGGTTAGCGTGGCAATTCAAATAATTACATTCATCTGACAAGCAACTGTCCAGCACTCACTAGGGTTCTTCATCTGGTAATGGTTCATCATGGCAAGAGCTTCCATGGCATCATTAACAGATTCCCACTCTAGAAGCCCTGATGAGCTTCGCTCAGCTGAAGCACCACCTAAAAATGAGAAGGGAATCATCAGCATTAATAATTCACAGCTTCAGTTACAGCAACCACATAATTCAGACACAAAGCAACCTCAAGTCCGTAATAAACAACTAAAATTGAAATCTCATTAATAAAACATTAAACATTTTTACTTGTTTTCATTTGATCTGTACAGGGGTCGTCTTGGCAGATACTAAAAATGTCCAGAAGGCAATGTTTAATAACTAAATTCCTATTCTAATATTGTATTGCTGATAAGCACATGTAACTGAACCGCAAGCAAAATGTAAACATATGTAAAATAAGAACAGAACCAAAATATAATTGTGCACAATTGTGCGTCCAAGCATCTAATTTATCACAATAGTAGTGATTGTGAAAAAGTACTGATTCTAAAAATTAATTCTCAAAAACTGCCAATTAACACAAAGATAGACACAGCCTTATGTGTATGATGTTGATAAATCTTACACATTCTAAACGGCTCTGCTGCTTATACTAGGCCATGCTCATTTACATAAAGAAAAAAAAACTTTCTGGCTAACTTCATGCATGCAATCTAGTTCAGTTGGAAAACATGAATATTCCTCATTACTAAGATCTTCTCTGCTGCCATATTTGGAAATGTAATGTTTTGCAGCATCTCCATAATCTGCACTCTATGACCACAAGTCAGCAATTGTTGTCAATTATACTGTTATTGCCAAGCTACTAGTGATTACATTTCTATACCTCCAGGGGTTTCTGCTTTTACATAGTCAAAAAGGCGATTTTTAATTTTGGGAAAAGCCAAAGAAGTCGCAGGATGCTAAATCTAGGCTGTAGGGGGCTGAGTAACCTGGGTGATTGGATGCACTCATCACATTGTCCCCGAAAGCCTTCTGAATCATGCAGGCAGTTTCCAAGTTTAATGGAAAATTTGATGCCGATTCACTGCTCTACTTGCTCAAGTCATTTAGAATGCATCAGCCAAAATGTACACATACTCACTCACTGGTGTCTAGCGCCCCACTGACTAGTACAGTGAAACGGTCATTGTTAACGCATGTGCATTCCAGTCCACTTGGCTGCTAGGTTACAACGAACAAACTGTTCTCCTTATACTAACAATGCCTGGATACGTTCCGGACAGACCATGTATGTGTGTGTCTCAGCTGAACTTTGGAATGCACAAGGGTTGTGGAATCTGGCTCAGATTACTTATATTGTACTCACATTCCAGGTGACAAACTTTATGGTCGGTGTAAAAAACTTTTGATTTTAAAAACCTGAACTATCCCTATAAATACATGGCCTACCCAGTCCCCCACCCCAGAAACAGTGTGTTTGTTCTACATGAAAAAGAAGAGGACCCCTCATGTTCCCAGAGCAAATAACATTAATTTTTCCAAATGTTTACACCCTTGATTTAAGTTTTTAACTAAGCTTATGATACCTTTCATCATGAAACAGATGATTTATATGGAGTCACATGGTCAGAATATCTGCCACACTATTGGGTGGTCATAAAATAGATTTAAATCTGGATGGCTGAAAACTTGTCACTAATATTTTTTCCTCCAATTGTAGTGCCTGTTTACTTACTGCACATTTCCACAATTCACATAGTCATGTTCTTCCATCCTATCATTAAAAACCAAAATCTGATTTTCTCCCTCTCAAACACCCAGACATACACCTCCGAGTCCTTAGGAAACAAACTTAAGAAGTCTCTTACCTTTTGCAGCAAACAGTTTTATATTAGACGGACTCTTCAATCCGAGTTCATCACAGATCTAAGAACAGAAGAAACAGATATGCTGACCAACAATTTAAATCCAAATAAAATAAAAACCTGAACCCTTGAGTTGCAGAACTGACCTCAGAGAAGACCTCAACTGAGGCTTCTGGGGCAGCATTGAAGAAGTGTAGGACGTTGCTGGGATGCTGAATGCGGTTCTTGGCTGCTTGTTCTGGGGAAGCAAAGCGATTGTTTCGACTGCCGTGGAAGTCCTTAAAGCTGCTGCTGCCATCCTCTAGCTCATACGACTGACCAGGCATGATGGCCTGCTGCTTGGACACGCTGCAAGAGTATAAGAGTCTGATGCTGATCCAATCCATCAGGTTTGTAAAACTTTTACCAGATACAGTGGTACCTCGACATACGAACGACCTGCGGTGCGAATTGTTTAAGAACTAAAATTTTTCGGGCATACAAGAGACCGAGCCAGTTGTCTGTACTTCCTGTAGCCGATCAAAACTCGTTTGCGTCAGTTGAAAACCAAGCGAGGTGAGTTATCGGAATGGACTGTCTGCATTTACATTTTTTCCTATGGAAAAATGCATTTTGCAGTACGAAATTTCGCCCTTAGGACCTCGCCTATGCCAAATTCATATGCCGAGGTTCCACTGTAACACGGATTTTATACATATTAACATCTAATTTTACAAACGCTAATTATGTGCTTATCTAGCTAGGGCTGTTTATAACTTCCTTGGAATCAGGTATTACAAATCTAAATGTAAAATTTCAATAAAATAACCATTACAACAAAACACCAGAAATGACTTATTTCATTCATTAATTAATTACATGATTATATACTGGGTGCCAGGAAATAATGGAAATATCAGCAAAAGCATGATGCAGCGTAAAGCTAATCATGTATAGCACATGCTCTAAATGATGAATACACAGTTGGTTATAGGTAGTGGTACTCTCAGCAGGCTCCTGACTTTTTGGACATCCTGCAGTTATCAGAAGAGACGTTTTGCAAGAAATCTAACCTTTTATACTACTTATACCGTCCATAATGGAAATATTGATGTTTAACAACAGAAATACACTGTCAAAATACTTACGAGACATTAAGTTTCTGGTTGAAAAGGAAATAGTTGTTTAGGTGACAAATGGCCCGGTCCACAGCATAGCAGTCTCCCATTTCCACCATGGCAGCACCTGGTTTGCTCTTCATAAATTTCACCTGGACATCACCATAATTAAAATTAATATTCACAACAATTCATTTTTTCTTTTTAAATAAATACAAGCATAAGCTGTTTAAGCTTTCTCTCCTTACCCTTTCAACGTTGCCATAGAGGCAGAAAATGTTGAACACCCTGTCTGCGTTTATTTTGGACGGCTCCAGACCGTAGACCATCATGACTGGAGACTCTGCATGAGCACTGTATTCTCCTGGAGGTGGTGGAGGTGGGGCTCCGTATTGGCCACCGTAGCGCTGACTGGCCCCGCCCCTCCGTGGGCCTCCCATAGATGGACCCACACGGCGTCCGTCATAACCACCGTAACTCTCGTCCTGGTAGCCGTATCCACCTGGCAAGAAGATAACGACACAAAGGATGATGGCTGAAATCATGCACACGCACACACACACACACATATCACTGCAATTCTGAATGACTCAACGCAGCACCATCTTAACGCCACTGTGGATCTATGCACCCAAATTAAACAAGCAGTCGCTCCCCGTTTTTTGTGAGTGAACATGTTGGTGTCCGCCAGGAGCCTTACCGTACTCTGTAGGATGGTGTCCCAGCAGAGCCGGCTGCCTCTGGCGCTTGTTGGAGTGGCCATTCATATCTGAGAGGCAAGAGAGGGAAGGAGGCCATGAAAGGGAAAAGAAGAATACACAGTGACAGGGAGAAAGGGAAGGGTGGAAAATGAATTAGCCCCCCCCCCCCAAAAGTATAAACTATAGCTTAATGTATAAAGTGATAAGAAGCCTAAAACCATTTGGATAGAAAAGAGGCCAGAAACAGATGACAGAAAAAGAGCTAAACCTAAACTGAATGATGAGCCCTAGACAAGGTGACCCAGCACCAATGTGTGTGAAAAGGAATGCAGTGCAGTTAGCTCAAATCATCAAATCACCAAATAAATAATGGTTTAAATGATTATATGGTGTATTAAGGGGGGAAAATAGGAAGAAGGAGGGAAAAAAAAGAAAAGAAAAAAAGCCTGGGACGCGCACACACCTTGTTTGTCCCCATCGTCATCAGCGTCTGCACCTGTTCAGGTACAAACATTGCAAACATGAATCTCAAACTAGTTTTGCGGCTTTTGCTTCAACGCAAAACAACAGCTCTTTAGCATGGGCCTTAACTGTTAGATGCCCTGAACGTAACACAAGAAGAATATAGCAATACTACTGATACAGCACAGCAACACGAAAAACTGGAGTCCACTGGATAAACAGGCAAATGGAGAGTGGAAAGGGAAAGCGATAGCAAGTTAGGTACATATCATTTTGTCAGAATAATAACCATCAAAGCATCACTCCAAGACAACACAAGCTTGGGGATACTTACAGCTCAAACTCAGGGGGAGGGGTAGAGGGGCACAGGATGTCAATTAGCCACTGGTGAGATCCGCTTCATGTCTGCCACTTGAAAGTTTTTTTTGTTTAGGGAAAAAAAAAAAAAAAAAAAAAGCACGTTTCCTTTTTCCTCCCAACTCTGTTTAGTCTCAAAGACTCCATTGGCTGTCCGTTTTGTCCAAGGTCAAAGTGACGCCGCAGCTCTTCCAGGAGTCCGTATTTTTATTTTATATATTGTCCGCGTCATCACGCACAGCATGGTGGAATTTTGCACATTTCAGATTCCCACTAGAGACAATGCCAAACCTGCATCATATTGGAAGGTGTTACAAAGTAGGTCATAAGACTAAATGTAGAAGAGAAAGGGGAAAAACACACACACATTGAGAGGTAAAATAATTTGGGCGATCTAGAGTCGAGCGGTAAGCTGGACAATTGCGTTCTGTAATTAAAAGTGTCAGCATGTGGTCTGTGTGGGTGTCATCTTCCTCATACTGGAGGTGTGATTTCTTGCAAAAAAAAAACCCAGCTATAATCAGTAGGTTGGCACAGATGCTTTTTATATGATGTGAGCACATTTTGTTTCAGGGATTTGAGTGTGAGGAATAGGGACAACAAAATATACAACCATAGATGAGAAGGGTTCAGAGGTAGTGTTTTTTTTTTTTTTTTTGACTGACTTGTCCTTTCAATGCATGGACTGTATTTATTGTCTGTTTGGAGCATGTCCCCCCCCGCCCCGAAGATTCCTTTATCAGCAGGTGGCGGTGGTGTTGGTGCTGTGTCACACTGGGGTGGTGATGATGCTTTCACTGTGGCGTGTGTCTTATTCTTCTAACACAATTTAACAGAATGTGTGTCATGCCATAGGGTGGAGCGTCTCCGTGGCTGTAGCGGTTCAGGAGATGAGGAGTGTAAAATGTGTTCTCTTGTATGGAGTGTCAGAATGCATGGTTTCTCTATCATGCTTATGCTTTCCTTCTGCTTGTTGAAAGAGAAAATGCTCTTGCGGGTGTAGCTGAGGAAACTGAAATGTCTTCGATGTGTATGAAAAGTGCACTCTTCATTGTCCAAGTGTGTTGTTGCAGCTGATGTTTTGAAGCGGTTTTTACTTTTTTATACCATTAGATGTGGAGGAGCAACTGGCCCATGAGTAGGCATTAAATATGCAAATGAAAAACTGATGCTTTTTAAGAGAAAAGTGTGAAAAGGGAATGCTGCCAATACCTTTTAAAGAACTAAATTGGGTAAACACCTTGAGGTTCTAGAATGCTTTAAAGAACAAAAGTAATCTGAAACCACCCACAATGAGATCTACATGGTTCCTGGACAAATTCCTGCTATATGTCTTCACTGTACTGTAGGGTGATAACATTATGTAACATTACGTAAGTAACAGATTACACAAGGGACTGACATTTCCAGTTGGGCTGTACTAATTTACGCTAAATCCTCCTTACCTTCAGATGCAAACAGATAGGTTGAATAACACAAAGGCAAAGCATTATAACATTATTGTATTATGACAAAGCATTATAACACGGTTACACAGGGACACCTCAACGTTCCCCAAAACTTTCCCCTGTTTCCTTTGTGGAATCATGAAATGACAACCTTCCTGAAATAGGTTAGAAATATGGCTTTTGTGAAACAGCCACAGAAGTAATACTTTAAAATTGGAAAAAAATTTTTTTTTTTTTTTTTTTTTCAACGAGCGATGCATACTCAGTGGTCCAGTTGCTCCTTCCTTTCATCCTTGGATTGATGTGAAAAAGCACTCTGAATATTTCAATATTCTGAAAAGCTGCATACATTTCAGAAACAAGGTCACAAAAACAACTACCTGCTATGCCTGGGTTGCACAACAGGTCCTATTAATCGTAAGACCCACTCCCACCCGCTTAGCTATTCTCCACAGTGGCAGTAAGGGTGCTGAGTTGTGTCAGAACAGAAAAAAGATGTCCAGCTGCCCACGTTACCTTGGCTGCTCAGGTTTGGATTGGTGTAGTCCCACGTGTCCTGGTCATTCTTGAATACGTTGAGGCGTGTTGGCTGTGAGAAGGAAAAAGAATAAATCTGACTTGTTTCCACACATGCAAATTCATTTCATGTTTTGATCCAAATATACTAGAAACGGACTAAAACAAAATTACTTGACAAAACTAAATCAGTAACCTAGAACAAGTAGGTCTTCTTTTTTCATTTAATTGTTATAGAAGGCAAAAACACGAAACTCACTACATAGTGGTGTGACTGTCACCAAGCACAAGAACAACACTCAAACTCCATGCACACAGACCCAAGGCGAAACTCGGACCCTCAACCCTGGAGGTGCAAAGCCACAGAGCTAAGCACCTAGCTATGCCATCGGGCTGCCGAAATGTCACTTAGTCAAATGAATTTCTTGTATATAGAACTGTTGTATAAAAACAGTATGACAGTATTACCTGATGTATTCAGTATAAACCGCATTCTTCTTGCTCATGCAAGTTTGCTTCAATAAAGGTTATTTTTCTTCTCCATGTTGCTGCCTGGTTTATCTTTATGAAAAAACGGACTTCATAATCAAACTGTGTAAATACACTTAACTAAGCCCTTATTCAAACTGCAAGCAAATTCGATTTGCTTTATGTTGCTGCCTGCTTTTATCTTTAAGAAAAAAGGACTTCACAATCAAACAGTGTAAATATACTTAACTAAGCCCTTATTCAGACTGCAAGCAAATCTGATTTGCTTCATAAATCTGATTGCTAAGAATGACTGTAACAAGTAACAACTTGTTACATTCTGCTGATGATGTAAACAGTTTCAAATCCAATTTAAGTGGGTAGAGCATCCAGAGCAAGACGCATCTTAAGTAGAGATGGGAATTATCAGGAATTACCAGTCATTATGATATCATGATACCTGATGACTGAAGTTTTATTGTGATTCTGTTAATATCACGATTTTATAAATATATTCAATATTCATTATTTTTACAATTCTAAACAAACTTATGACATAATTTCTCCTGAAATACAGGATACTGTGCTGCCTGCCAATGTGTGAATAGTTTTGGGAGCAAAACCTGTGGAATTATACAGGCATTGCAACTAATTTTACAAATGATTTTTGGAGTCAGTGTGGCAATACATGAAATGCCACGATACATAGCCGAATAATTTCCCAATTAAAATCCGATTTGAATAACTTTCAATCCACGTCTGGATGTGGCTCAAATTGTGTTTGCAAAAATCAGATTCAACTTATTCTTTTTTTTTTTTTCCCCCAGACTACATGAAAGCGATCTGATTCCAAACTGCAATCTGGATAGAGGTGGAAGAAAGCTTCCGAGCTTGGCTGAAAAGTTTCCAAGCAACCAGATTATAGGATTTGGCAGCACACTGCACTTCCACTTGCTCAGTGGACTAGATAATAAATTAATTATTTGTCCACCCTGATAGAGCATAAAAGTATGTAAAAGCAAACACACTACCACTACCCTCACTTAGCCTTTAACAAATGGATAGTTTGTGTGTGTGTACATGTGTATGCTAAACATATCTAAAGAAAACAAAGCTCCACTTACCTTGGCATATTCAATCTTGAGTGTGCAGCAGCCTGAATATATGTCCGCACCATTGAGAGAGGCTTTGGCCCGCTGTGCACTCTGGACTGAATCAAATGTGGGAATAATTAAGGAAAAAAAAAAAAGGGGGGGGGGGGGGGGGGGGAGGTACATCCTAACAATGACAACTACTATTCAACAAGCTCTCACAAGGTTTTTCATTCATTATCTGGAGGGAGCACTTTGTCCTGGTAAATGTTGTGAAGGAGGCTGAACCCTTTCGGGGAACACTGAGGACGATGCAGAAACGCACACTATACGGGACACTGGACCATCGAAGTGTATACCTTTACATGCGGTTATAGTAAGGGGCAATTCACTGTAACTAATTTTGTGCATTTGGGAGGTGCAACAACACAGGGAAAACATTACAGGAGATGTGCAACTCTTCATAAACAGAATCCCAAATTCAGAATCAATCCAGGACCCCGGGAGCTGTGAAGCAGCAAATTGTTGAGCCACATACGTACTTTAGGTTTTATTCAATTTACAGGATGCAGAAGCCTCAGTGTCAGGCTCTTCTCAACAATTATCTTTGCTTGTGAAGTCTGAGGTGATGCCTTCCCTAAAGCAGTAAAGGATATTCTACCATGGCCTGGACTCCATTTTTCCTAAAGATAACAATTCTCTGGACAGGACCACAATTGTTGCAGATGGTATAAAGCACGTCCTGGAAAAAATAAATATATATATTTTTTTACAAATGGTACACATTTGTGAATGGTATGAATGTATAAAGTCATGCCTGTTTGATCTATAATATTTTATGTGATGTACTAATACTGATGTAAGCACTCCTAAAAACTCCTTACCGTGGTGATGGGATAAATGGGGTTCATGATCGTGAATAACAAAACATTATTAACACTGCGAGAGTCGTCAGAGTCACCGGGCCGAGAGATCTTCTGACTGGTGGAGTAATTCACATAAGCAGGATTTCCAGCAATGTAGATCTGGTTGTCATTAGCGTACGTTACAGCGTTGCAAGAGCCGCTCATGTCCTCATATTCAACCAGGGCTTGGCGTTTCTTAGGCATCAACACCACGTAACTGCGGAAACAGAAAATAATCTGGCTAAACCAAAAGTGTTCATTTTCCAAACAACAATTGACAAGAATATTGGGGATTTTTCCAAAAAACAATGGGACAAAATGAGCAAATATGGAATTTCTGCATGGATAGCAGAATCTATTAAGTACATCTACCTATTAGATGAACCCAATGAAACAAACTCAACAACTGAAAAACACGACAGACACATCATTGTCGATGATTAAGGCTGTTAATTTACGAAAATGGGGTATACAGGACAGAGATTTCCCAAGCCATGTCGGTTGGTTTCGGCAGACCAAACACTGATTAGAGGAAAAACACATGAACGTCATTGTTCTGCTGCTTTCACAAACTCAAGCAAACTCTCATATCATACTGCATGACATTTGGAGCGGATGCAACCTATTAAAAGAACATATCAGATAGAGCAATGTCAAATCTTAGGATAGATACATCAAACAGGTCAATATAATAATTTCCACCTGGATCTGTGGTCTGGGTCAGACTCAGCAGGGAATCTGTAAAAATGAATGCTTCTGGGGTTGTTTTTTCTTTTTTTGATTTTTGCTGGGAACATTGGTACACAAAACCAGTAGTTCTCCAGTAATAATATCCAGTAATAGTTTTACAGACACAAATCACAATTTAAAGTGAATAAATTAGACAAATAAAATAGCAACAATCCAGAAAAAAAATTTCTTATTACTGTCGATCATTAAAATGCCCAGTACTGTGAAATTTTCTATAATTTCTTCACAATAAGTACATTTAATTATAGAAACAGTAACAAATGTTTTACTGTGTCAAGCTGCGAAGTGCTTAAAGAAAAGTTGGTTGAGCAGCAACCTCATTGCCCCTCTCATGTATTTTAACCACTTGAGTGAAGAGAGGAGGCTTCAAGAATTCTGCACAGTTCTGTAATAGTAAGTCATTACTTTCTGTAGTATTATAGTTCAAGTTTATCAATGCTGAAAGGTATACCATCATACCATTTGGAGTTACTTTCCAAAATACACATTTTTTTATAACATTATGTAATTTTGGCCACAACTTCAGGCAAATGTGATTTAGGCCTGTTCCCAAAACAGGTATTTGCTGTTTCCTCCTTGATTCACATTAAACACAAAAGTATGTCTAACCTAACTCCTAGATTCTAAATATCACCACCCTGGAAGCAGTTTTTATTTTTAGTGAGCTAAAGCAAAGTTTAAGGTTAAATTAAGTTTAAATTCCATTTTTTCCAGAAATACCTGTGTAAATGTGGACAAGGCCTCAGACCTTAAAAGCTCATGTAATACAGAAGTTTATAAGAAGTGCATTACCTGATGGTTCCAAATTCTTGCAGGGCCTCGACAATGTCTGCCTCCAAAACTCCATCCACCAACCCCCTTATGTGGACCACAAGGGAGGGGAGAGGTTTGTGAGGGTCATCGTAGCCCTCCTGCAAATACACCATGATCATACATGTTATAGTTTACAGAGAGACTGAACCTATAAAGCTGAAACATAGATATGAGCAGCAAGAAAAAATAAGTCAAATGTACAGTCTACTAAATGACATTATTTAATTATGATTGAAGTAGAAAGTTAAAAGTGCATTTGGATAACCATACAGACTCAGACTCAAAGATTTTGGGAGAGACGTTGGTTAATTTTTTCTACTACATTAAATAATATAATAATATAATCCAGTTAATCACAGTGTTAAATCTTTGCCTGCTCAGCATGGATGAGGTCCAATAACAGCATGCCTTGAACTGCTTTAATCTTGTGCTTTTTAACCATTTGTAGTTAACTGAGGAAAGTCTGAGAAACAACTTGGTTCCTATCATCACTTGCTAAAAACAGTTCCCTGACTGAACCCAAAAAGTGCAATATCCTGTCCTTTAGACACACTAGTGGCAGAAAGCTTACTCACACTTCCACATATGTTACATGAATGCTGTCGCAAAGAAAGCTTAATCACAATAATGATTATATGCCTTTGTTAAACAAAACTTTTTGTTTTGCTTAAATCTGCTTATGTCATGTGGAGTATCCATTATGCAAGGCTGTGCAAGATGTTACTTTAGCAATTTCATACGAGAGGAACTGCTGCACTGCTGGATATAGCACAGCTGTGATGTAGTCGTAGGCACGAGGGTGCAGTTCCACATATTTAATCATCAGATTATGATTTGTTTATTTATTTAACCAATTATTTTGCTCTGCCAACACACATCCCTCTACGGTTTTTTAAAGATGACACAACGTTATCAGATGTATTTTCTTGTTGAAAGTGCTTCTGTGACCAGAATAATACATTTATCACATTATAACCACCCAAGGAATGCCTCTCGACCAATCAGATTGCCCAGTAGGAACCAACTATTGAATAACGGGAAAACAACTTGAAAAAAAAACTAAATCGCTGTCGTTGCTTTGTTTACAAAACTTAGTTGTTTTGTTACAGATCACTACAAATTTACAAATTGTGATGTCATGAGCTAACAGTGTGGCTTACTGGGTTGTGTTTTTATACATATATACAAAAACCTAGCAATGCAAAAAAAAAAAAAAGTTTTTAGAATTTAAGGGCAAAATACTGACAAACATTTCTATCTTTGTACACCAAACTGTCCTTTTTAAAGATTTTTAATATCTTACTATTCATGTACAGGAAGATGGAGGGGAGGATTTGTAGGCTGGATCACTAAAATGTAAAATTAATAGAAATATCAAACAGATCAAAATATTGTATTAAAGCTCAAATTTTTTGCCTGTTTTATGTAGTAGACCACTTTTGTGCTCAGAGGTATTGCCGGCCCTTTCCGCTGGCTACAACCGCAAGTATATTTCATATCTGTGAGAAACACTGACGTCACAGCAACACATACCACAACAACTCTGACTAGTCCAAATGGTAGCAACACCCTTAATGCTCCAGTTGAAATCCAGAGACTTATCAAAGAAGTCTGAATTTTTTTTCTCCATTGCAGTAATTTCTATAAAAGTAACTTAACTCTTGTTCACCATGTTATTAGCTCCACCAGCATCCACGCAGTTTTATTGACCCACACTCTGGTTATATTGTCTTATCATCGCTTTCTGTTCACGGCTACCGTCTCCTCAGTCACTGTTGTGCAGGTGTGAACGTGTTACATCAGTTCACTTGTAGCTGCAGTGCGAGCAAAAATGGATGACCCACTTGTGATTTGCACGGAACAAGAGCAGCGTGCACTGATTTGTTTTTTTGTGATCCGAGGGTGTACCTGGTGCCCGTATTTATGGCAAACTTTGTGTGCAATATTGAGAAAGTGTTTTGTTGCGAAGAAGGGTGTATGAATGGATAGAGAAGTTACATTTAGGCATTTGGCAGATACCCATATCCAGATGAACTTACAAAAGTGCTTAAATTTCCATCATTGGACAGTTCCTTACACTAGATTAACTAAGTACCAAACACTGTTGGGAAAGACTGCCAGAGACTCAGCTGTACGAACATCTAGAGGAAGTTCACCACCTATCCATTCATTCATTCTTTTCCTCCAGAACAGAAAAGGGACTAGATGCATGTCTTCCTCGATCTCAGAGAGATGCTGGGACCAGTGCTGGAGGATTAGAGTAAACGTTGAAAGAAGGTCGCACAAGTATCAGCCATCAAGGAGGACATTTCTGCCCATACAGTCGACACACTGCAAAAACTTAGTTTTGAGGTGTTAAAGCATCCTCTGTATAGCCCTGATCTTGATCAAATGGGCTTTCACTTTTCAGTCCCCTGAAAACCCCCCTATGACGACAAAGATTCACTTCTGATGAAGCCTGAAACATACTAATGAGGGAATCGATCGCTTGTTGACAGATGGACAAAGTGAATTGAAAAGCAAGGAGATTATGTCGAAAAATATGTTGACTCCGTGACCTCAATTAATATATCGCCCCATTGAATCCAAAATCAATTATTTAAAATAAAAATTAAAAAAACTTATTTTCTAGAGCAGTAAAATTATACCCTTAATCCTGCAGGTAGCATGCTTGAAACTACTCAGACACTGGCAGGCAGCACAGCATCCTGTGCAGTAGGGCCAAATTATTTGTGAAGTTTCTTTAGAATTGTAATGTAGTCTGAAGAGAAAATAAAAGTTAATATAGAATGTTTGTGAAATCGCCAGTTATAGAATCGTGATACAATTAGAATCGGCACCTAGGTATCATGATATTGTATTGTGTGATTCCTATCCCTACTTGACACAGAAGCCTAAATCAAGCCTTTACGCCAGCAATTCAGGACTGTATTTCATCTTGGTAGGTTCCTCGCCTGCCATGTGCAGGGCCTAGGTTCGATTCCCACCTAATGCCCAAACCCCAGACACTGGATGCAGTGCCTGTACCAAGCCTGGATAAAATGGGAGGGCTGCATCAGGAAGGACAGCAGGGGTAAAAACCTGTGGTGTGCGGATCGGATGGTCCGCTGTGGCGACCCCTCGGAAAGACTAAACGATTTAATCTTCTTGTTACAACAGAGCTAAATGACACCAGAACGTGTTAGGCAAACGAGTCTGAAACCGCAACGATTCACAGCAATAATCACGAGCTGAATAAGTGTGAACTCTGATTAAATCATCACATTCTGAACGATCAGAGCGACAATTTCGGCAGTGCCATGGAGACATCATATGTAATCTTGAATTATCGAGTTCACTTTTGTGTAGTAAACAGTGACTGCTAGTTGTCATGTTAACTAAGAAGCTCAAAACAAACCGTTTCCTGATCCATACCCGTAACCATAATTATGTAGTACCCACTATACATACTTCAGGGCACATTTCCTTTCTCAAACCTGGTCAGTTGAGTAACAACCCTTGTTCATATATCTACGTAAATGTGTTCCTGAGGAAGCACTAAAGCATGCAGGGCCGCCGGGGTTCTCCCAGATCAGGCTCAGGAACCCGTGCTTTAGTGAACTCCTCGAGTTTCTACTCTGTTCTCTCGCTGGACCAGTGCAGGTGCATACTGCATTTGTCATTCCAGTGCACACAGTGATCAACGCGTGGGTTAAGCTAGACAAAACCAAGAGTGACAAACAATAATAACCAGGATCTTTGTTAGCTTCATGGCCGTACCGCTGCACAGGCCCCGTTGAGGCGGCGTGGCCTCTTGGGGCGTTATTCCACGCGACTTCTGCTAACTTGCCAGCTAACTACATTCATTCCCGCTAAAGCTAGCAGTATAAACACGCAGGCGCGTCTTAAATAATCACGAAACGCCTCTAAAAATGGGTCCACGTCACGAATTAGTCTGAGTGTGGGAAATTAAATTCAGTTGAGATTCGAGAAAAAAAGGAGCAACAAAGCCGTTTAGCTAAAGCGACTCGAGCTAACAGGGTTGTGCAGCTAGCGCGCGAGCTTTTCGGCAGAGCGTTTGTGGCTTTTAGAGGAAAAGAAAAGACTTAGGTGTAAGCTCTGGCCTGTGCACGTGCACTACTTACAGTCGCCATTCCTCCGTCGTTGTCGGTTTTTTGGCGCTTTGTAGCCCTGCCTCCCTCGCTGTAGTACCGGGCCGTTTGCGTAGCCATGTTGTCCCGTTAGGTTTTTTTTTTTTTTTCCCCCACGCACCAAATGAAAATGGACGAGAAAAAAATACGAGAATGTGTGCCTGCCCCTTGCGATCTCCTATTGGTCAGAAAATCACAGCGCACCACCAATGAGGAAGGACCAGAAGCGTGAAACTGCTCAGTGATTGGCCGACTGTGTTCTTTAAGTTACAATTATTATTATTATTATTATTGCTTTCTGTACTGCAACACTGTACATAATGTACATGTCACTGAAATAAATGCACTCTAAAACTGCACTTACAAGAGTGTATGACCTACTCCCTACCATTCTTTATCTTCTACACCACTTATCCTGTGTACAGGGTCACGTTTCTGGGTTTTCTATATGGGCTTTAGGAATTTAATATACTCCTCCTAGAGAATTTATGTGATTGGCACCAAACTGGACCAATATGATCTCAAGACAATGAGGACGCAAAATTGTGAAAGGGTTTTAAATATCTCAAACGGTTCACTTAAGGCGAAAAGTGGCTAATAACATAAAAGCTGATGAAAATTCTGCCTACTGTTACTGTCGGTGAGGAACGCCTGTGACAAACTTACTGTATGAGCTACTGTTACATTACATTAAGACAGATTCTCCCATTAAAAGCATGTTCTCACTAAGTCCATTGTTTTTCTGGTGTGCCCGGGCGGCAATGGCACAGGAGCTTCGGCCAGATCATCATTGTTTTGCAACTATATTTATTACAACCTGGGGTACCCTTCGTTTACAGGAAAAGAGTTAGAAATAGATAAAAGGTTACAGCTAAAAGTAAGCTGACCAGCTTTAATGCAATCAGTGATATTATTATTTCAAGTTGAAGCCCCACGTGCATATCTGCTTCTCTTTCTGTACAGAAGAACTCTCTCTCTCTCTCTCTCTCTCTCTCTCTATATATATATATATATATATATATATCGATATATATATATATTTTTTAGGTTGAGTATCTTAAGCCTTAACGCTTGATAGTTGTAGTTATTTCATCTGCCAAATACACTCCCTGTTTGGTAATCAGTGAATCACATATGAGAAATTGAAAAAATAGATTGGATAAAGATTAAGTCTTAAAATTATTCCAGTGTGTTAAAATTAACTTCAGTTATTTCAGCAGTGAAAATATGAATTAATCCCAGTAAAAATAATCATTTCCGCATTTCTGCTATATTTGTTCATCAACTAATATCTATTGGTGCAGGTGTTTGTTTACATTGAGCAAGTAGCTTATTAAAACCCATTTTTAAAAAGAGATGAATAAATCTGGCACGCAACTGTTTATAACATCACTTTTATTAAACATTTTGATTTCACTTATGGTGCAGGTTAAACTTCAGGTAGATTTTAAAGTACTTCCAAAGTTTTATCAAATTCTGTCAGGCCAGTTTAAAGTGATGGCGAAGATGGTTTGTGTACTCCATTGTGTGAAACATGAAGATATAATTGAAAGAGCGAGTTCTGACCAATGTACAGAGAATACCTTTATTTTATTTAGTATAAAATAAAGGGCGGGGGAGCATTCTAGTGCATAACACTGGGCTCTCAGTTTGGGTATTTTACATGCCCTCACCTTGGACTGCTGAGGATATGTTTGCTCTAACAACATGTTTTTATAGTGGCTCTTCTCATTAGTATTTTTTTATTAGCACCATGGATTCGGAACATATGAAACAAACTGTTTTAGAGAATAAACATACAACATCTTTGAATGTTCAGTTTTCGTTGTCTACTTTCCTTCTTTTGGGGGTAAACCATGTTGTGTCATGTTTCTTTCTTTCTTCAGACTACATTACAATTCTTTTTCATTTGTTTCTTGAGCATTTTTCTGTAGGTGCATTAATGTCATTTCTGTGTCTTCCGCATACTCTATTCTATTGCTAGATGCTAAGACATAATCTGACACATAACTGCTCATAACTTCACTTCTACTCAACATTCTGTTGTTATTTATGACACAGGTTTAACTTCAGGCAAATTCCTAAATACTCCCAAAGTTTCATTCAATTCTCGCAGGCCAGTTTTGCATGATACTGTGACAAAATCTAGCTGGACAGACATACAAACAGACAGAAAATTTGACTGGTTTTAGATTCTCCAATGTATGAAACACAAAGATGCCATTGAAAGAGCGTGTTCTGACCAATGTACAGACAAATATTTTATAGGGAGAATGATTTAACACCCCAAAAGGAAGTTTTGCAGAGTGTCATCAGTGTTGTCAGAAATGTGCAGACGTCTGTCATCAGTCGTGGATGGGCGTCCGGCCCCTTCCTGATGGCTAATACATGTGCGACCTTGCTTGAACTTTTCTATCCATTCATACACACTTCAACAACAAAACACTTTCTCCAGACTGCACTCAAGGTCTTTGATAAATAACGGCACCAGGTACACCCTCAGACCACACACAAAAAAAAAACCATGAATCACTGAACGCTGCCATTTTTTTTTGCAAATCACAAGTGGGGCATCCATTTTTGCTCACACTGCGATACTAATGAACTGATCCAACACGTTCACACCTGCACAGAAGTGACTGAGGAGACAGTAGCCTTGAATGGAAAGCGCTGTTTCGACAGCGGAGCAAATAGAAGTTTTAATATAACCGGAGTGAAGATCATTTTCGACACCTTCATATTTCCTCATACTTTTCAAACTCATTTCAATAATCATTTGATTCTGTAATGCTGCTTTGCAACAATAATCATTGTTTAAAGTGTGATATATAAATAAACCTGAATTTAATTGAATTGCATAACATTATGTCTCCCTTCTGCAACAGTGATGCAGTGTGTTCTAACACCTTTCTAGAGAAACCAGAATGAACCTTTTCAGCAATTTGAGTTACAGTAGCACTTCTATATGATCTGACTACATGGGCAGCAGTGAGCCTTGGCCTCCCATGACCATCACTGGTTCACAGGTCTTCCTTCCTTGGACCACTTTTGGAAGGTGCTGACTACTTAAGACAGGGAACATCCTACTAGAGGTGCAGTTTTGGAGTTGCTCTTACCCAGTCCTCTAGCCATCACAATCTGGTCCTTGTCAAAGATACTCGCATCCTTACTCTTGCACATTTAAAATGTTCACTTGTAACGAGATATTGTAAGCGTAGCTGCTGCGACAAGAGTCAAATTGTAATGCTTGGCTCGTGTAATCTGATCCAATACAAGAGCTACTGTAGCTCAAACTGGTGAAAAGATTAATACTGGTTCCCATAGAAAGGAGTCTGAACACACAGCTGACTGCTGTTTTGGTGGCTAAAACAGGGACCCACTCAATATAATGCAGGTGGTCGTAATGTTATGGGTGATCTGGGTACATTGTATTTAATTGAGAATGGGTCACAAGTTCTGTAAAGTCTTCCTAAAATTTAAGCTCATGTGTCATGCTAGAACTCTTTATTCTTTTTTTGTTCATTTCCATAAACGTACAGGCAAAACAGAAAACTCAGTACAGTTGTTTTATGAGCATATCATTTCTTTTTTTGATCAATATGGAAATCAAAAATATACAAATTTCACTTTATAATTAAAGGAAGGAAATAATTATAATGACAATCAACAATTGTAAGTAAAGCAGACACAAGAGTGAATAAATTCTTTCAAACTAGCAAATGCGAACAGATTCTATAATTGTATAAGATTTATGTGAAGGAAAACAGAGCTAGGAAAGCAAAAAAGAAAAAATAAACTGGGTAAGTGATTTCGGTTTAGTGGTTCTTCTCCACTTGCTCTCCATCAGTGGACTTGGGGCTTTTTTTCAGGCTGGGGGACCTGGAATGGCTGGAACACAGAGAAAGAGGCCTTCAGTGAGGAGAATACATTTCCAACAGAAGTAAAATCATCCATGAACTTCAACCATATTCCTCCTGGGTGGCTCTTATTCCAATGTTTGAGCTTGACCTCTTTCAGTGCTGCTTGAAAACTAGAGAACATGATAAGTCTAGGTACAACAGAATGGTAAAACATCATGACCTATAATACAATGGTATGAAAAACTTATATCTGTCATATAGTTGTGAATGTTAAATATCTAGATAGCAGCTGGGAGCTAAAAAAAAAAAAAAAAAAAGAACAAAAAAAAAAAATACTCCAGGATATTTCTGATTCCTCCGTGTCTGTATACGTGTAGGCTCTTATTAGTTATAGGTTTACATGTTATGCTAACTACCATGGAACATTTGGGGATTTGTCTGAATTTGACCAAAATTAGGGTGACACAGACATGACAAAATCTTTCCCAGGTTGTTCCCATAATCTTATTGAAACACTAAAAACTATCATGATAAAGTTAATCCCCCTACTTATTTAAACATTATGTGGTTTCAGTGCAAGATCACAACCCTACTACAAAGACCTCTCAGTGTTCTACAATAAAATTTCTGCAAGAATGATTATAATAATGATTGAATTCACCAGCTGGAAATTTTATATTTATAGGTTTCTTCTGTATGTGTTAATGGTTAACACTGTCTAACTTGTCCCTCCAGGTTTGAAGGTTCGATTCCAGTCTTGGGTCTGTCTGCTTTTGTGTGGTTTGTATGTTTTCCCCATGCTTTTTGAGTTTCATCTGGGTACTCTAGTTTCCCCTCTCACAGTCCAAAGGCATGCAGATTAGGCTAATTGGTGTTCCCAAATTGCCCATAGAAATTGAGTGTATGGTGTGGGGATGTGTGTGGGGATGTGTGTGTGTACGCATGTGCGCCCCACAAAAGATTGGCACCCTGTCCAGGGTGTACTCTGCCTTGTCTCCTAAGTCTCCTGGGATAAGCTCCAGGCCCCCATGACCCTGTACACAGGATAAGCGGTACAAAAAATAAATGAATGAATAAATGTTTTTATTTTTGTCTTCTTAGCTACATGGAAATTTGTTACTTTACAGACAAAGTGTATAGAAAAATGCTGGAGTATTCCTTTAAAGTTTCTTAATTAAACCAAAATTTTGCTGACGGCAACGGGGTTCGAGAGTGCTATACCTATTGATGAAAGACCAATTTTAGAACCCAAGAGTGCCACAATCTCACATGAGCCATCTACAAAACTCCTAACTTTTCCTTGACCTTTTTAATACCATCACGTTATACAGAGATTAATGTAAAAAATAATGAATTTATCTAAACCAGGGTTAGATTGCTAAATCTATGCACTCACTCTTATACGTACTCTCACACACACAAAAACAATTATGTTACTTATACCCTCACTCACTCACTCATTCATCCTCTTAACAGCACACACTCACTCTCACAGGGGTGTTAATCATCACATGCTCTGCATATGTTCAGAATTATGAAAAGGTTTACAGAGAATCTGGTTTTATTAGCACCAGGGCTCATATCAAGAAGGACAGTAACTCTTGGGTTGGTTACCTTTGCAGACAGTGGCGGAAACAACATACAGAGAAGCGACGGATGCTAGAACTCGAAGACACACTCGCAGAGGTCTTGAAGACTGATCTCTCGTCTCTCTCTTTCTCACACACCCTTCTCAGAAGCTAAGCGTGAAGCCAGAGCTTTGAAGGAAAAAAAAAGGGAAAGGGGGAGCCCAAGACTCTCAGCCCAGCATTTCTGGTCTGCAGTAGTAGTGCATGGGATGGGAGTGGGGGCGTGTGGAACAACTGTTTGAGTACGCGCAGGATGCCCTTGGACGATCTCGTTAAAGCAGCGCGGCAGGAGGCTGATCTCGGGTAAGCTCTTTTGTCACCCTTCTGGAAGACGTTTAACATGGCAAGGACGAGCCCTGGTCAGTGCCATCCACTCCCGCACTCTTTAAGAAAAGACAAGAACAGCCTGCAGCAATTGGTCACCGGAGTCTGATCAAGATTTGTGCTTGTTTTCTTTTTTTTTTTGGCGGGTGATCTCGTTCACTCTCTGTAGCTAATCAACTGGATCTGAGGGAGAAGAGAGGTGAGAAGATTCCCCAAATCGTAACCTCCTGACCCGCCCCCTCCCCTGAACAAAATCCTGACTCTTGCAGGCTTTCATAAATTATGTGTGCGAGTTGTCTTTAGTGCATTAATTACGACCTGACCAAGATCATCTAGACTAGGTGACCTAAAAGTAAAAGACATTTCAGACACTAGTGGGAATGAGCGGCTGGCCCGATGCTCCCTCACTCACTTTGGAATGTCACAAAATGTATAGACTCCCTCTATACTGCATCTAATTTAACTGCCCCTCCTTCATCCATTCATACCTTCATACCAATCAATCCATCCATGGCTGGAGCTGCATCACCAGACTAAACGTCTTACCACTGGTGGAAGTTGTGCTTTCAGAACAAACTACAAAATATATAATAGTCTACCTTAAACTAATCAAGGGATGCTTTTTTTGCTGACTATGATTGACAGGCTTATCTGACCTGAGCATTAAATCATAAACATAGTTCATAATTAGACTGTGTCTTTGAAGGTATTCTAGTTCAGATAACTTTACTTCTTAAGAACGAACATCCCTTTAGATACTTGATCAGAAAAATGACAAGGTTAGGGCAGTTATAGAAAAGCAAATATGATGTGGACAGTAGTTAAGGACCTACCTACGCCTCTTGAGGCTGCGAGAGCGGGACCTGGATCTTGAGCGAGAGCGCGAGGCAGATCCAGATCGAGAGCGAGACCGACTGAAAAAAGTATAAATCACACAGCATTCTTGCGTCAGGCTTAGGCTGACTAAAAAAAAAAAAAAGAGAGAAATAGCAATTATAGACTGGTGTCATACCTCCGAACAGGAGTCCTAGATTTGGAGCGAGCTGGAGTGCCAGACCTTGATGGTTTTAAAAGAGAAAAAAAGTATGTTACCTAAAATGTACAACACTAATTTATTAATTATATCAGAACGAAAAGAAAAAAAAAACAGTTAATGGAGGTTACAGCGATTGTGATCTTACAAATTTCCAACTACTTACCTGCTCCTGCGTTTTGAGTAAGATGGAGAACGGTACCTCCTACGAGAAAGAAGAGGGAAATTTACATTTAGTGGGAAAAAGTGACAATGCTTATAGTATAATACAGGTGTTCTATAAATACTTTGCATTTCACCTATAAATGTGCAGCCTGGAATAACAAGAAAACCTGGCAGATTTGGGCAGTGTCATGTCACCTCTATTGCTTTTCCTTGTTTTATTCTTCTCTAAACAAGTTATAGTGGCTCCCCATGTCTGCATGGGTTTCCATCTGGTTCCCTGAAAATTGCTAGTTATCATAATGAACAGATTTTCTATTTTGTAAGCATATATTTCCTTAGGATCTGTAAAGAATGTTGTCATGATATGATATGATTATATCGATCATACGACGGTCATTTTTCAGGATACTGAACCTTTTTTTTCAAGTTCACAATCCAGCTATAATATATTGAACAATAATATATTGAAAAATCCAACCGGTTATGGCTGCGGCTTCGAGATCGTGAACGGTTGCGGCGGCTCCTTGACCTGGAGCGAGATCTAGAACGGGACCTGTGAAGGAGAACAAGGATACTCACTCCCTTATGTTTAACAGCACTTCATTAGATCAGAAAAGCCTTTACTGGCAAATAAACTTTAGTGGTCAGAATTTGAAATCGGGGGTGAAGGAGGGACCACTTTTGTCCACTTTTTGCACCTGCTTCGACGTCCTCGCTTGCTGAAGCGGTAGCAGTCGTAGGCGTAGTGTCCCCTGTCTCCACACTGATAGCATCTATCATTTGGATCGAATGGGCGACGACTTGCACGGCCATATCGGCTTTTTCTAGACATGCCAGTGGACAGCTCCACGCGAATCCGAGATCCACCAAGCAGCCTGAAGTGGGATGAAAATAAATAAATAAATAAGCAGATGCATGAACCAGCAGCAATATCCTCTAAAACAAAAAAAACACAACAGATATTTCTCTCTTAAACTGTTCCTCAGGTAAACAACTTTCGAAACTTTACAGAAATAAAATGGAACACGGTTTGATAAATTTCTTAAAATTAACATTTTTAAATATACTTACTTTCCATCCATTCCTTTCACTGCATCCTCAGCATCCCGGGCATCTTCATATTCCACAAAAGCAAATCCAGGAGGGTTCCTGGCCACCCAAACACTGCGCAAAGGGCCGTAGTAGCTAAAAGCCCTTTCAATTTCTCCTTTAGCAGCTCCTCCTCCTAAATCTCCCACATAAACCTTACACTCCAAGTTTCTGGAGGAACTGCGAGATGATGATGATGAGTAGTATGACATCTCTTTTTTCCCTACCTGAAAAGGGGGGGAAAAAACTTTTGGTAATTTACCTGAGTTGAAGCCTCTATGCCCTTCAAACATTCTGGGTGAACATCCTTTAGCCTGAGACCCAGAATTCAACTCTGCATCACAGGCTAACCATCAATTCTCTCAATTTGGCATCAATTCGTTCAATGCATTTAGAAAATTTTACATAATTTTGTAAAACATACAGTACTGTGAAAAAGTCTTAGGCTCTGTATTATCTGCAGTATATATTGTGTTATATATGTTTATCATGTCTGTATTATTATCTACAAAACATTCACTATTTACAAACATACATACAAATTAATAAATAAGTAACAGTATAGAATATTTGCTTGCCTGTAATAAAAGCATTATATTACATGGCAGACGTGTTTTAGATGGAAACAAAAAACCTAATGTAAGCTCCTGGGTTTTGCATGAAAATACAAGTACAAGGAAGCAAGTGTGACAAAGTTACCAGAAGAACTGAGGCATATTATCCAGCATACTCAGTAAAACCTAAAACCTGGTGAGTCAAAAGTTATCTGCACTCTAACATAATCTCCTTGATTTTTAACACACTTTAAGCCAGCTGTCAACAAACTTTCATATTTAATTTCATCATTAAAAATGTTTTAGGCTGAGCTGCAAGCCACTAATGCACCACTGTCTTCAGTTCTTCATCAGAAGTGAATCTTCCGTCTACGTCCTCGTAGGGCTTTCAGGGGATCAAACAGGTAAAAATCTGATGGAACAAAGTCAGGACTATAGGGAGAATGCTTTACGCCTTAAAACAAGTGTTGACAGTGTGGGCAGAAGAGTGTGGACATGAATTTTCATGAAAGATCTCAATGACCTTCAATAAGCATCTCACTGTAATGAACATTGTTGATTATTTAACTTTTTTCCTGGCCCTGAAAACTGTATACATCAATTTTTCAGTTGATTCAGTTGTCGCCGAGAGAGGATGGTTGCATAACATACTCTGTCGTTTACTTTCAGGCTAGAAGTGAGGAATCCATGTCTCGTCACCAGTAATTATTCTCTTTAAGAAACTTTCCCCTTCTTTAGAATATTGGTGCAAATTTTGTATGCTCTTGGCGCCACGTACACCCTCATACCAAAACAAAAAAAGCTCTTCTTTCATGCACATCACAAATGAGGCATCTGTTTTTGCTCGCACCACAGTTAAAAATGAACTGATGTAACACGTTAATACCTGAATGGGGAGACAGTAGTCTTAAGTCTCGCTGCTAAGACAGTGTGGTCAACCCAAGTCTTAATACAACCAAACTCAAGATCGTTTTTGACTCACCACTCACTTTTAGCACTCATCTGTGCACTGAATAGTCATGCTCATTCACCTAATTGTTGCATATATTCATCTCATCCTTTATACAAGTTATGGGCAAAAGTATTTGGCAAAACCTGAAATGACATTGTTGGGTCAATGTTGGTCAGTTGGTCCCCCTTTTGCAGCTATAACAGCTTCCACTCTTCTTGGAAGGCGGTCTACAAGATTTTGGAGTGTTTCTGTGGAGATTTGTGCACATTCATTCTATAGAGCATTTATGAGGTCAGGCACTGATGTTGGACAGGAAGGCCTGGCTTGCAATCTATGTTCCAGTTCATCCTAAAGGTGCTTGACGGGGTTGAGGTCACAGGGCTCTGTGCGGGCCGGCGAAGTTCTTACACACCCAAGTGATCAAAACTTGTCTTTATAGTCCTTGATCTGTGCACTGAAGCACAATCATGTTGAAATGGAAAAGGGCCTTCCCCAAACTGTCGCCACAAATTTGAAAGAATAGCATCATCCATTTAGATTGTCCTTCACTGAGGATAAGGGGCCTGATTAAAACAACTGCATTTAATAATAACCAGTTTGGCCAAATACGTCCATATAGTGTATATAATACAATCTTGTTCTCTTAGTCATTTATATTGAAGCATGGGTACCTACTATGTTACTATGCTTACTACTGGATGTTTGAATCAATAAAGCATCTATCTATCTATCTATCTATCTAGAAGCAATTCAGAAGTGGAACTTCCAGCTTTAAAACAAGCAAGCAAGCTGTTATAAAAAATTATAACAAATAACCAGCTTCGAATATTGTTTTCAATTATTCCATGTTTCTAAATCGGCTGTGGTTATTACCAAGCTGATTAAATTAGCTAGCAAAGAATTTTCCAGATCCTAAACGCTAAGCTCATGTTCCACTTATTGTTTACGTTCCTAGCTAGCTAATTAGCTGCAACTTAAACCTGACAAGACGTTGATATTATTGTTATTAGCTAAATGTCTTCTGGAAAAAGAAAAAAAAACGTATTTATCGAACCAGTTTCCTCGGACACACCTAGCTTGTTTTCCCCTACATTATGGTGTAAGCTTATATGCACCACTAGGCAGATGATACGCAACGCAGGCTAGAGCAAAATTAGCATGCTAGCTACCAGGGATTATGTATTATACCTACCTTTTTTGCGTCAGTTAGTATATCCAGGTTTCCAAAATGTGCACACCTAAAACGATAAAGATTTTCGCTTTCAACGCGAATAAGTATTAATATCTGGACATGAAGTGGCGAGGAGCTGGCGGTTGCTTTCCCGCAGTAGTGGGAGGAACAACAACAACCAGCACATTACAACCCAACTGGCTTTGGCTTCGTACCAAGGAGAAGGCATGAAGAACTGTTAACGCACACCAAACCAAACGCACACCAAACCAAATCGTGAAAACGTTAGAGATCTCACGAGGAGCGATTAACCATGTTAGCACGAAATATGTTTTATGACTGTAAATAGAATAGAATAGAATTAATCTTTAGGTTAATGAGGGTGTTGATCTACACCATATGTCATTCAACTAGATCAGCATAATCAGTGGTGTTTCCTTATATATTTAATTCTTTCAGAAATTCCAGCATTTGTATGCGCATTGCAAATTCAATTTGGGTCATTCACTAAAAGGGTCAAATTACTGGTGTGCATCAAGAAAAACAAACAAACACAGGAGCGTTCAAGTCAAGCCAAGACTTTTGATTTTGCAGAATCACAGAATACATAAAACTCATCTACATCTTACTCTATAAAATCCCCTGCTACTAATGACCTTTTCCCAGTGTTTTACTATTGCTTGGATTCCATGAAATTTTGCTTGGCTTCCTATGAACATCTTTAATGCCCCAAACATATCAAAATCACTTGGAGTGAGGTCAGAACTGTACAGGGATGTGGCAGTAACAATATACCTTGTATTGTGCTGTGAAGTGAACATTTTATTTACTGGAAACTGTCAATTGCCGAAATGATTAGGGATTGTACGACACAATCAGGGCGAACATTTTCTGGATGACTGTCAATAGCCTATACCTCATAGTCCAGTCTGAAGTAACCTATAGGTGTTCAGGACTGTTTTAAACACAGTTGCGCAGGTGACATCCCTACTTCCCCTAAAAGCGCTATACAAATAAAATTGTACTGAATTGCAACTGAAAAGTCACTGTATAGTTTGCAGGTGATTACCAGCTTTTTGGAGGGTTGTCTGATCTGCCGAAACAAAAATATAACTGTTTGGCCGTAATAATTAGTGGTATGCATACAGGGAAAGGGGTGAGGTTTTAATCCAAAGAACACTTTCTGATCTGTGATGCACTGGGGTGGCATCATTATGTTTTTGGCTAAAAGAGACTGGTACACTTCAGATAACAGATGGAATTATAAAGAAGGAGGGTTATTTAGAAACACTGAAGCAACACCACAAGACATCAGTGTGTAAGGTTAAAAAAATTGGTCTGGGTCATCCTGCAGGATAATGATCATACACATACTGAGTATTAAACCGAGAGCATAAAGGTTCAATGCTCTCTGTTAACTAATTAATCCTCTATATTTAATTAATGCATGCTCTCGGATTATTTCCATGCCCATAACATATCTCGCACTCCATATGCTTTTATTGAAATAAGTTTGCCACATAACATTGGTGAGCCTAGACCTGAACAAATGAAGCAACTCCAGATCATAACACTGCCTCCAGGGGCTTGTACAGTGGGCATTAAGCATCACTTCATGTGTTAACTGGTTTTTAATAATGTTAGACCATACTTAACCCATTCCAGTAATTTCAAATATTCTTTATTGAAATATCAATAATTGACATTGGTAGCTCAATGCTGCCAATACCATGCATTTATCCATACTTGTGACTGGATCAAGATGACCCTGGATTGTGCCCTCTGTGGTTGCATTTACCATGTGCTAACGTTACCTGCGAATGAAGTGTGGGGTCAACTGGTTACTGCTCCTCCAATGTTTTGACAACCACTTCTTCTTTCTGTCATATACGCTGTCACTGTAGACACTTCGGGATTGACACTACGCAGACTGAATCTAGGTTTCATTCTCTTCTTTAATTCTCTCGTCATGTTCTCAGTCACTTTAGATGTGCTGCTATCTGATCCGGGGTTTCAGTAGCTATGAGCTTGGCTTGAAGTACCTGTTTGACCCTGTCTACTGTTGCAATCAGTGAGAAATACTAGGTCCCACTCTCGGTATGAGATTGATGAAAGTTGATGATAATGCTGCCTAATGTTGCAGTAGGAGAGGAACCATGCATCACACTCACAAAAATTGATGACGATTATGTTGCCTGTCACACAACTGTGTCTGAACTTCCTGTGCAAACACCAGCTGTCAGCCAACCAAGCAAACATAATTTCTGTTTTATATATACGTTGCTGTTAGTCTTTTGGCTGTTCCCGTCGAGGGCTCATCTGATCCGCACATAACTTGGCACAGGTTTTTATGCTGGATGCCCTTCTTGACGCACCCCTTCAATTTTATCTGGGCTCGGGACAGGCACTGCATCCAGTGGCTGGGGTTTGGGCATTGAGTGGGAATCTAACCCAGGCCTTCTG
Organism: Clarias fuscus; assembly: GCA_030347435.1. NCBI lineage: Eukaryota > Metazoa > Chordata > Actinopteri > Siluriformes > Clariidae > Clarias > Clarias fuscus. The sequence goes on along the minus strand of CM059208.1, from coordinate 39,136,640 downwards.
TTTTACACTACCGCTCAAAATTTCTCTCTGCATTGTAAAGCAGGCATCCAAAATATGCAATAATCTCCTTTGGACAGTTAATGTTGAGATGTATCTGCTACTCATGATCAGTAAGACCTTTATAACCGCTCTAATCCGAGGTATTGTTAATTGGTGGTTTTTAGCCTGGTTACTCTAAATGAACTTCTCCTCTGCAGCAGAGGTATCTTTTGGTCTTGCCTTCCTGGGGAGGTCTACATGAGAACCAGTTTCATTATGGTGCTTGATGGGTTTTGCAAATGCACTTCAGAAAGGCTCAGTGTCTTAAAATAACAACTGACTGTTGTTGTTGTTACATAAATACCTAATCCCATATATGAGTTATTTCATAGTTTTGAAATCCCCAGTATTGTCATAGGATGTAGAAAATAAATCACTAAACAAAAACATTTTTTAGCTGTATATAGTAAAAAAAAAAACAATTATACACACTTCAGGAAAAATAGTATGATTAATAGTATATTAATATAATATTAATAATAATATAATTAAATTATTATATATATCAATATATAACATATATTAATACATTTAGTATTAAAATATTGAATGTTTATACAAGTTTTCTTTTCCTAAAGAAATAAAAAATGAAAGAAAGAAAACTGGATTGAATTGAGTAATTACCTATGTTAAATGACAAATGTTGCTAAATAGTTCTTCTCTTTCTTGGTGGCTCCATTCAGAAATAATAGCTGTGGAGCTGTATCGAGCTGCTGGGGCAGTACAGTCTACTGATTGGTTAGGTCATTAGTGATGTCTTTTATCTGGTCACACTCAGGAGGGAAACGACTCAACAATCGAAGCGAGGCAAACAAAAAAAAAAATCGAAGCGAGACTTTATTTAGGACCGCCCCTTCTGCTCGAAACAAGCTGTAACAAGACTCCCGGAGCAATGAGAGCCGAATCTTGTGAATCCAATACGGAAGCAGATCAGTCTCAGTAATAATTCAGACAAATACAAAATACGGAGACGCTACAAATGCCGAAACGTTCTTGTATTAATATTAATTTGTTCCTTGTTAAATAAATGATTCTTATTCTTTTAAAAATGTACAGTTCCCAGAGTTAAACCATTGCCTACATCTGTTCAAAAACAGACTGCGCATGTGCATCTAAAAGAGTCGGTTCAAAAAATCGACTCATTGGCGAACGACTCCTTACTCCTAGCTCACAAGGTTGAAGGTCAGATACTGTAGCTAGAACGTGACCAAAGCTAAACGGGGTAGTGTTCAGGACACCGACATAACGTTGCTTTGAGGATATAAACCGTGATTGTAAATATCCATAGCACTTAAAATGCCTAGAGGAAGCCGCAGCAGATCTTCGAGGATGGCTCCTCCAAGGTAACGTTCAGATATGCTAACTCTTATCCAACTAGCTAGCATAGCAAGACCCGGCTATGTCAAAGTTATGCTAATATCTTCTCCAATTTTCGTATGCACAAGCTAGCTTTCGTGTTGCCGTATTCTTACCAGGATTATATTCAGACCTAAAAGGTAAACTAGTACCTGTTTAGTAAACAAAATAAAGAGGTTATAAAATATTTTAAATATTTTACATGTCTACCACATGTAATGTAATGTAAGATTACACCGGTATATGGCAATTAAAAATGGTTCAGGCAGAAAAGTAAAAATGAATTTAGAACTCAAAAATGTGTAGATTAACATAACAGGAGCGAGTAATTAATTGAGGAAAAAAATACAGGAAGGTCTGGCCGTATATCACATTTACAGTACATCAATGTTTATATGATTTACATTTTTTTGTAACCCTAGCCATTTCTTAATCACAAACATTGAAAGACTGAACCGTTCACAATCTCTACATAATATATGTAGTTGTCTAAATCAATAGGTTTGACTGTAAATTATTGGCAGTCCTGAATACCGTTACAACATGTTGCATCAGTTCATGTGTCTTGTTGATCTTTACAATCACAGCTACTCCTCCCGTCCGGCACCACCTGCACCGGTGGCTAGAGCAGCACCTCCACCAGCTCCAGCACCTGCGCCTGCATCTGCGGTCTCTGCACCTGCTGCAGGTGCCCCTAGACAGCCAGGCCTTTTTGCTCAAATGGCCAGCACTGCAGCAGGCGTTGCAGTCGGCTCCGCTGTGGGACACACGATCGGTCATGCCATGACGGGAGGCTTTGGCGGTGGTGGAAGTTCTGAGGCTGCCAGGCCTGATGTCACCTATCAGGTAAATCAATCACACACAAAAAATCAATAACTTCACAGCCGCAGGTACATACATACAGTACCAGTCTGAGACCAGTCTTGGACACACATTCTAATTCAATGGTTTTTTTTGTTCTGTGATTTATTTTCTGCATTCTAGAACAACACAGGAAATTACTATAAAAATAGTATGAAATAACACATAATACCAACAACAACAGTCAGTTGTGTTATTTTAAGACAACGCTCTGGAATAGTACTTGCTAGAAAAGTATTGTCAAGTGCATTTGCAAAATGGTCTCTCATGAAGACCATCCCAGGAAAGCAGATGAAAACTTACCTCTGCTGCAGAGGAGAAGTTCATTTAGAGTTACTTCCCTCAGAAATCATCCATCACCTAGATCCATCATGAAGGCTTTACAGAGCATAAGTAGCAGTCACGTCTCAATATCAAAGCAGGTTATTGCATATTGTGGATACCTTCAACATTGTTTGACAATGTAAAAAGAAATAAAATAAGGAAAGACCATGGAATTAGAATTTGTGTCCAAAACCTTTGACTGGTGTATATTCACAAGGGTCTTTACTTTTGTTCTATCTGCCACAATGAGCATGCTTATGTGTGTGCAGTAAATAACATTTACTGAATGAATCCCCCAGGAGCCTTACCAGACTCAGCCTACATACCAGCAGCAGCCCATGTATCAACAGGAGACAGTTCAGCAGAATCCCTGTGCCTATGAGATGAAACAGTTTCTTGAATGTGCACAGACACAAAGCGATCTCAAACTGTGTGAAGGGTTCAGTGAGGTTCTCAAACAATGCAGATTCTCCAATGGTACGTATTCGCAACAGGTGTCTAAGCCATGTTTATACTGTATGATTTTTTTGACACAATTTCTTTGAATATGTGCATTGAATGGTAATCTTATTTGTATGAATAAAATTATTATTTTTTTAAGTGGTGTAGTTCAAACTCTGCGAGCGAATTAGTCTCGAAACCCACTCATTACACACTCACTGCTCAAGACATTTGAGGCGCTAAAACGTTATCATTTCATTATAGTCATATATATGGTACATTCTACTTTTTACACACTGGCATGTTGTGTGACAGGAGTGAATCGTTTGATAAGTTTTTGTATAAATAATATAGGAAATAAAATATCTATAGGGAATGACAGAGATCAATGCTGCTCAGTATTTTTAATTTTACTTTATTTTTTATCAAATTTAGCTTTTTAAGCTTTTTTTTTTAGTTAAATGTTGAAGTCTTGTATTTGAAGTTAGTTTATATTGTTTAAATTCTGCCCTTGGTTTTGAAGTGAGAAAACTAATATAAGAAATGACTTATAGTATGCTCATGTTTAATTCAGTTGTGTAGCTGCTGAATAAAACTAAGGTTTTATATTGTGACAACTTTTTAAAGGTTTACGGTCTTAAAATTATAACAAAATAGGAAGAAATGTCATATTGAATCTAAACATTTATAAAATCTTGATACTTATAGAATATTAATCAATATACACCTAGATATCATAATAATATTGTATCAGGTGGTGACTGGTGATTTTCATTCCTAGATCATAAAACTTTATCCAGAGATTAGATGCACCTCGCTCTGGAATATGGTCAATCCGGACTCATCGGATCACTTGACACTTTCTTCATTCCTCCAAAGTCCAATCCTCAGCAAACTGAAAGCTTTTTTTCTGATTTGTTTTACTAGTCTGATGAGTTGTTAGCTCTACTACTACGCACTACTACTACTGAAATATAAATGACATAATGCCCTAATAAATGTGAAAATGTAAGGCTTCAGATTTTCAAAGCAAGCAATTAATTGTCAAATTATCAAAGCAACCTTGCACTAATAGCTTTAAAGAATCTTACCATAATAACAACAATATTTGTACAGTTCTATTATTGCAAGATTTGTTGCACATTTCCTAAATGAACATTGAACAGCATGGCTACCATTGTGTCCATTGGGTTCATACATGTTCATTTTACTTCATTGTTTGTTCTCAAATTTCTTCTTCCCTAAAAGAAAGAGCTGTGTTGTACCCAATTCATGATTGCACGCAAAGTAGTCAGCATTTATAATTGCAGAACTGTGCACTAATGTGGTCTGTCTTTCTCTTTTGTAGGTTTGCCCTGAAACAGGAATAGCGGCATCACTTAGGACTCTTCTTAATTTAAACATGTACATTAAAATATAAGATCCATAGTAGGAGTTGTATGCATTTCTTAGGATTACAAAATGTACATGTGTTGTTAACTTACTTCTGATTATTATGTATCAGTTAAATAATGTCACATGCGCTAGAATAAATCACAATAAATCCTTAAACCAGTGTTTGGTCCTTGAATTGGCATAATTAAAAACCCACACAGTGAACATGTTTTTTTTTTTTTAGCCTTCTGATGACCTCCAAATGTCTTTACTCCTTTACAATCTTCAATGTGTCTACAATGTGTACCATCATTACAGGCATCTTTTCAATGCAGGTGTAGCTGTTTTCTTCAACCTGCGCTGTACAAGTTAAGACAACGTCACTGACTTGTATAGTAAATGACCTATAAGTTTGGATATAATCAGACTCCTCATTTAGTCAGTGGTTTTGCAATGCTTTATCAGTCTTGCTCTATTTTTCTCACTTCTTGCTGACACTGACTTTTTAGTTTATTAGCATTCTGTTTTGTTTACAAATAAACAACCACAACTGCACACACTGGCTTCATAAAATCAGCAACTTGAGTATGCAATGCTGCTGATTAAATTGAGAGTAGAAGGTGCAAATTAAAATTATTAATGTTGGGGGGAATGAATCAACTAGCAGATTTGTTATCAAAGGCCTGACTCAGAGGTACTTCTCAATCAATCAGTGTAAGGTTGTTTGTGTAAGCCACTCAGACCGTTTTTATTTTTAGAGCATGACATTCTTGCTGCCCTTTCGCGTGCTGCAGCTCGCGCTCGCGTGAACTGGAACATAGTGTTATGTGCATCATGGACTGATTCGGACGTTTTCAGATGACGGAATTCAGAACTACATTTAATAAAGCAGCAGAGATTACTGATGTATCGAGGTATGCCATTTGTTTTTCGCATGTTTGTCGTGACAGCGTACTGATATATCTAGCGTAGCGCGTGCTGAAAGAAAAGAACCGGACTCAATTACAGCCTGTACAATATTACGACTGTCCTCACAAACATAGCTAACAGTAATACAGACTCCCGGTACAGTCGGTATTAATGTGGATTTAATTAGTTTGCTAAACGAATAGTCATCGATGTCGGAGAATTGTCGTCCGTTTAATCACACCTCGACACCTGGTTTTACCGGAATAAATAGTGTGGCAAAACTGAGACAGCTGAGAATGTCATCCTGGCCCGTCTGTAGTCTCGTATACCGCGTATGATATCGTTTAGGTGCGCTTTAGCTATAGGTCAGTGGGTTACAAAGGCGACCCGGGGATATTTATAAAGCCCTGTTAATGTCGCAAAGCAGCTATACAGAAAAAACCTGCTATAGCTTTAGAATCTCAATAACGGGGACAATGGAAAGCTCGAGAAACCTTGAAAGGAAGCGGAGACAAAATGGAACCCATCATCTTCTGGGTGGCATTGAATAATGCAAACTACACTCTGCTGCAGCTACTGTATATACCGTTTAGACAAACATTACAACAGTGTGCTGAAAGGATGTTTAATATGAGTTTACGGCGAATCCTGGAATGAGCAAAGGACAGTCTTTACGATAGCAGCAGCAGTCAGTAATGTATGCATTTAAACCAAGCCATTCAAGGAGAACCGATTCATTTACACCACCACTAATAATAATAATAATAATAAGTATTATTATTATTATTATTATTATTATTATTATTATAAGCTGACAGAACATCTTTGTTTTCTCGTGAGTTATTTTCAAACTTCTGCTTTCCTTGCATTACTACACTGACCAATAGATAAAGGGTTTTACTGCAAAATGAAATAAATCCGTTTTGGAAATTTTGGGGGAAAGTTACTTCATTCATCTTCTATGCCGCTTATCCAGAGACTTGGGGCACGAGTCGGGGTACCCTAGACATGGTGCCAATCCATCACAAGGCACACACAAACACTATGGACAATTTGGGAATGGCAATTAACCTAATCTGCATGTCTTTGGAGGTGCAAGGCCGCAGTGCTTACCACTACACCACCGTGCCACCCACATGGTCATATAGCAGTTGTGTTTATAGCAAAGAAATTATTCAGTTTATATCAATATATTATTTAATATCAGTATTGGTATCAAGAACTAAGGTGCTCTATCAGCCATAAAATTTCTTATGAGGTGGGGGGACGGGATAAGGTGTGGGGGAAAAATAGTGTCCCATGTATGTACAGTATATGTATCTTATTTAAATTTACGATACAAAAATGTACTTTTATTAAAAATTCCAAAGAACATCAAAAAGTTAGTGTTGAGGTTTAGTGCTCAGCACTTTTTTATATTACAAGGGCCGACATCAAAGACACCGTCTAAAAAGACTTAAAATGGCTGGACATGGGTTAGCGGTTATTGTGTTATTGGGGTACTCTCCAGCACATCATTAAAACCTGGAAATATAATGCTGTACTATCAACCTCGTTTTAAAAGCAACATGTATAGAGAACACTTTAATGAAACCATTAAAAAAATAGACAGTAGAAATCACAGCCAAGTTTAATAGTGAAATCAAGAGCATTTCCTAGCTCACAAGACAAGAACTCACTGGACTGGGACTAAACAGTTAGTGTGGCCATATGAAAACCACTTGCTACTCAGGCAAATCAGGCCTCAATAAAGACTGGACTTTTGCACAACAGAAACAAGTCACCTGGTCTGATGAGTCCAGGTTTACCCTGTTACAAAGCAATGTGCCTGATGTGCTTTATTCATTACATGCAAATTTAAATATTTCAAATCTTTCCTGTTTCAATTTTGTTAATTATAGCTTGAAGCTCATGACAGTACAAATTCAATACCTCAATATATTAAAATATTTACTAAGATTAATCAAATACGGATTTATAATACAGAAACAACTGAAAAGCAAAAGAAATAGCTCATGTATGCACTCAGTACTTGGGCAGGGCTCCTTTAGCATGAATTACTACATACATGTGGCATGAAATGCAGGCAATCATTCTGTAGAACTGATGAGTTATTGGAAACCAGGTTGCTTTGATAGTGCCTTCAGCTCATCTAGATTGTGTGGGTCTGGTGTTTCTCATGTTCTTCTTGAAAACACCACCTAGATTTTTTTTATGCGGTTCAGATTAGATGAGTTGGCTCGCCAATCAAGCACAGTATTATCATGGTCAGAAACCCGACCTGCTAGATTTAGCACTGTGGGCAGGTACTAATAAAATTGCCATTCGTAAAGCAGATGGAAGCATGAAGAGTTTTAAATGTCCTGGTAGACAACTGCATTGTCTTTGGACTTGGACACTGTGGACCAGCACTAGCAGAGGACATGGCACCCCAAATTATCATTAATAGTGGAAACTTCATAGTGCCCCTCCACTCTTCCTCTAGCCTCTGGGGCATAAATTTCAAATTAAATGCAAAATGTATTTCAATTCGAAAAGAGGAATTTGGTCCACTTATTAACAGTCCAGTTCTTTTTTTCTTTATCCCAGGAAAGTTTGACTCTAATTCAGGAGCGGCTTGATAATGGGAAATCAGCAGTTGTAGTCAACTTTCTAAAGACTGTGCATGTGGCTCTTGATGCACTGACTCCAGCCTCACTCCACTCCATATGAAACTCTTTCAAGTTTTGTCTTCTTAAGTCTGTGGGCATCCCTGTTGCTTTTGCATACTTTTCGCTTCCGGTTACCCTTCCATGAATATGCTCTGTGAACAGCCTGCCCTTTCAGTGATGACCTTCTGTGGCTTACCTGTAACTTACTCCTTATGGAGGGTGTTACTGACAATAGTCTGGACAAATGTCAAGTCAGCAGTCTTCCCCATAATTGTGATTTTATGTTCTGAACTGGACCTAGTGATACCATTATTTATACTGTATGAATAATAATTTACTCATACTCAAAATTAAATATTATAATATTTTGAGATACTGGAGTTTTGATTTTCAAGCTCTATAAGCTATAATAATCGAAACTGAGGCAAAAAAGGCTTGAAATATTTCACCTTACATGTAGTGAATCTAGATTATAAAAAAATATTGAACTTTTTGATTTAAATTACAAAAAAAAAAAATTTGTACGATTTTCCACGATAAAATTTTTTTTTAGATGCACTGTACTGTAACATCAAGGTCTTTCCTTTTTATTGCTGTTGTCTGCTTTCATTAAGGTTGCACCCAAGTTTCCTTGGATAATTTGTGAGACCATCATCATCATGACCAAAGACGATGAGATCCCTGACTGGGTCGGAGCTCAGGAGTTCTACGAAAAATATGATCCCAAGGAGATTCTGGGAAGGTAGCAGTGAAGTGTTTAATCTACACTATAGAAATATAGATTTTCTCTTGCATATTATATGCTAACCTATACTACGCTTTGTTTCAGTCTTTTGGCTATTATTAACTTTTTACAGCTAAATAAAATATGCTGATTCAGGTATTTTTGGATTATATGGTTTATGGAAAGGCATTAACTTTTTATTTATGCATTAATGAAAAAGGTAGTGCATGTTTGAATATCACCTAGAAATTTTAATATGCCTGTACCTTATACAGTACTTGCAATTATACAACTTTCTAAATAATTTAAATAAGGCACTATGTAAGTATTTGAGATCTATGCCTGTTTTTCTGAATAACATTGTGGGAAAAGTTTTCCATTTTTCTTTTATGTACAGGGGGGTTAGCAGCGTGGTCCGACGCTGTATAAACAAACGTACGAATCAGGAATATGCGGTGAAAATTATAGATATAACACCATCAGATAAGATGACACCTCAAGAGATCAAGGAGATCAGGGAAGCCACAGTGAAAGAGATTGACATCCTGAGGAAAGTTTGCGGGCAAGAGAACATAAGTAAGAATTACCTCTTATTTTATCGAATAACAGACAACCAAATGCAAGAATAATAATTTCAAAGTCAAAATAAAACTTTTATTCAGCCATTCAATTATTTAAATTAAAAGCAAAACAGAATTAAGACACAGATGTTCTTTCATTATAGAATTTTTTTTTTTGAAATGCTCCTGCTTGCTCTTTGTATATTTAATTTGAATATTTCATACATAAATTGATAAACAGAAATGCATTTCCTGTTTTGTGATTCCAAAACATGCAGGATACAAACCTTATCTTGTTTAATTATGTTAGTGTCCCCTGAATACATGCTTTGGTCTGTAGAAAATTCAAAGGTGGATCCTTTGTGTGTTGTGGGTGGTTGGGTGTGGCATTTTTGAATCAGGCTTGTTTGTCTAATCCATCTCATGTATGTTCGATCAGATTAGGCTCTGGACAGTTTGGAGTCTGAGTCAATAACCTTGAACTTTTTGCCTGCTAAGACCCATACTCAATGCGCTTCTGGCTGGACAGAATTCAAAGAAACTTTGCCTGTCCTTCTGTATTCGCCAAAAGTTAAATCTGCGGCATAATTTGAATCAAAATATTGAGTACAAAGGATGTGTGCCAAATTACATCACAGCAGCCAACGCTTTTTTGGACGAATGTTGTGCTTTTGCCCTCAAAATTGTTTCAACAGAGACAACCAATGCGATGGTTTACTGTAAATACACAGAATATGCCAAGCGCCCAAATCATCACAAAACACAAACGTAACACATAACAGCACAAAAAAAGGTATGTAACTTTTGAAAACCGCATCTTCAAAGGTGTATAGTCGGATTTATATGTTCTGAAACCATGGTTCTAATTAAAGCAGTAATGTGAAGCGCTACTATCAGATAAAACATGGGTCGTTAGAGCAAACATATCAACTGCAGTCCAAGGTAAAGGTGTGTAAAATACCCGAACTGAGATGCAAAGTGCTGGATGTAATAATCTACTTTAAACAGGGAGTATATTTGGCTGAATACGAAGAAGTACAACTTAGCATAAACAAGGTGTAAGATACTCAATTTACGAATTTTATTTAAGCTTATTGATTAATTTTAACATTATAAGTATTTCTAAAAACTCTTTATCCATCAACGATGGGTACTAATGCTAGTATAATAAAGAATAATATCTTGTTTGGATCAGTTACAAAATCTAATAATTTATCTGCAGGTTACAATTCTAATTCCAAATAAACAAGACAAGATTTCAACCAATTGTTCTGGCTATAAGAGCCCTAATGAAAATCTCAGAAAGACAGACCTAAAAACACAACACCTCCACCAGTCAGTGCTAACAGCATAAACAATAACTCTTTTTGGTGTTAAACCACTAGGTATGTGTAAAGTTGTATTTTCATAACTTAACATTGCCTGTATGACTAATATTTATGATGATACTGTACAAATGTGGCCATATACTGTATATACTCACACACTTTGTTTTCTCTCTGTAGTTCAGTTAAAAGACTGCTATGAGACAAAAGCCTTCTTCTTCTTGGTCTTTGACTTGTAAGTACAATTCAACTTCCACACTACTCAATAGACATTATCTCCAAAGAACTTTATTATATTAAATTGCCCTTGTACATTGTTAAACATACATAAAAATGTGCCATCTCTTATTTCTTTCTTACTAACAGGATGAGAAAGGGAGAGTTGTTTGACTACCTCACTGAGAAAGTTACGCTGAGTGAGAAAGAGACAAGGTTGGCCACGTTTATGAGTTCAAACCCAGCTTTATGAGCAGTGTCACATCATAACTGTTTTATTCATTCATTTTGTAGATGTGTTTATCCAAGCCAGTAAAAGAATGAGTAGAATTTAACCTGAAATTAAAGAAGTCAGCATCATTATCTTACCAAAATAGGAGGATTTTCTTTTTAGTCAGAGTAGATCCTATTTAGTAAGCTAAGAAACATCTAACTATCCAAGGAACCATTTTATCTTTAGAGTATATTTATAAAGAATAATATAAATTATGTTAAATCCAAAGGAGGTGGAAAAAAAACATTGAATGAGGTTTTTGGGTGTACAAGATTTGGCAAGTTAGGATCTCAAGTTCAAGATCTCAACTAAATGAGTTATTTAAATATACAGTAGTACCTCAGCATACAAATTTAACCCATTCTAGAGGCGAGTTCTTAAGGTGAAATTTTGTATTGCAAAATGCATTTTCCCATAGGAAACAATGTAAATGCAGATAATCCTTTCTATCCACCCAAAAATATTACTAAAGGCCCGGATGCCCTTTCTGATGCAACCCTCTATTTATCTTGGCTTGGGGCGGGCACTGCATGCAGTGGTTGGGTAGTATGGGGTGGGTGTACAGTTAAGGGTCTTCCATAAGGACCCAATGCCAGCAACCCACCAGCGGTGGGGCTCAAACCCTGATTCTTCAATCAACCACCCATAGCCTTAGTTGTCTGAGCCACCACTATCCCATTATAAACATATACAATTATACATGTGAAAAGGTTAAACAACAAATACTATTTAGCACAATGATTGTCATTTCTTTGGGGGCTTTTCTGAAGGAAATAATATCAATTTGCCATCTTTTCCGAAAGATCCTGGCATCCTAGCACCGTTGTGCTTAAGAACTATCTGAGTTCATGCTAAATAGCAAACTGGAATGGGTTTTCACAAACTATCTTTTGATGAAAGTTAAAAGGAGTGGAACACTGCTTGATCTGGAGATAAGCTCAGCGTTCATATATGATGACTCTGAGGTGACCTTATGGGTTGCATGTCACGCCACTCTATGGTGAGTGTCTCCAAATCATGGACATTAGTTACATGCATGATGCTCGATGAAGACAATCCAGGTCTTAACTAGGCATCAAGGTGGACTTTTTACCTTCTACAATGTTATTATTGTCTAGTGGCTCAAACATACAGTGTTCATAGTTGAAGTTTGTTGGTTTCTGTGATTTACTGTAAATAACATTTACTCTATAACACTCTACTATTTTCAGAAAAATAATGCGTGCATTGCTAGAAGTGGTCAGCTATCTTCACTCCCAGAACATAGTTCACAGAGATCTGAAACCAGAGAACATCCTCCTGGATGACAACATGAACATCAAACTCACCGATTTTGGCTTCGCCGTTCAGATTGGTCCACAGCAGAAGGTTAATGGTAAGTCCTCTGTTTCCTCCTCTGAAGCTGTTTTTGGTATTTTATTAACCTTAATTACATGCTTTAATTCCAAGATTTTTAGGAAACTTTAGAAATATGAAAATAATTTAAATGCATGTCCGTGCATTCAGATTCTGTCTATGCAATGCTCTTCTATTGTTGTTCTTTATTCTTCTTCTTATTATTATTATTATTATTATTATTGTTGTTGTTGTTGTTGTTGTTGTTGTTATTAACTAATTAATTAATAATTGCATTTTTTGGCCTTTCAAACTATATTCTGTGCACCAAGATAATTCATTCAAGTAAGAGAGTTGATTGGAAGGTTGTCAGTTTGAATTCCATCACTGCTGAGCTTCCACTTTTGAGTCCTTCAGCAAAGATCCTGAACTTTCAACTCATCCATTGTACCTTGTCTCAATTGTAAATCACTTTGGATGAGAGCTTCAGCAAGATGAGTAAATTAAGTAACTGCAGTAACTAATTTAGGGGCAAAAATAACCAACATATTTTGCCAGATTCTTCATGAAATTGCATTTATTAAATGGACAGTTTGGACTGTTTGTGATGTTTGGACTCATATTGATGAAGAAAAAGCCTGAGAGCATGGATAGGCTTAGGCTAGTATTAGTCAATTCATTTGCACACCATTTAATGTAATCTCTTCAGTGAAAAAGAAAAAAAAAAACTCAAAATTCATATAATCATTTACATGCTGAAAATGCTAAATTTGATCACCATTATGGATGTAATAGACAAAACTAATTGCGGAAACCATTACATTTGTACCATAAAAAAGATTTGAAATTAGATGCAGAAATTTTTGTCAATTTTTGGAATAAATAATTTAGAATAACCTGGTGTTGTAGATGTGACATTTTCATGTCACATTCCACATTTCATGTTTTGGAAAAGACTTGTCTGAATCAGCACTGAATTTTAATACGATATTCAGTAACAAGAGCACACACGTTTGTGTAATATCCCTTAATCAAGTCCAAACATTTGGCCACCGGTGTCCAAATGACATATTTTGTAGATTTTATTATATATATTTTTTTCTTTTGTAAAAAGAGGTTAACCATCCTCTGTAGCATCCTCTTTAAAATCTGTGAAAGTTAATGCATATTTATTAAAGGTGCAAATTAAAAAATGTTTGTGTATACTGTCAATTATAGTTAATTATAGAATTCTAATAGATTATAGAAAATTAGGTTATAGAAAATATGAATCGGCCAAAATTACAATTGACAGGTCAGTGGGAAAAAAAAGTGGAAATCAATATTGGATAAGAAAACTGTGATAATTGCACTCAGTGCATCAGTTGTATATTATTTTAGATGAACCTACAAAAAATACAGTAAAGTATAAAAAGTATTAATTGTGGCATATGCAAAATTTGGACCCCTATCTCTGTCATTATTTTGCCCTTTTGGCAGATATCGAAGCTTTACATTTTCATTTTTGTTTTGGGAATTTACAACCACTTTTCCTTGCATAACTCCTTTAGTTCTGAGTAATTCTTAGGATGTCCTGCATGTACAACATGTTTAAGATCTACCTGCATATCTCCAGTAATGTCCATGTCAACAAACTGTTTAGACCGTGAGCTTCCGTGTGCTTTCCTTGAAACAGTTCATGGTAGATTTTAGGTCACGGTTTCAGTTTACCTGTGCAGTGTTTCCTGAGCCATCGGCTGTCACGCAGATCCAAACATAATCGATACATTCCTATTCTTAACAGTTTGCAAGGCATTTTTTTTTCACATTTTTTTCCATTTCTTCTTACATGTTACTCTTTTTATTGTATCTCTAAATGTACTTAATAGCAGTTTATTAGTCCACAGCACTTGTTTCCAAAATGGCTTATCTAGATATTGCTTAGTCATGATTGTAGGTAAGGTTTTCTTGTGATGACTGTGCGAATCATGTTTCCATTTATATGCAGATCATTTGTTCAAGCATTGCTACACAATGGAAGAGTACACAACCACTGTGTGCATGTGTCAGCTAAACCTTTCGACAGGGCCTTAATGTCATTTGCAAGTTATGCTTTACCTCTATTAGCCAGCATACAGGGCAGTTCTATCTGAAAGTTATCTTGGTTCCAATTAACTGCCATTGTTTAGTAGTTATTCAAACTTAGGAATTTACCTGAAGTGATCTGATATTTATATTTAATCATTCCCAAACTTTTGTAGGCAGCAATTAGCTTAGTTTTATAATTTTATTAACAAAAGTAAAAGAACTAAAACATTTAAAATATATTTATATACACAGTTAGATACCGTTATTAACTATATGGTATCATGATACCAATAATAATTACAGCTATTATTATTATTATTATTATTATTATTATTATAAATATAGAACATTTAATTATTATTTAATATACATTAATATTTTGCAATTAATACATAGTTTTCTTTTAGTATGTTTTATGACCAGTGCAACTACTATTCATAGAAAAAAAAATATATTTTTCTCTTAAACCTCAGAGGTTTGTGGAACACCAGGTTACTTGGCTCCAGAAATCATTGAGTGCTCCATGGACCCTCATCATCAAGGCTATGGGACTGCAGTGGATATGTATGTTAAAAATCACTAAGTCTACCTTATTTTAAAACACTACTAATGTGAAGACTTATATGTTTATTTGAGTCATCATTTCAAAATGTTCTTTTGTAAGCAGAAGTTACAGCTGTTAATGTGACCTGTTGTTACCACAGCTGGAGTGCTGGTGTGATCATGTACACATTGTTGGCTGGATCTCCTCCGTTTTGGCACAGGAAACAGATGCTGATGCTGCGTATGATCCTGGCAGGAAATTACCAGTTCACGTCACCAGAATGGGATGATCGTTCAGATACTGTCAAAGATCTGGTATGTAATGAGCTTCCTAAAAGGAGAACAGGAAGGTAGTTAGTATTTTGTTGTCAAATGTATTGACTATGCACTGGAATTGTGAATGAGTGGAATATAGCAAGATCCATAGTGGACATGAAAGTATACCCCAACAATTTGCAAACAAATACAATATCTTGCTTATTAATGATTGATGTCATACCTTTTGGTATTCATAGTTACATTTATTGTTGTGAAATACCCACGACATCCCTATAACCATACTCTTTTTTCCCTCTTCTTATAAAATTTAATAACCTGTCATGGAAAACATATTCACTGTTATAATGCTGATGTTCTTCCTATAAATGTTCAGTAATTGACTCTTAACAAAAAGTCACAGTGTCATTTTCTTTATGAAATATAAATATTTTCAATTGTTTATTATTAGGCCAACAGTATGGAGACTACCTGCCATTACTATAGAAACACTATGAGTAAAGTTTATGAGCGCACAAATATAAACCTGGAATTTGAAGTGCACTCAAAACTACTGTTAAAATCATGCCATTATTAATTACCCTGAGCATGAAGAATATACAAAATATATATTGCATTGTTGTTTTCTAGATCTCTAAAATGTTGGTGGTGAATCCAGAGCAACGCTACACAGCCATCGATGCCTTAAATCACCCTTTCTTTCAGCAGTATGTGGTGGAGGAGGTGCGACATTTCAGTCCGTACAGGAAGTTCAAAGTGAGTAAAAAACTGTACTCAAATCTTTCAATGTGTTTTAACATTCTGTTTTATACAGAACATTTGAATATAACTTTTGTGTCAAACAAGAAATCCACATGGAACCTTTTCTCACAGGGAAACACCCTTTAATGGTTCTTTAATAATTTTTAATAACCTATTAAATTACTTTAAGTTATCTACTGTATTACCAACCGTAAATAATTTTACTAGGAATTAGTAGACAAAGTATATTAGAATATTTGTGGGCAGTTAATGGTATGTATGGATATTATGCCAAAATATTCATTACAAATGAAAGTATAAAACTAGTCGAAATTATTTTAAAATGTTCATGTCCTGAAAAGTAAATTAGTGATTTTTCATTAATTTGTGCTTCAAACCTTTTGCTTTCTAGTGTATATATATACACTATGTATACATACATTAAGGTTAGGGTACCTTTTTACAACTTTTATATGAAAGCTAAAAAATTTTTTAAAGTTCTGAAATGTTTACCAATTTTTAGGTTTAAAGAATTGAAATAAATCTATTTGCAACCCTTTCTTAAATATGATTGATTGTTGACCATAAAGGTTTTAGACATCATTTTAGACATTTGTACCGTAAATGCTAGTAAAAAAGATTTAAAAATTAAAAAAATTAATATTATTTAAAAGTACTGCATGTTAATTATTACTGACATTGTATATAAAAGTATATAATGAAGTTCCATTTCTTTTCCCAGGTCATCTGTATGACTGTCCTTGCTTCAGTGCGCATTTACTGCAACTACCGTCGTGCCAAACCCGTCACCAAGGATGTGATCAAGAGTGACCCCTATGCAGTGAAACCCATTCGCAAACTCATTGATGCATGTGCATTTAAAATCTATGGACATTGGGTGAAGAAGGGCCAGACACAGAACAGGGCTGCACTATTTGAGAACAGCCCAAAGGCCATTTTACTCTCTATAGCAGCCGAGGTTGAAAATTCATCATTGAGAACGTGGTAGAAAAAAACACACAAAGAAGCTGGGAAGGAAAAGGGAAAATGAGAAAATGGCTTAATCAAGATTTTTGCAAATAGTTTTTTTGGTATTTGTTACTGTGACAAATTCAGGAAACTGACTTGTAATGGTTACAATAATGGTTGCAATGTTAAAAGTTTTTAATTTTAATTTATTTTAATGGGAGGAGAGCAACTGTAAAATTGTGAATTGTACTGTAAAATGAGTATGCTCTGAATTAATTCATTATTAATTTATGTTTGACATTATGGAAGCTTAATGTTTGTATATCCTCAGGGGTTCAGCAATAGATATGTGTTAAATCCTCATTAATAAGCTTTTCACATAACTCACATACACACGTGGACAAAATTGTTGGTACCCTTCGTCAATGAAAGAAAAACTCACAATGGTCACAGAAATAACTTTAATCTGACAAAAGTAATAATAAATAAGAATTCTATGAATGTTAACCAATGAAAGTCAGACATTGCTTTTCAATCATGCTTCAACGGAATTATAAAAAAAATGAACTCATGGAACAGGCCTGGACAAATATTATGGTACCCATAACTTAATAGTTTGTTGCACAACCTTTTGAGGCAATCACTGCAATCAAACGATTCCTGTAACTGTCAATGAGACTTCTGCACCTCTCTGCAGGTATTTTGGCCCACTCCTCATGAGCAAGCTGCTCCAGTTGTTTCCGGTTTGAAGGGTGCCTTTTCCAGACAGCATGTTTCAGCTCCTTCCAAAGATGCTCAATAGGATTGAGGTCAGGGCTCATAGAAGGCCACTTTAGAATAGTCCAATGTTTTCCTCTTAGCCATTCTTGGGTGTTTTTAGCTGTGTGTTTTGGGTCATTGTCCTGTTGCAAGACCCATGACCTGCGACTGAGACCCAGCTTTCTGACACTGGCCAGCACATTTCTCTCTAGAATCCCTTGATAGTCTTGAGATTTCATTGTACCCTGCACAGATTCAAGACACCCTGTGCCAGATGCAGCAAAGCAGCCCCAGAACATAACAGAGCCTCCTCCATGTTTCACAGTAGGGACAGTGTTCTTTTCTTAATATGCTTCATTTTCCCATCTGTGAACATAGAGCTGATGTGCCTTGGCAAAAAATTCCGTTTTTGTCTCAACTGTCCATAGGACATTCTCCCAGAAGCTTTGTGGCTTGTCAACATGTAGTTTGGCATATTCCAGTCTGGCTTTTTTTATGATTTGTTTTCAACAATGGTGTCCTCCGACGGATGGTGCGATCTGACACTGATGTTCCTTGAGCATGAAGTTCACCTTGGAGCTCTTTCAATTATCAATTTTCCTCCTGCGGCCACGTCCAGGGAGGTTGGCTACAGTCCCATGGATCTTAAATTTCTGAATAATATGTGCAACTGTAGTCACAGGAACATCTAGCTGCTTGAAAATGGTCTTATAGCCTTTACCTTTAACATGCTTGTCTATAATTTTCTTTCGAATCTCCTGAGACAACTCTTTCCTTCGCTTCCTCTGGTCCATGCTGAGTGTGGTACATACCATTTCACCAAACAACACAGTGACTACCTGGAGCCCTATATATAGGCCCACTGACTGATTACAAGATTGTAGACACCTGTGTTGCAAATTAGTGGACACACCTTGAATTAACATGTCACTTTGGTCACATTATTTTCAGTATTTTCTAGGGGTACCATCATTTTTGTCCAGGCCTGTTCCATGAGTTTATTTTTTTTTTATAATTCCGTTGAAGCATGGTTGAAAAGCAATGTCTGACTTTCATTGGTTAACATTCATAGAATTTTTTTTAAATTATTACTTTTGTCAGATTGAAGTTATTTATGTGACCATTGTGAGTTTTTCTTTCATTGACCGAAGGGTACCAACAATTTTGTCCGTGTGTGTATGTATATCCACTGTGTAGCAAGACATTGGTGTTTTAACTATTAATCTAAAACTATTTAACTTGTTGGATGTAAAACTAAATTCAAGCAGCACTAATTAACATTATATTGTTCATCAAATGAGTTCTATTTTGCCCTTCTTACTTGCCATGCAGGCTGAAATGGATTTCCACAAAATTTTTTTATATCTATTATCTCATTCTTGTGGTAAGCTGTTTTTAAAGTGCTGATGCCCAGATGAGTTTGGGGTGACATAACACTTTATGTCTCCTAATCATGGGCATTGATTAGATGCAAGCTGCTACCTGGGCATCAGAATGCACATTCTCTATGGTGTATAGTTACAGTGGTCCAAACACTATCCTTGTTAGTTCTAAAGTGTCCTGCTCCTATTCTTCTTGGCAATTAGGATATTTAACATGAACATTTAAAACATATTATATAACCTTATTAACATTATTATTACTGTTCACTAACATATATATTTGATATTCAAGAAACAATACTAAAGAAACATTTTCACAAGACAGAACACCCATTCTCATCAGATCAAATTTTATTAACAAACTGAAAAAAAAGAAGAAGAAGAAAAAGAAAAACTTTATTTATTGCATTCTCAAAAATCACAAGAACTCTTAATGTTCATATTTTGTGTCTGGGTGCAAATCAGAGCTGTAGTGGTGCCTGGAGAAGTGGGTGTACTCTAAATATATCCCTCAATATATATATAATATTATAATCCAGCCAACAACAACAAAACAAAATCCTGTTTTATGAACAGTGTCATTGGTGTGGGCACTGGGCTGTGGTTACCTGAGTTGTTCCTAGCTAGCAGCACTAATCTATCATCATTAGGTTGTTTGGTCCACCATTTTTGTTTGAATAGTTCGCTGTTAATTAACATCTTCCCTGTAAATTGGATTATTGTAATTTTCCACAAGATGCCATATTTTCCATGTATCACAATGGTCCAGCAGGCAGGTGGCAGCAAACAATACTTTTCTCCAGTTTGGCAACGTTTTGGCAATTGCCTGATTAGGGCAAGAATATTAAGCTAGTCATCACTCTTACCTAAACGTAACCAAAAAATCAACAAAGGCAGAAACATTGTCATACGTACAGCATATACTGTAACTGCATATCAGAATATCATTGTGGATGAGGAACTGGGTATATGCAGTGCTGAAAAATAAGTGGGTCATTCTACAAAAAAGTGCCATCACTTACTTTTGCTAATGCCAAAATCATTTAACAAAACAGTCACATTAATTGTGTATATATACAGACTTCTGCAAAAAATGTAGGCACCTCTTGATAAATAACAGATTTTGGTGATTTTTTCTTGGTGAAATGCACAATATGTTCAGCAAACATTGATGCATAGTTACTTAAAAACATTTTTATGGCACTGTGCAAAAGTTTGGGCACCCTAAGAGTTTTTCAGAGGCTTCTAGAGAGTCTCAGATTCTTTTTACAAGGTTTCAGACCTTAATTAACTCATTAAATCTGATGCATGGCAACAGCTGTCATTAGTAAATGCCAATTTCAAAGATTTACCAATACTTCAAACCTTGTGCAGGCACTTGCAGACACTCAACAACCAGTGGACCGAAGACTTGTTTGTGTGAGTGTATCTCATCCAAGGTCTGTCAGCTCTATTTAATCAAGTTTAGCATGAAACTTGTTTTTCAGTGGGCTTTCAAGACATAAAAGTACAGGGTGTCACAAAAAATGTATATTTGTAATATAAATGTCTGAGTAACTAAATGTCCTTGGCAAACAAAATTAAATAGGCTTTTTGTTGAAATATAAAAGATTAATTAAAATTCCATCAACATTTTCAGACCGATATTGTTTTTTATAACTGATTTCACAAGGCTTTACAAATGTTCAATATGCACACCACCTGTGACATGACAAGTAGCTTTCAAGTAGCCTTCTCCACCACCTCACGGACTCTCTACTGGAGTTCCTCTAGACTTGTAGGAAGAGGGGGACCTATCATTAGCACGCCAGATCCATCTCCCTGGTAGAAAAAGTAAAACATTAAACTTTTTACACATCTCGTTAAAATTAGAGATACTTCGCACACCCCAGAGTTAAAGGCTTGAACCTCATCTTTGGTCCCTAACCTGCATGCACTGAGTTTGCATGTTCTCCCTGTGCTGGTGGGTTTCCTCCCACAGCCCCAAAACAAGCAGATTAGATTAACTGTCATTTCCAAATTGCTCTTAGTGTGTGCGCTTTATAGTGGATTGGCACCCTGTCCAGGGTGTACCCCGTCTCGTGCCTTAGGTCTGCCTAAGCCCCTTGTAACACAGTACACAGGATAAGTAGCATAGAATATGAATGTTGAATGTGTTTTTTTATGACTAGTGAACTGTAGCTTAGTCACTTTGTATCTCCAGGGTTGTGGGCTTGAAACTCAGATTTGGTCCCTAATCGGCATGCATCAAGTTTTCATGTTCTCCCTGTGCTTGGTGGGTTTCTTCTGAATACTCCAGTTACCTCACGCAGTCCAAAAACACGCATTTAAGGATGATGAGTGTTTTCAAATGGTCTGTAGTATATACAGTATATGCTTGTGCCCTGACATGGCTTGGCACCTTATTCAGGATGTACCCCACGTTGAGATATCCCACGTGACCATACACGGGATAAGCGGTGTACTAAGATAATGGAAGGTCGGATGCATAAGAACAGCTGATAGTAAATGATTTGTTTTGTGTCTAAAAATATGGCGCCAAGCTCCGCCATGACCTGATGTTCTTCTTCTGCTATTATGCATCGGTTATGTCAACCTAAAAAAAAAAAAAAATATGCACAGGCAGACTAGCCAATCGTTGTGACTCGGCCGTGATGTGATTGGCTAGCGCACCTGCGGCTGTCGCGGAAAGGGCGGAGCGGTTTGGGTCGCAGCTGCTGCCTCCGATTCTGTGTGGAAGAAGCCTTGAGGTAGCGGCAGTGACGGCTGGCTCAGTGGGTCGTGCGCTTGCTCAGACACCGGCTTTCCCCCCCCGCAACGCAGTGTGTGATATCTGCCAGGTGATATTTCAGCGTGTATAATCGAAGTGTAAAGGTAAGCAATGTACATAAATACATACATAAAACCTGGCACATACATTGTAAACATTTTAGAACGCTGTTGGGTGAGTTGTGTTTGAACTCGGCCAGTTTGCCGGCTGGCAGTTAAGCTAACTTGTCAGAGGCCCCCTGTCTGTCTGAGGGTGATGCAATCATCTTGATCCTCAGCGAACTCAGACTTGAGGTTTTTTTTTTTTTTTTTTCATCAGTGAAATCTAACATATCGCTCGCGAACCACAGAATAGTATTACAGTCTGTTCGTCTTGTGCAGTGTTGCATGTTATCTGTTTCACGTGCAAAAAACAAGTCGCTCCAGTTCTATTCATGTTCACGAGTTAGTATGCAAACCTAATCCGTGCGTGTTCGTGTCATGTTCAGTATCAGGTCGCGTGATTCCAAACAAACCGTTTTTTTTGTGTTTTTTTTTTTTTTTTGGAGGGGTTTTGCAGGACTCTGTGCAGGACGATGACTCAAGCGCAGACGAAGGAGATGTTCCGCCTGGCCGAGGCGGTGTGCTTCGATGTGGACAGCACGGTGATCCGGGAGGAGGGGATCGATGAGCTCGCCAAGTTCTGCGGGGTCGGAGATGCTGTCACTGAAATGTAAGTGCACAAAACGACCTAAATAAATAAATAAATACAAATGGGAAATCCTTCACTTGTGCAAAAGTGACAGAGGAGGATACATAAACAACAAATAAATAAAACGGACAAAGGGTGTTCCAAAAAGCCTGCATACAAAGTGAACATAAGCACTTTTTAGCACAGTGCAACTTTGTTTGCTTATTCATGAGTCGTGAGTGTGAGTCATGTCTCTCTCATGTGAGGACTCCTTGTGCTAAGCATATAATTGCACTTTAAAGCATTCCATTACATAATCTTTGTGTCGTACTGTTTTTCTGGAACCCCATGGCCTTCATGTGTCCCCCAGAGGTAAAAAACCGAATGGGCGTAGAGCTGGGCGATCAGTTCAGTTACCTGGAAACTGTTGATCCAACCCTGCCTTATGTATCCAGACTTTTGGGATACCCTGTGTATGCAACATGCACCAACAGACAAATAAAAATTATATGCAATCTTGTGGCTTATAAATATTGATAGCACAAACACTAACAGCAGCAAAAGAAGTCAAGGCAAGAAGTGATCATGTAAAAGTCAACAACTGGTAAAACATCTGTGTTGTGCTAATTAGACACTTTCCAGTTTAGTGCCCCTAGTGGAAGGTAATATGCAAGTATTTCTATGTGGGCCTATAATTGGGTCACTGCTGATTCAGGATTTTGCTGTTTCCCCAGTCTTCTTTAAGCCAAGAATCTGTTTGTTTTGGCATTCATCAACATATCCTCTTTAAACCCGAATGTCCTCAGATAGGGACATGACTTTTTCTCCCAACTTTATTGTCTATGTACAGGTGCATCTTAATAAATAAGAATATCTTTTTAATATATAATATAATTTTATTTCAGTAATTCAATTCAAAAAGTTCAACTCAAATCTCAAATATTACATTTCAAGTGTTTATTTCTTTTAATTTTGATGATTAAGGCCTACAGCTAATGAAAACCCAAAATTCATTATCTCAGAAAATGACTATAGTATATCTAAGCATATTACTTAAGACCAATAAGATTTTTTTTTTAACACTATTGAAAAATATGGACGTTTACAGCACACAGTACTTGGTCGGGGCTCCCTTTGCATGAATTACTGCAGCAATGCGGCATGGCATCAGCGAGGAGATCAGTCTGAGGCACTGCTGAGGTGTTATAGAAGCCCAGGTTGCTCTGATAGTGGCCTTCAGCTCTTCTGCGCTGTTGGGTTTGGTGTCTCGCATCTTCCTCTTCACAATACCACATAGATTCTCTATGAGGTTTAGGTTGGGCGAGTTTGCTTGACTGTCAAATCAGTGGGTAATCAGTGTAATCAGGTAATCAGTGCTTTTCACTTCACCTGTTTTTTGCTGAATAGTGCATTACCAAGATGAGATTGCCCTTACTTGTAAAAACATGCAGTGTATGCAAGCGTTGTAAAATACAACAGAGTCTTTGTTATAGAGCTGCCAAGAATTCCCTGGCATTTGAGTTTAGTTGGGTTCTGAACAGCGCATGATTTTTAAGTTTGTGATCAGCCCCTGGGAGTTGAAAGACCGTTGCCTGTTTTAAGTATTTGACATTTGAAAAGGATCAAACACACCACTGTGTTGATGAATTACACACGTGGACAAAATTGTTGGTACCCTTCGGTCAGTGAAAGAAAAACTCACAATGGTAACATAAATAACTTTAATCTGACAAAAGTAATAATTAAAAAAAAATCTATGAATGTTAACCAATGAAAGTCAAACATTGCTTTTCAACCATGCTTCAACAGAATTATTTAAAAAAATAAACTCATGGAACAGGCCTGGACAAAAATGATGGTACCCCTAGAAAATACTGAAAATAATGTGACCAAAGGGACATGTTAATTCAAGGTGTGTCCACTAATTAGCATCACAGGTGTCTTGTAATCAGTCAGTGGGCCTATATATAGGGCTCCAGGTAGTCACTGTGTTGTTTGGTGACATGGTATGTACCACACTCAACATGGACCAGAGGAAGCGAAGGAAAGAGTTGTCTCAGGAGATTCGAAAGAAAATTATAGACAAGCATGTTAAAGGTAAAGGCTATAAGACCATCTCCAAGCAGCTAGATGTTCCTGTGACTACAGTTGCACATATTATTCAGAAATTTAAGATCCATGGGACTGTAGCCAACCTCACTGGACGTGGCCGCAGGAGAAAATTGATGACAAATCAAAGAGACGGATAATCCGAATGGTAACAAAAGAGCCCAGAAAGACTTCTAAAGAGATCCAAGGTGAACTTCATGCTCAAGGAACATCAGTGTCAGATCGCACCATCCATCGTTGTTTGAGCCAAAGTAGACTACATGGGAGACACCATTGTTGAAAACAAATCATAAAAAAGGCAGACTGGAATATGCCAAACTACATGTTGACAAGCCACAAAGCTTCTGGGAGAATGTCCTATGGACAGATGAGACAAAAATGGAACTTTTTGCCAAGGCACATCAGCTCTATGTTCACAGATGGAAAAATGAAGCATATCTAGAAAAGAACACTGTCCCTACTGTGAAACATGGAGGAGGCTCTGTTATGTTCTGGGGCTGCTTTGCTGCATCTGGCACAGGGTGTCTTGAATCTGTGCAGGGTACAATGAAATCTCGAGACTATCAAGGGATTCTAGAGAGAAATGTGCTGGCCAGTGTCAGAAAGCTGGGTCTCAGTCGCAGGTCATGGGTCTTGCAACAGGACAATGACCCAAAACACACAGCTAAAAACACCCAAGAATGGCTAAGAGGAAAACATTGGACTATTCTAAACTATTCTTCTATGAGCCCTGACCTCAATCCTATTGAGCATCTTTGGAAGGTGCTGAAACATGCTGTCTGGAAAAGGCACCCTTCAAACCGGAAACAACTGGAGCAGCTTGCTCATGAGGAGTGGGCCAAAATACCTGCAGAGAGGTGCAGAAGTCTCATTGACAGTTACAGGAATCGTTTGATTGCAGTGATTGTCTCAAAAGGTTGTGCAACAAACTATTAAGTTAGGGGAACCATCATTTTTGTCCAGGCCTGTTCCATGATTTTATTTTTTTTTATAATTCCGTTGAAGCATGGTTGAAAAGCAATGTCTGACTTTCATTGGTTAACATTCATAGAATTCTTATTTATTATTACTTTTGTCAGATTAAAGTTATTTCTGTGACCATTGAGAGTTTTTCTTTCATTGACCGAAGGGTACCAACAATTTTGTCCACGTGTGTACATGTCTATCAGTCGTGGCCCCAATAAGCACTGCTTGTATAATAGTTTAGAGTGTCCAGTGATCCCTATGGTGTCTGAACTTAGAACTTGATCAAACGGTCGGTATCAGCTCCTGTGACCTTGTGGCATCCCGTTTTAGTGGAAATAGGGGTTCGAGTTGTACTGATCTTTCCAAGCAAGAATAATAGAAAGCTGGCACGTCTCACTGATTTGGACCTTCTACAGAATAACATCTAAACCTAATATAAATTTTTATTTGTAGTAAATGCACTTTAGGCTACTAATGCTTACAATGTGCTTCATGTGGAACCCTCATGTACAGGAGTTTAAAGCTACTAAACTTGTATATGAAATTACAGTGAAACTACCAGTGTATTGAACCAGTACTAAGTTTGTTAATAATGACTTTTTTAATAAATGTTTTTGGTGATATTAACTCTTTTCATTAATGTGTACATTGACACAAACAATCATACCTGGTAATTTGCACATGTACAGTAGACTAGACAGCTGCAAACAAAATTCCTGAGTAATTTGCTATGAACATGTTTAGCTATACGAATGAATGAATGAATGAATTGTGGATTTGTTTTCTTACACAATGAAATTAAAGGACAAATTGGAATAGACCTTAAAAATAGCAACAGCACGATCTGTAGCACATAGCATTTTGAAAAAAATATTTATTTATTTTATTTGCACTATTTTTGCACAACTGCTACAACCGAAGACAAATGCTACTATTCCTGATTATTCAACTTGAAGTATTATTCCCAAATGAGAGTTTATTTCCAGTTTACAGAGGCGGATCAAGTATTAGCTGTAGGTTAATCAACCTATATATACATTCATTATTCATTTTTTCATTTTAAAATACTGATTTTACAGTTCACTGCATAAGGAAAAAACACACACCCACATCATTCACAAGTTAGCTGCCTAGATTGTTGCTAACAAAATAATACAAACATGGGGGCTTCTTGTATTCCGCTTCCACTGATAAGACACTACATGGCGTGCTTGATCATTGCCTGCAAATGTTCATAGATCTGTTGTCCATTTCTATCTGTGAAATTCGTATACCCGAATGTTCGCGCGCGTGTATGTGTGTAATATATATATATATATATATGTATATATATATATATATATATATATATGTTGTTTTTATATATATATATATATATATATATATATATAACAACAAAGTGTGTGTGTGTGTGTGTGTGTGTGTGTGCATGCTCACGTCTGTGATTGTAATTATGCTTGTTGTAGTCAGACATAAAAGGAGATATTGATGAGCTAATCTTGGTTTTCAGGACTCGCAGGGCAATGGGAGGATCAATAACATTCAAAACAGCTCTGACTGAACGCCTGTCTATCATCAAGTGTTCACGGGAGCAAGTTAACAAGCTGATAACAGACCATCCTCCTCAGCTGACTCCAGGTATTAAGTAAGTTGGTGTTGATTTAATTTCCTAACACTGCTTTTTTTTTTTTTTTGGACAAATTTAGTGCCATCTGCCTCAAGCATTCAAACTTGAATATCTGAACTGAATGAAAACATACTAAGATGTAAATGTTTTATGAACAGGGAACTTGTGGAGAGGCTACATCAGCGTAACGTGAAAGTATTCCTCATTTCTGGAGGCTTCCGCTGCATCGTAGAACATGTCGCCACTCAGCTTGGCATTCCTCTTGACCATGTTTATGCCAACCGCTTAAAATTTTACTTCAACGGTAAGAAAAGCTCAGCTCTTACAGACACACAGTCATTAATATATACTCAATTACCATTATTATACACTAAATTACCAGTTTTTAGGTATTTGATTACTGACTATAATCCAACTAACATTGATGAAAAAGCAGCTGTTAATAAACAAACTGTGCAAAGAAAAAGATGAGACTTAATTGTATTGTAATTGTACCTCCAAGGTGGATCAACAAGGTAGGTGTGTCTGGTAAAACTATAGGTGTGGCTATATAAAACATGAACAATGTGGATGCGTCCAACATACTCATACCATGCTACCATATCAGGATCAGCGTGGTGCACAGACTGGTCTACCATATTTTGCATGCAAAATCGGCTCAGTAGTAGTTCTATAGGAGTCCTTTTATGCTGATAGAGTGGGAGGAGGGAGCTAAGAGATATTTGCACAACAAACCCGTAATTGTATACAGTAAGCTTTGCTAATTAAAAAAGTCCAATAAACTGGCAAATACATATTCCTTGGCTTTGGTACATGCAAATGTATTAAATATTGTTCTATGGTAAACTTTTTGCCAAGAAGCAGTGATGCTTTTCTAATTGCCTTTCGGTTGTGATCGTCAACTTATTTGCGATGTTGCAGACGGAACAGTGACTCATAAATAATGTCCATCAGCTTGGCCTGCATTCTTACCAGGAAAAAAATTATTAATCTGTTATCAAATGACATTACAGTCCAAGTCCAAATCATTGATTAATGCAAAACTTGCTGTCCAGATGAGTATTATATTTGTTGGTTGAATAGTCACTCACAGGTCCGATGTCAATTGATTGTTGAAAATTGTTTGTGTAATCCTGGCCAGAAACCCAGATTTACTAACAATGTTACTATTCAAGCCATCAATGCCAAGGCATACGGTTTTCTCACTTCTCTCTTAGCTAATGTGATCACTAGCAAATTTTTTTTAGAAAAACCTGTTTCATTCCGGAATCTTGCATAGATTGGTAAAAAGGGTTCATTAAGGAGCAGCAAAGGCAGCTTGCTCGCTATAAGGTTTGTGATCAGATTATACTTTCCCCTCAAGATGATGCAATCACATTCACCCTTAGCATTGAACGGGCCTTTCTGCTAACTAACAAACCCTGAAATAGGGATTAATGTATCTGACCATACAGTAAATGTGGAGAAACAGTTGAGAGGCACAGAATCCGATGTTTGTCCGATGTGTAGTTTCCATAGTCTGTAATAATTTGGGGTGCTTATCTTCTGCTGATGTTGGTCCATTATGTCCAATATCAACACAGCCATCTACCAGGAGATTTTAGATCACTTCATGTTCCTTCTATCTCCTGGCAATCTTAAGGTAGATGTCAATTTCCTTTTTCAGCAGGATTTAGCACCTCTCCACAGTGCCAAAACTGCCACTAATTGGTTTTCATTACCCTGATATTACTGTACTTGATTGGTCAACTCACCTATCGTCAACATGAGAACATCCCACCCAACAACATAGACGAACTGATTGTTGTTATTAAAGCAGTAATTCATGCTAAAGGAACCCCGATCATGTATTGAGAACCTAAATTAACATACTTTGTGGAATTTGGACACTTCTTCTGTATTATAAACAGTGTTGGGGGACGTTACTTTTTAAAGTAATTAATTACATTACAAAATTACTGTCTTTAAAAAGTAATCGGGTACATTACTGTGTTACTTTCTGATAAAAGTAACTAGTTAGAGTACTTTTCCATTGCAGAAAATGAAAACTCCTTTGTGATTCCTCATACATAGGGGTATTTGAGGGTCTTGACTAAAACAACAATCTCACCTACGGCCACCGCGCGAAACCGCGTAAGTACGGTTCATCATGATTGACCGCGAGTTTTGGCGCTGTGATTGTTTCCATCTTTCCGCGCGTCGGCCCTCGCATAGTCAAACCGCATAGGTGAGATAGAGGTACAGTATAAGTAAGAGCAGGAATATCAGAGGGGGCAGGTTATCGGGGCGGGGCTTGTAGGACGACCTTCTCATACACACACACACGCACACAATCCAACGGATTGACTGCTGTCTGGCTCACGGATTACATAAATTATTTGACGGATTACATTTAAAAAAAAATAACTAAATAACTGAGTACTTAAATGGCGGACCCAACACGTTAGATTACTCGTTACATGAAAAAAGAATACAAGTACTCTAATGCGTTACTTTGTAATGCGTTACACCCAACACTAATTATAAATCAATTTTTGATTGATCCTAGGAAATCTAATATTTTGAGATTTCTTTTCAGTTATTATTGAAAGTAAAAAAAAAAGGCTTGACATTCTTTACTTTGTGTAATGAAAATAGAATATTTAACGCTTTTTGTTCTACTTTACTGTAGCTGGGAAGCTGTTGTAACAATATACATCAAACTTTAAAAGCTTGGCTTTTAATGGTTGTCTTGTTGCCTACTTGTTTTTAACAATAATGTTTAGAATATAAAACTATGGAGGCATACTTTTGCACGGTACCTGGTATTGAATGATCTCCAACTGTTTATTATTTCTTTTTGTTTAAATATGTTTTAGGAGAGTATGCAGGATTTGATGAGACTCAGCCCACAGCTGAATCAGGAGGCAAAGGAAAAGTCATAAGTCTGTTAAAGGAGAAGTATGGCTTCAAAAAAATAGTAATGATTGGCGATGGTGCCACTGACCTAGAAGCGTGCCCTCCTGCTGTAAGTGCACATCACATCTTTCCAAGACCTTGTAATTATAAGCTTTCCATTTTTTATTTGTATTTTTTTGCCAGTAATTTAGCTAATATTCTAAATGGCATTTACAGGTTAAATGTCTGTGATGATTTGAACTAGAATAATGCTTATTCCTAAAAATTGTCTGAGCAAGTCCTGAAATGTAAAATAAATTTTAAAATGCTGATTTTCTTACTTGGAGACCCTCGTTATCGCACGGCAGTGTGCATGTAAATAGAAGAGGAAATATATGTTTTGTATTCTACAAAAATATTCTTATATATTTACCGGATGAATAACTTTGTACTGCTATAATATTCCAGAGTGCTTTCATTGGCTTTGGCGGCAACGTGGTGCGGCAGCAAGTAAAAGAAAAGTCTTCTTGGTATGTGACGAGTTTCTGTGAGCTGCTAAAAGAACTTGAGAAGATTTAACTACTTCATAATATATTCTCACCATTGCCTTGTTTGTGTGTGCCTTCGTGCTGGCTTTATGTATTGCACAGTCCAACTTACTTGCACAAATTTCTAATCTTGATGTCTGAATTTTAACATTCCATCATATAAAGCTATTTAATACACTACAGTGTTTACAAGATGTTGATAAAATGCTAGTTAAAAAGTGATCAAAGCTGTGATGTTTTAATTTCTTATAGCATTTTGATGATGGTAATGATTTAGTAGATCATAAATTTGTAATGTATTTTTTTTTTTTTTACAATAATATATGCAATGTGTGCATCTCTAAAGGAGACTTTCATTTTGGTACTTAGGAAAATATTAAAATTTATTCTAAGCTACACAGCAATTGTGTTGTCAAGAGTTGTTGTATTAAAAAATATTGCATTCATATAAATTGGGGAACAATGTGCGTTTTATTGTACAGTGTAACTCGTGCACCTTTGGACTGATTGTACAGATCATATGATATGGTATTGTAATTTATTCAACTGCAATTGTGAAAAAGCAAGGAAACAAATACACAGGGTAAATATTTAAAAATGTGGTTAAAGCTCAATATCCAGTGCACAATAGCCTGAATACAAACAAAATAAAAAAGTACATCACCCTTATAACGAGGATATATATATATATATATATATATATATATATATATATATATATATTTTTTTTTTTTTATAACAATGCTTGTTGAAACTGGACATGCAGGTTTACTTTCTACATGTCATACAGTACAAGGATGCTTTCTAAGGTTGGGTCCTTATAGATCCGAAACAAAACAGGTTAGATACAGAGATGGAGTTTTCTGTTTACACGTCTCCCTTCAGACTTACAACCTGAATTAAAAAAAATAAATAAATAAATCACCTGTAATCATCAATCACATTTAAAGTGCCTTAAACAATACTGTGCAAAGTATAGATTTGACATTTTTCAGTTAATTTACATTTGGCAGTAACAAAAAAAATGGACAGGCATTTTTTTTTTTTTTTTTTACAGAGATGATCAAATGCAATACAAATGTAGAACCACTGTGAATTATTTAAAACAACATTCAATAATAAATATCATTTAAAGACCCTCTAATATTTGACATACTGCTTGTGCGCTTTTTTTTTTTTTTACCGAGTTGAGCCACAATGCCAACATTTAAGGTGTCTAAATATTCATTGTACATCAGAAGGATAAAGTTTACAAAACTGACAAAATAAGTCTGGTTCCTCTCAAGGTTTCTTCCTATTACCATCTCAGGGAGTTTTTCCTTGCCACCGTCGCCCTCGGCTTGCTCATCAGGGACAATCTTATCATTTTGATTCATACACAATGCATACAAACTTACTTCTTTTATTATGTAAAGCTGATTTGCGACAATGTCAATTCTTAAAAGCGCTATATAAATAAAATTGACTTGACTTGACAAAAAAAAAATTATTAACCAACGTTAAATCGAATCAGTTCCGCCCTTAAAAGGAGCATAAGCGTTATATCAGGACATATTTCTTTCAATGCATTCTCAGTTTTTTCAGCTGGCACAGATGACATGTTAATGACCAGAAAGAACACTGAATGGATGAAAATGAAATGTTGTGCGATATATACAGCACTGGTTCCCTGGTGAACGTTCGGTCTTTCGCTTTTGAAGAAAGTATTACTTCAGAGGCGACGCCTTCATTGGAATCATAACCCTGGACTCCATATGTTGAATCAGGGGCACTTAAAAACAGGATGAGATTTTCAGACAGGCAAATATCACTATTTAAAAAACAAAAAGCTGTATAATACTGTATAGAATAGTCTTACCTGTGTAGTAGACCACTTCATTCCAGCCCTCATGTTGCCACACTGCGTTGCGAGTGTCCTCTCTGGACTGCAGGTCCTTATATGCTGACAAGTGAAGAAAAAAGCGCTAAGCACAGAAATGACAGAAATAAAATATTATGCGCTAGTATTCATCGAGAAGTGTGTTTACCCCAGAGATGATGGACCATGTAAAGACTTCCTATCTGAGAGAAAAATCCTCCGACTGCCTCACGGTTTTGCTGCCGATAGCGAATAGCCCGAGCCCTGAACAAACCACATAAAGGTGTTAATTGTTTTGGTCACAATTATTCACTGACGTCATGACACATCATGTATTTCCAGAATAAAGAAAAAGATTGGGTTTCACTCACTCACTCTCTCACTCACTCACCCACCCTGTATACATATATCCTGTATCCCAGGAGACTTAATGCACAAGGCTGGCCACACCTTGGATGGGGTGCCATTCGCACACTATGGGCAATTTGGGAACACCAAATAGTATAATCTATAAAACTGTCTTGATAAGTACAAGAAAAAAAGGAGAGAGGCAGAGAAATAGGCAAATGCAACAACTTGGCTGAGAGTGAGTTTGTCATTTCATAGGGTTGTAATGGATCACAAAGTTCAGGTAGTATTAAGGTCTATGAGTCATGACCCGAATAATTTTTCAGATCAGCAAAATTTATTATTATTTTTTTAAATAAATAAACGAATGGAGAAAATATAATTTAACTTCTTAGTTAGTGCTTATATAATTTATAGAATGCTTAAAGCAAAGAAATCCACCCGTGGTTAAAACTCATTTTAAATTAAACTTTTTAAATAAAAAAAAACATTCACGATGTTCAATAACTTAATCAAGTCTGCAATTTAGTAATTTAATTGAAATAATATTCAATCTAGGTATGTTAAATTAAAGATTAATATGAGACATGATGGTCCTTTTTACTTTTTGGGTATTTGAAACAATAGTAAAATGCATTTCTGTTGCAACATTTAGAAGCTCCTGCACTTGACACAGAATAAATTAAGTCCAAGGCTGATCAGTCATAGCTGTTTAAGCTTAAAACTATACAATTCCAGTCACTGGCTGATCGACTGGTGCAGCTCTATTAAACAATGTATTAACTCATTTAAAAGTCAATTTTAAGCTCAGTTTGGTGATACATGAATCGGGACACAAAAGAATCACGATTCATAACTGAATCAATATCTCCCCCATCTTTAATAATTATAATAATAATAATAATAGGCATATTTATTATCATCCTGGGCTGAAAAAAAAGTTTTTGGGGAGGTTATAAAATTTAGTCCAGTTTTATTGAAACAAGAAACATATACAATATTTTAATTATTTACTGTTTTCTCTTCTCTATCACACCCACATCAATTCAGAAAAGGTTGTTCATTTATTGATTAGTTAAATCAGGTTTACTGGGAGCTGAAAAACACTCAAATGTGCAGAGCAGGTAGTTGAAGTTGAGAAACTGAGCTGCAGTATGTATACAGTATTTGGCCTGTTTTTTTTAAATTCTTTTAATAGAAGGAATATAGAGGGAACATAGAAGAATTCAGCATTATCACTATTAACCGACGCATGATTCAGTATCTGAGTATCTGGCAACCCTTGACAAGCACAGAGCAAATGACATGAGAGCATAGTTGAGTGAGTGTAAATGCAAACTGCACGTGCAAGAAAGAGACTTTGAACATTAACAATATGAATGTCCCAGGAAACCTGTTGGCGCGGTTACTCCTATAGTGAATGTAACGTTGGACTGACTAGATAAGCATCATGCATATTTTTCCTTTTTTTTTGTTTTGTTTGAACATGAATTCAAGAGAATTAAAAGTAGGATTTCTTACCAGTAATTCCCCCATTCAATCATGGTTCCTGGCTGCAAAAGGAAGAAATTATGGTATGTTACATGCATATTTTTAGCAGTTCCTAAAACAAGAGCAAGTTCTTGGGAATGAGGTAATGAACGGGTCAACATTCTCATGAGGATTTCTGCTTAAGTTCATGACCTAGCACGCATGTCCTGCATGCTAGACGCTCGGGTTCATAAGTCTTTCCTAGACTGTTCGGTCAGGTCACATGGATGAGGGGGACATATCCTGCCATTTATTTGATACAGCAGCTCTATTTTGGGTGGATGCCACTAGGGTGTCCTGAGAATAGCAGTAAGATTTGTTTTGTCAAGGTCTCGCCAGTCGCTTCAGGACCACTTAAAATTAGCAATAATAAAGATGCAAAATATCTGCCACATGTTGGAGTTATGACCTGGCCGGAATTCAGTGTTTGCTGCCACTCTCGTCATTTCTTGTGGATCCACTAAGTGTGCATTTCAGAATCCTCCCAGAAGCAGTCCACTAATATCAGTTATATGTGAATAGACTATACTTATTCTTATACTTAAAATAAGCCACTTTGACATGCTTCAGGACACGAAAAACCCACCAATCAGGTAGCTAAACTGAATATTTTGAACGTAATGTTTTAAATAATAAAATCAGAAATACTCATATATGAGTTATCAATATAGAGAGAGGCTTTATCCAGAGATCTGGGTACAAAAACAGGCTTCACCCTCAACCACATTTATTGAGCTGTTGGTAAAAAAAAAAAAAAAAAAAAAAAAAAAACCTAAAATGAAAATCTGGTGAAGTCCTGAAAACAAAGTTTTGTAACTCACTCTTAATTGGTACGATCGAAGTTCATAAATATTTGGTCCCTCGCGTGGAACTGGCTCATTCCAGAAACTAAACTCCAGCAACAGCTGATTGCGGCGAGAGAGCAGCATCTTCCCCCGCTCCTTCCTGTACTCCAAAAAATCCTGTTAAGTCCAAAAGGACATGGAAATCAATCAAACGTATTAAATACACATGAGTAATTATAAGACATTAGGAACACTTAACGATGGCATTTATCAATTAAAGGTGTTAAACTAAATCCTAGGAACATAATGGTTATAATAGTAAGAAAATGCATTTCAACACTTGCTTTACACTAAAATATGTGACCACTCTTGAAACACAAAGATTTAATATTAGGTTTTCCAGAATGCATTTTTAATGCATCTGAAACAAAACAAGACATTACATCAAATATCATCTACCTTATTGTTTTTCAGTTTATTCATGACCTCGGTCAGGGCTGGGTAGCCTCCGCGGTACCTCCACAGATGGACTGTATACAAATATATATACACACATCAGTTAGCACCCTCCAAAGTAACTCTTATTAATGTCCAAAGAAATGTTCTACAATATGTTTACGAATATTCCACACACAAAATATTCCTTTATTCCTGTTCGCACAAGGTTCGATTCCCGCCTCTGTGTGCATGGGGTTTGCATGTTCTCCCCGTGATTGGTGGGTTTCCTCCCACAGTCCATGTAGATTAGGCTAATTTGCGTTCCCAAATTGCCTGTAGTGTGTGAATAAGTGTGTGAGTGTGTGTATGTGTGTGTGCCCTGCGATGGATTGGCAGCCTGTCCAGGAATAGGCACCCCGCCTTGTGCCCTAAGTCTCCTGGGATAGGCTCCAGGCCCTTGCGACCCTGAATACAGGATAAAGCAGTATATGAGTTGTTCTGGCTAGATTTATGGAAAGTACTTCTTCGTTTTTTGATCTTACCAAAAATAATCAAGCTAAAGCGAAGGAAGCAAAGCGGTGCGGCACATGCCCCAACCAAAAACATACAATTTCTACTATCACCTTTTGTCCATGGCGGTCAGACAATTTTGTGGGTGTGTGTGCAAAACTGAGGAAGATACAGATGTCTAGTCAAAATTGAAACAGCCTTTAATCTTGTTTTGTGGCTACTAACAAATGAGATTGAGCACTTTAGAGATTTTCACTGAACAGGCTATTTCACAGGACTACACATTTGACCAAATGCAAATGACCAAAACGGATAAAGCCTAGCCCAGATTAACAGAAAACTCACTTAAAAAGATGAATTTTGAAAAAAAAAAAAAGAATTCTGCAGGGTCCTACCAGCCTGGTCTTGCTCTCCATACCAGGTGTTCCATGTTCCCACCAGCTCACAGGGATAGTATTTATCCTCATGGATTGAAGCCAACACATTCTCACTGTTGGCCACAATATAGTCATGGTAATCATCAGATATTTATTGTGTTAAAGGCTTAATAGAGGGATATTGGACAGTACACAACAGTGACAACTGGAGTGACAGCAACAACAAAGCAAACCATTCAAAATTCACTACTAAGAACGCTTTTATTTAATTCATTTTGAGAAACAACACAAGTTTGAAGTTTTATTTAAAATTAAAAGTGACTGTCTCTGGAATGCAGTTCAGGTATGAAGCTCCTGTTCCTGCCAATCATCTCATTACAACAGACCAAAATACCTTCAGCATAGAGTTACATTACATTACAGATGGCATTTCAGTTTAGTCTCAAGGTTTTAAAAGAACATTCTTAATTAAGAAAAGGTAAATAGTTAATTGGCTCGAACCTAATCACCAGTACTACTTAATATAGAGAATATAGACATGGAAAAGGTCAGTGCTTACCAGAGCTTGTTATAATCATCCAGACATTCAGGCTTCACATTGTGAACTAAATTAAAGAATCAATTGGTTATTAATTACACTGTTAAATGTGTCACTGCTTTCTTTTTCACAGTAAATTACAGGCAGCACTGTATTATAATTAGTGGATTACAGTAAGATTACTGATTATAAAGATTGTTACATTAATGTACTATAATTAGCTCCATTGGTAAATTCCTACAGCGATATTTATAAAGATTGTGCAGTAACCTTATATCAATGAAAATAAAAAAATACACTGCCATCGCCGTTTCAAAAGGGTCAGATTATTGACCTGCATCCAAACAAAGAAAACAATACGTACAATTACTGCAATGCATTATGAACCTTTAGGGAAGTGATGAAAGATAACTATGTAGAAGCAATGTTAACTGAAAATGATCTTGGTGAAGTTGCAGTTGAAATCACACATGCACAATGTGAGAAGAACTCATTAATTTGGGACCAAACAGCTGTGCGGGCAATTTGCTAGGAATCATAAAGATTTAGACTTAAATATCTATAAAAATAAAAAGATCATGTGGTCTGATTAGTCAGGACTGACCCAATACCATCGCGATGGGTGGATCAGGGTAAGAAAGAAATGCACAAAATGATGCCCACATCATGTATAGTCCCACTGTACAACATGACTCTGGTGTTATGATTAGGGGTTGCTTCGGCTGGTCAGATCTGGACTCAATAAAATGAAGTACTGAATGACCAGGTTATCACATCAATTAACTTTTTTATACCCTGAAGGCATAGGCATATTCCACGACTCGAGTTGTTCTGGGAGCATAGGGACTCATTTTGACATATTACAGTATGTAATGACATTACAATATGTGAAAACATTTGGCCAGGCAGTTTATATTGTCATCGCTTGCTTTGCTATGGTGTACCTGTTTCTGGGAGCAAAATATATTTTTTTTACCTCTTGAATCACTGTAAACTCAGAAATAAATGTCTGCCTTGATGCCAATGTATCATGAAGTAAACTTTTTAGTAGTTATCTTTTACCCAGAAAAGTGAACACATTTGAAAATAATTTAAGGACAACTGATACCTTTAAAGCTTAAAGTTAAATAAAACTTAAAGTTAATAAAGGCATCAGAGACATGCATAAATGAAATCGTAGGATCGTCTTATTACTTACACTGAATTTTATAAAGGTTATTTTCTTCTTTCTTAGCCAGGAGGTGAGAGTGAGCATCTTTTCTTGCGTCCACTTTATGCACAAATAGAGATTTAACCCAGCTCTCTTCTCGATTTCTTTGACTGGATGCTGACAATCCCCTAGTATAAGACAATACAATTAGGATTTCCTAATATATTTGACTGTGAAGTACTGTAAGTGTAAGTAATCGACCGAGCTGCTCTGCACCACGACTAGACATAATAATAAGGATATTATTTTAATGTATATCACACAATAAAATACAGCGCAATACAGTGTACGCATGCCAAAGCAACCAATCGTTACCATAGCACCCAGCATAAACCTGTGTCAGAATTGGGCTGCCAGT
The DNA here is from genome assembly GCA_030347435.1 of Clarias fuscus. Classification (NCBI taxonomy): domain Eukaryota; kingdom Metazoa; phylum Chordata; class Actinopteri; order Siluriformes; family Clariidae; genus Clarias; species Clarias fuscus. The sequence goes on along the minus strand of CM059208.1, from coordinate 39,097,996 downwards.
CTGAACAGAGCCAAATCTAATCTGATCTTTTTCAAATAACAGTGTGGACGTTTAGTGCTAAAGATCAGACCTGTGAAACAAATCGGATTTGCCTGCATTTTGAAACAGGTGTCAGTACCCATACGGTACAGAAAAAGGAAGAAAATAAAACTAATAGTTTCTCAATGAATCTGCCCTTAATGGGTAAACATCTTGATCCTCTAAAAGTGTTCATTCTTATTACAGTAAGGTGATATTGATATCATTGGAAGACACTTTTTGAATTAATTTTGTGATATGGATTTGGATTTTATCCATTAATGAGGGGGTTGGAAGATAATTTACCAGCTGACAAAGATGATGCACACTGTAAACCTTATTGAGTACTCACTCACTCATAGACCTTGATGAGTATTTAGAACATTTTGGTATTTATGAGTTTGTAGAAATGACACTTTTCAAGTTAGCTGAACAACTTTGATATTTTAAGTAACTGTAAGTACTTAAGTAACAGTAACTGTCACTTTAAAGTTCCACCAACTTAAAATCTTTCAGACTAGTGATTTTGTGTCTGATGTCATCTGGGCGATAGGGCCTTGGTGGCTCAGTGGTAGGTGTTTTGCCTGCCATGCTAAAGGTCCGGGTTCGAATCCCAACAACTGGATGAAGTGACTGTCCCAAGCTTAAATAAAATGGGAGGGTTGCGTCAGCAAGGGTATCTGGTGTAAAACCTGTGCCAAGCTTGTGTGCGGACCGGATTGTCTGCTGTAGCGACCCATCGCCGGGAGCAACCGAAAGACCAACAACAATTTATTTGATTTGCAACAACTAAAAAATGATAATTGCTGTTAAATAGTATGAGTTAGAGCCTCCGAGTGGCGCAGTGGTAAAGCGCTCGCCCTATCATCCGGAGATCGCCAGTTCGAATCCCGGATGATGCTGCAACCTCTCGCAGCCAGAGGTCTAGAGAGAGCTGATTGGCCGAGCTCTCTCAGAGGGGAGGGATGAGAGGTACTTAGTGCTCCCACATTAATCACGGCTCTACAGCCAATCAGGGGCGTCTGTGAGTTCGCGCAACGGAAGGAGCGGATACCGCTGTCCTCCGAGTGTGTTATGCCGCCGATAACAGTGCGTGAGCGAGCAGTTCGAAAAGATGCGGTCGGCTCGCGTCACGTGGTTCGGAGGAAACACGTGATAGTCTTCGGCCCTCCCGGCTGAGTGGTAGTAGTAGCCTTAATGTGGGAGCCCCCTAGTGACGGGGAGGAATTGGACACGACTAAAATTCGGGACAAAATCGGGGAAAAATCCAAAAAAAAAAAAAAAAAGGGCTCCTCAATAATGTAAGTAAAGAACGATTAATATGGATGAGTACAACAACTGATAGTTCTGTTTACTTAAAGTTGGAAACATCATTACTTTAAAAATGTGACGTAACTGATTACCTCAAATTTTTCGAGTTTTGCCAACTTATTCAGGTTTACAGTGCACCAGTGGGATGTCTATTGGCAACTGAGAGCTGTTTCTTCAACCAACCAACCAATCAATCAAATGAATAAATAAATAAATAAATGAATGTATGAAATATGCAAAATCACTGGAAACAGTGACCTGCTTCTGCTATTGTAACCAGGCCCGGAAAAAAGTTTTCTGTGCTACTAAATCTCCCTTGATACAATCCTCAATCGATGCTCTATTAAACAAAAACAAAATCATGACCTATTTAACACTGTAGAGTTTTAAAGCGCATCAGTCATGCACAAACTGCCAAAACATAAAAAACACCTTGATCCCAGTATGTCATTATCACTGCACTGTGACTGTAATGTAACAAAGTCTGTGTCCTCTAGCAATCAGGAGTATATCTTATGCTTTAACAATGTACAAGTGGCAAAATTGCAGGGCAAATTTACCCTGAACCTCATTTGCTATAAATATAAAATGCATACAAATGTGTTCCGTATTGAATGAGACGATGTGTAAATACGTATGCTTCACTTCTGCTGCACTTGAACGGAACAGGATGTGCATTCTGACACAGCCGGTTATCTGATTCAATCATGCATGCTGCTCCAACAAGAAAGCATTAAAAACAATAATGGAAACAACATATTCCGACCTGATGAGAGAGACCTGTCCAGCCTTGTATTTCGCCGATCTAAGGCCGCTGAAACAGCGCTGAAGGACTCCGGTCGCCATCTTCACTTACAGGATCCCGGTCTGTATATCGGACAGAAAAGGGTTACTAAGGTAATGCGTATGTCGTCCACAAGGGGGCAGTAAAATTCCAACTCGGGGACTTAAAAAAATGCAAACAAACGTTCAGATTGTTTGGATAAGAAAGGGAATTGTTTTACAGTCAAATGCATTTATGAATGGACAAAGTTTTGTCCCAGTACTCTGAGTGTAATACATTACATATAATGTAATGTAATACATTATTAACATATAAGCAGAATGTTCCTAAAAAAGATGTAAGGATATTTAGCATTATCCTTGTTGTAAACCCCATCTAAACCGGACATGCTAAACAAGGATAGCATTATCCTTGTTTAGCATTATCCTTGGTGGACGCACTGTTGTTCACAGTGCGTCCACCAGGTGTCAATAAACATATCTATTTTTATGTATTAATAATATACAGTGGAACCTCGGCATAAGAAGACCCTCCCTCCCTTACCATTTTTCTTCTTATGAATTGAAATGTGGATTTAAAAAAAAAGGAATTTGCATCGGCATACAAAGCATTTTCAGCATACGAATGAACGAACTGAGCTAAACGCTAGCTAAGTTGCGCGTTCATCCTGGAATTTGTTTATGTCACTGGAAAGCCAAGGAGAGTGTGTTTATGAATTTTACAAATGTAAGAGGTTTAAAAACAAACATCAATAATTTAAAACCAATTTTAAAATGTACTGGAAACCAGTGGAGAGAGTAGATGAGGGGAGTTATGTGATCATGTTTGAAAGTTTTGGTTAAGAGACGAGCAGCAGCGTTTTGTACCAATTGAAGGCGAGAGAAAGGGGACTGATTAACACCAACATAAAGTGCGTTACAGTAATTCAACCTGGAACTGATAAAAACATGTAAGATTGCTGCGTGATAGAAAAGGCTTCACTCTAGCCAGCAGGCAAAGTTTGAAAAAGTTTGAAAATATAGTTATGCTAGATTATAGACATCTTACATAGATTAGACTGGCCATAATACTTCAGATGATGCCATATCGGAAAGTCCTAAAGACATAGTCATGTAAATAGTGTCTTCTGTCTTATGATTGGTTACAAGAAATTGGTCTCATATATGATTTATATGATATATGATTTGTTAGATCTTCACAGACAATGCAAGCCAATCATAGAGCATGAGGGCAAGACTTAAATGCAGCATTTGTTAAACAAGTTAAGCATCATATCATACAAATTGGTAATAGTGCACCTGCCCTTTTATTTTATTTTATTTTATTTTATTCTTTTTAATGGTCACGTTGTTCTGAGCTGAACATTTTGGCCTACAAATAATACCACAGAAAGAGCGTGTAATAAAGTTGATTATTCAATGAGGATATTTAAAGAGATAAAACAATATCTAGAAGCGGCATAGTGGCATAGTGGTTAGCACCGTGGCCAAGGACCTCCAGGGAAGAAGGTTTGATTCCCGCGTTCAGTCTGTGTGCATGGACTTTGCATGTTCTTCCTAGTGCTTGTTGGGTTTCCTCCTCCCAAATTCCAAAAACATGCATTAGGTTAATTGGCGTCCCTAAAATTGCCCATAGTGTGTGTGCTCTTCAGTGGATTGGCATCCTATCCAGACAGACCCAGTTTTCTTTTCACATTATTTACTCACAAATTGTTAGAACGAAATTGAAAGAAATAAGAAAAAAACAGAATCACTGTTTTTATTACACTTTTCAAAAAATATTACATTCTGTAAAAAATGACTTTTTTTTCAATAATGTGAAGCTAATCACCTTCTCAGTTGCACACAAAGATTTGCAGTATTAAACTATATTAAACTTGCAGTATTTTCCCACTTTATTTACAGAACTGCTCAAGTTGAGTTACTACATTTGATAGTGGCCATTTGATGTTATTTGGTTGTCATTTTCCCTCTATCCCGACAAATATGCATTCCCTGCTGCAAAGAACCCCCCACCCCACATAACAGGATATTATGACACCCATGCTTTACTGTAGGAATTATGTTATTTGGATGGTGAGCTGAATTGGACTTATGACAGACATATGTTAGTTTTGTGACCAAATAATAAAATCTTATTCTAATCTGACAGCGTTTTTGCAATACTTAGTCATGACCTTTCTGTGGCTTTTATCTTGCAACCCTCCCATACAAGTCACATTTGTGAAATAAAAGTGAATTTGTTGTCACATGCATTATGACAATGACCACACTTTTTCATAAATTCCTGCAACTGCTTCAGAGTTGCTGTAGGCCTCTTGGTAGTGTATCTGATCAGTTTCCTCATGGCTCTTTCATCCAGTTTGGAGTGACGTCCAAACTTTCACTTAATAATAGACAAAGCAACAAAATGTGAGCATGATTCTTTTCTGTACATGTGTGTTTGGAAATTTATTTGTTTATGATAATCTAAAAAAAAAATGCATAGTACAAAGCAACTACTGATATCTGTCTACTGGTGTCCTAGTCTCTACAGTCCTATACTTACAAATGCTTTATTTATGTGTAAAACATAATGCCTTTCTTACACCAGTCCTTTTGATAATGATACTGATGCATTAACAGTTTTGCTTGCAGGCAAAGTAGCAATATCCAATATGGTAGTGCTGCTTGACATAGACATAGAACATTCAGTGGCTTATCACCCATCATCTTCAAGAAGACAAATGGAAAGAATCTCTACAATTGAATGAAGCTGAGATTCATACTGTTAGCCACTGTTCAAACAGTCATCAGTATGCTGGACATCAAAGCATTTAAACAAACAAACAAAAAAGGTCTGAATAGACTATCAAGATTCTGAAAACTTATAAATAATTATAAATATTTCAGCCACTTGATCTGATCATTCATCTGTTGCTGGAATAAATCTATTATTTCTGTGCACAAGCAGGATTTGTCTGAAAAGGGTTGCACCAACGCATCAACGTAATCGATTAATTCAATGTTAGGCTCTGAAAAGTAGTAGTAGTAGTTAAGTTTTAAGGTGAACTAAACGAAGAATTATTGCTCGTTGTGTGAATAAAATCATGTCCCAATATAACAACAAGCTGCCCTCCATGGCCTAATTTACAGAATCTTCCTTTAAATTGTGAGACAATAAAATGTCCTGTAGGTCATTGTAACCTTATGTCACTAAAAATAGATTATTTTATTTGTGCTCTGAAGCTTCCTTGTGGTATTATACGCCCTCCCCCCTCTCCTTCTGTATGTGTGTGTGTATGTGTGTGTGTGCGTGCACTCCCTGACCTTTCCTGTGGTATTTAAATATTTTTTTCATGGAAAGTGATGCTCTGTGGTTCTGACCAGCTATTAGAATGGCTTATGACATGTCATTGTAGAAAGCACGATATCTGTAACGACCAATAGTTGCCTACTAAAGTATTCAGAAGTTTAAAAAAGACCTGTGGAAAGTTGAATACCAACCTTTTTTGAAATTAGAAAAGGCACCCATGTCTACTGTAAAGACAGCCATAAAGATCTACGTTACATGACCTTTCATTGTGGGACTTTGTGGAGATGTTGTGTGTAGACATGTGTGTAGGACTTTGTTTAATGTCCATTCAGGCCAATCATTTACATAAAATATATAATTGTTGTTGGTGTTTTGGCTGCTCACGGTAAGGGAAATCTGGTCCGCACAGAACCTTGGCACAGGTTTCACGCCAGATGCCCTTCCCGATCAACCTTCTCATTTTATCTGGGTTTGGGAACGGCACTGCATCCATTGGCTGGGCTTTGGGCACTGGCCGGGAATTGAGCGCAGGCCTTCCGCCTGGCAGGCGAAATACCTACCACTGAGCCACCGGTGGCTTTATAGTGCCCTATATCAAATATATAGTAATATAATATAATATTACTCAAAGATAGTCAGAATAAATACAAACACAATTTTTGAATGATGATTTTATTTATTAAGGGAAAAAAGCTGTCCAAGTCTGCCTGGCCCTATGTGAAAAAATAATTCCCTACTAAACTGATTGTGCTGCACCTTGGCAACAACAGCTGCATCAAGCGTTTGCCATATGCCTTTGCAATATGTCTTTTACATTGCTGTAGAGGAATTTTGGCTCAAATTTTCTAGTAGAATTGTTTTAATAATACCATGTTGGGGGTTGGTTTATGAGAATGAGTTGCCTGTGATCATGGCACAGCATCATAATCAATTTAAGTCTGGACTTTAACTAGGCCACTTTAAAACATTAATTCTTTGAGCCATTCAAAGATGGACTTGCTGATATGTTTTGGATCATTGTCCTGCTGTATAACACAACTGCGCTTGGCTTGAGGTCACACATTCTCCTTCAGGATTTCCTGGTAGAGCGCAGAATTCATGGTTCCATCAGTTATGGCAAGTCATCCATGTCCTGATGCTGCAAAACAGCCACATACTATCTGCTACGCCTACATTGAGTAGGCACATTTCAGTTTCTTGTTTTGACCCAGAGTGTCACGTAATCACAACTGAGCCAATGGTTTTGCTCTCTTGCGCGCTGCGGAATTGTGGGTAATTGTCATTAGAAAGGTTAAAGAGATACATTTTCTTTCTCTCTCTGTGTCTGTCTCTCAGCCTGCACTGTTTGTGTGTGTGTGTGTGTGTGTGTGTGTGTGTGTGTGTGTGTGTGAAGGGAGGGGAGGGGCATGAGTTATGCTGTCATAGTCAGTCCCTGCTTGCACTCTGGACTAAATATACATTCACTTAATATATTATGTGTATATTATGTGACTGTGACCATACCTGTTTTAGTCTCTCCTTGCACTATGCATTAAATATGCATTCACTTCATACATTATGTGTTTTGGGCCAGCAGAAATAGCAAAACAGACAAGGCTGTATCCACATACAGACATGGCGGAAATGGACTACACCTCCCAACAGACACGTTCCATGTCATCTGAATTCTAAACCAATTACCTGCACCCAATTACCCGGGTGCTTAAAGACCCAGTAATGGAGGAACGTTGTGAAGTATACGCTCCTGTAAGTTTTCCGGATGTTACCAAACCGTTTTTATTTCTTGATAGCTTTTCAGTGTATGACTTTGATCTGGTATTTTTCAGTCTGTGTTGGTGCTGAGACACCTATAGTGCCTGACCGGTGGTAGAAGAATGAATAGTCTGTATAGAAGAGACAGCGTTCTTGTAAGTGTCCTCCATGTTAGGTAGCAGAGTGCCGAGGATAGAGACCACACGGACAGTACCAAATTTCTTTGACAATTTCCTCTCAAGCTTTTAATATTCATTTCAAGAACCTGGAAGACCCTCTGCGAAGAGACATTTAGGTCCATTCTAGATTGAGTAAGAGTTAATCAGTGCATAGAAGTGCATAGTAGCATGCATTCGTAATGCTGGTCATACACTTGACTTAATACTAACAGTCAGGAGGTCTTTTTAATTACACAAGTATTTACCATTCTATTACATTAATTGTATATTCACATCCTCTACTGTGCCTGAACTATTTATGTTCACAAACTCATCATTCTGTGTACTAGATCCCGTACCTACACATTTATTCAATCAACCTTAATCTTTTAATCTTATCAGTTATCAAACCCTTGATTAAGAAACTTGACCTTGATCCCTCTCCAACTATATGCTACTATCAAACCTTACATTTTGTTGTAATCAACAATTATCTTCTTACCTACCTTTAAACTGAAACGTAACAGTGCTGGTTAAAGTGGTTAATGACATGCTAATTGCCTCTGATCAGGGTTATGTCTCCTTGCTTGTGTTGTTTGACCTTAGTGTGTAACATCATCATTCTATTCTCTTTGATAGGTCAGAAAATTGTTATAGGAGTTAAAGCAATGCATTCTCCTAGCTTAGATCTTACTTGTCAGTTTGTAGATATGTCAGTTTAATGGTCATGAAACCATGTAGAGTTACCGGAATCATACGTTGGGTGATGGCAGGCAGAGGGGTGCCATCAAGGGCCTGAATGTCTAGCATGATTTCCAGGTTTGTTGTTAGGAGGTCGGGGTCCTTAACCTTTGAGGCAAAATTAGTGCGAGGATCATGTAAGGTTTGCCTTGTGCTACAATAATGGCTGCCAGAAGTGCACGTGGGCTAGGGAAGCGGTTAATGACTGCCACCTCCAGAGTTCCTAGGTTCACTGGAAAGGCTTGGCTTTTAACAAGTATTAGAGATGATAGCGGCCCACAATAAAGACAGGAACCTGATTTGAGTCTCCGCTGACGTTCTTCCAGAGAGATCCGGGTTTGACTCACTTGTATGGGTCCTGGGTCTGAACTGGGGCTTGGCGGCGTGACAGGGTGGGGAGGTGGCAGGGGTGGAGCAGAAAATCTGGGTGCAAAGGAGGAAAGTGGGGGGTTGACCGCGGTGCCTCTGAATCAGGTGAGCATCCATGTGCCCTGCTAGATTCATGAGGCCGTTAAGATCCCTGGGAGGTTCCTGGCTTCTCAGGTGGTACTTGATGTCCTTGATGGAGGATGGAATCAAAGTGCTTGAGAGTCCCAGTTTGTGGATGCAGCTAGCGTGTGGAACTCAATAACATAATAGTAGGCAGAGCGAAAACCTTATTGGAGAAAACCACTTGGAGCTCCAACAGTAAAGAACATTGTGATAAGAAGCCGCCACATATTTCGGGTTCACTATTGTATGGTTGTGGGTTCGGGAGCCCGGGTTTATGATGTGGGACTGTATCTCTAAACTGGGTTAGGGCAAAGTGGAGGAAAAGATAGATATGGTTATGAATGTTTAGCATCCGCATCTCTGTGAATTTAAATTGCTGTTGTTTATTTAGTCTTCAATACAAAATGTGTTATTGTCTTAACAAATGCCGCTGTTAGAAGTTGGACCAACAACACAATAATAATTAATTCAACATTTATCTAGTTGGAGATTTTACAGTGTACTTAAGTAAAGTTTTGTGTTCCTCAGACTTCAGCCCTCTATATATGCTTCCTCTAGGTCATATCTGTCATGGGTCTAGCTGGTGGTACTGGCTAGACCGGCTGATGTTGCCGTGGGCAAAATAAGGCAGGCATAAATGCAGAGGGGGAGGTAAACTTAAAGTGTCCTTTTATTTATAAAAACTCAAAAACAAAGAAACCAAAACCACAAACTCAAACTATAACTCAGGCTCTTCAAACAGACACCGGGAACTGAGCGCCGACGCCGGGAACTGAGCGCCGACGCCGGGAACATGGAGCTGGAGCTAACTAAAGACACATAGGGGAACTAGAGATGAGACAGGACTGGAGAGACAGGACCAGGGATACAGACTAGAGACAGGACTGAAGATAGGACCAGGAGCACAGAGACTAGAGACAGGATCAGGGGCACAGAGACTAGAGACAGGATCAGGGGCACAGAGACTAGATGGGTTAGTGGTTAGTTAGGTTAGTAGCTACATGGAATACTAGATGAAGGGAATGATCACCTAACCAGGTTAGTATCTAATGGAGTTAGTGGCTAACCGGGTTAGTACTGACCTAATAGGGGGGAACTGAACACAAAAGGAACGGCACACATGAGGCTATTCCAAGCTAGCGGCTAACCTACTAGCGACCAGAACCACTAGCAGTCAATCCCACTAGAGGCTAGCCAACAGGAGTCCAACCCTACTAGCAGCCTAGGCCTACTAGCGGCTAACCCTGCTAGCGGCTAAGCACTCATGTGGCTACAAACATCTAAACAGATAAGGAAAGCAACAAACAAAGAAATAAACAAGAAGACCGACACTGGGGATACACAGAACACTACTCACACAAGAGGAGACACAGCCTAACTAAACACTGAACAAGGCAGCTCCATGAATCCATCTACACACAGGATATAAGGAAAACTAGGAGCCCTCTTGAAAACAAAGGTTACACATCATAAACCAAATATAAACTTAAAGCAACAAAAACCAGACAAAACAGAATGCCCACTTGACTGATAAGGATATATAATGCTCGACCCAGTTTCCCAGAACAAACTGCTATTTATAAGGTGTCTAATCAGCTACCTCGGTTCAGGTGAGCCCTAATCACCTGACCGAGGTGTCTTCTGGGAAACTGAGTCGACCAACAAAAACTACAACACACAAACAGAAACAGTGACCTCTAGTGGAGGTTCCTAACAATATCTTTTATAAATATGGTTACGAGGCCCACTGCTATGCATGTGTGAAGGACATTTAACACTGGATGCGTATTATCTTCCTTCTACTTAATTTAATTTATCTTTTAATTCTCTGTGCACCCGCACACACACACACACACACACATATATATATATACACAAAAACTTCATAGTCAGTAGTATCTTATACTATATATATATATATATATATATATATATATATATATATATATATATATATGTGTGTGTGTGTGTGTGTGTGTGTGTGTGTATATATATAGTATAAGATACTACTGACTATGACGTTTTTGTGTATATAAATATATACAAAGTAGGACAGGTGTGAATGTGGCTTTATGGTGATTCCAGCTGGTGTGCATTTAAATGCTGGTTAAAATAAAACTTAGTGTGTCACCTTATACATAAAAATAACAAACAATACGGCAGACATAGATGTAGATAAAAAATGTATTAAATAACCCCCCCCACAAAATAAGCACAAGTAAATCCGACAACTGGTGTAGGCCAGGTTACCAGCAAATAGGCATGACCTAAGGAAAGAAACAAGTGGCATTATTTGAACAAAATCATATATGAAAACAGTAATCAGGAAATACTGTATAATGCTTGGTAAAAAAAATGGCATTGCTGAATATATGCTCCATACTGAGCGCATGTTTTCGGAATCTTCTTATACTGTGTGTAATCAAGTTCATGTCCTACCTTCCTGCATGCCCCATCATTACAATATTGCTCTCTCTCTGTGAAGAGAAGAGTTGGGAGGCTTTGATTTTGTCAGGCAGGAGTGTGTTTAGAGGGGTAGTAGAGTCATGCCCTCATTGTTATAGATGGTATTACAGCACCAATTGGATCTTTCTCAAAATGCATCTACTAGACTAGTCATTGGTCACTGATGGACGTCATTTTAAGGCCAGTAGGCTGATGCCAATCAACAAGGCAAATACTGTATTAAATCTGTGTATTGCTAGTTCTAACACTGTTAATTGAAAATAAACACATTACTCCACCCAAATCACACCTTGTGTTCCCTGACTTCCATGTTAACGAAAACTATGAATGAAATCTAATTGTGAAGAGCATGTAATCTCATTCACATCAGAAAGAGATTAATGGAAGACAAGATTTATAACCTGTTTAGTATAACTGTCATACTAAACAGGTTTGTACTGTAAGCAACATTCTAATCTACTCAAAATCTGTAGCCAAACATGTTCAACAGTTACAAGTAGTTCTTCAAAGGCCCTTAAAAATAATTTGTATACTAAAATAGGCAAATTTGAATTATGCAAAGGAAGGTCGAGTTCCTATTGTACATCTCAGTGAAAAGGGCATTGATATGGACAAAAGCAGCTTGGACTGCAACCTATATCTGCCAAAGGTCTGCAAAATTTCTGCTTGTCTTCAACCACCTTCTGCAAGTTTGGTGATTGGTTTGATTGGCACTTTACAGTATATAAACCATAAGCTTAATCTGCTTACATAACAGCTCATTGGGGTTGATATGTGGTGACTACCCAAACCCATCCATTACAAGGGGTACAGGTGTAGCTTAGTGATTAAGGTATTGTACTACAGTTCGGAAGATATCAGGTTCAAACCTCATGACCACCCAGTTGCCACTGTTGGGCCCTTGAGCAAGGCCCTTAACCCTCAACTGCTCAGATGTATAATGAGATAAAATGTAAGTCGCTGTGGATAAGGGTATCTCTAAATGTAAATTACTGAAAGTAATACCGGAATATCAGCTCACTGTTTTTTTTTTTCTTCTCTCAAAATAGTTCATACATTATTTTGTACTTTGGGTCATTGTACTGTTTGTGGAGGAAAATGGGTCCAATTATGTACTCTTCATTGAGTTTCATATTGTGTGGCAAAATTGTTGTAGCCTTCTTTGTTCAAGCTCCGCCTAGGAAGCTAAGTGAAGATCTTGGGTCATTTAGTCAATGGTGATGTTGAGACTTTGTGGCTACCATTCAATGAAGCTCCCAGTTATGAACTGGTTATGAAAGTTATGAAACAGAGTGAGACTCTGATGTACTTGCCCTCTTGCTAAATTGTTCTCCAAGGCATCCTACTGTTTTATTATGATTAGAGACGGAGATTCTGATATTCTTTTAATGAGTCCAATCCACATTATTGTATTGTACACTGTATTGTATACATTATTGAAATGTTTAGTTTCAATTGATTATTTGAAATAGACTTCTTTAGTTTTTTTGGTAGTTAAAAAAAAAAAAAAAGATTTACTGGAAAGTTCCAGAAAATATTTTAGATTTTTCTTTCAAATCTAGTAGACTTTTTTAGGTGACCCCAATCTTTTGATCGCTAGTGTACATACCTTAAAAATAGTTCATATATAATAGATGATTTATACAATTATTCATTAGTGTCCACAGGTGATGCTAGAGCACCATTAGTGCTAAATGTTATTATTGCAAAATTATATTATTTTATTTGAACTAAAATTAAACATATACTGTTTTTGTAACAATGTTCCGTGGGAATGGGGATGCTTGAAGCAAGGTTTCTTTTTATTCGCACAAAGTTGTTTGCATACACACAGACACACACACACACACAATATGAAAAGTGGGAATGATTGCATGCTACCTGTTGGCTCATCCTGTTGTTCTCCGTTCACAGGAGACACTCAACCATGCCCCCCTCTTGCCACAGTTTAATATGTGTGTTTGCAAATGAAACATAATCAAATCTGTTTATTCAGTCTTTCTAGTAATTATGCACAACATGGATGTGTTGGCAGAGGCAAGCATCACCTGTGGATAGAGTGGAGATAATGATGTCAAACCAGCAGGTAACACGGAATGGATCTCACCTGTGGCTTGTTACCACACACTGATTTATTCGCGTCGCTTAAATCATCATGGTGGATGACCGAGCTGCTGCCACTCCTGTCCGGCAAGGCCCAGCTTGCTACCTAACAGTCACAAACATGCTGATGTACCCGAACCTTAAAACAGCAATTCTGCAATGGTTGGATCTACTTCCCTGAGCAACATCATCAGCATTACCTCTTGTAATCAATTTGATGGCAGGCTACTCAAGTCAGAACAATACATCACCATCTAATAGTATGAGACATTTTAGGGCGACTAGGAAGGTGTATCACCTTATAATAGTCATGGTGGATTATACAATGTGATATAGAGAATTTTTCTCCATATCTTTATATACATAGTGCTTAAAATTTTTTTTTTTTGCATATTAATTATACTTACATTACTCAGATCACCAAACTAATTGAAATATTACACAAACATAACTTTTAAAGTTTATAAAATGCAGTTTTTAAATAATGATTTAATTTATTTAGCTGTCCAAACCTGTCTAGCCATGTGAAAAAGTAATAGCCCCTAAACTTAATAACTGGTTGTGCCACGCTTGGTGGCAACAACTGCAATTAAGTGTTTACGATAACTGGACATGAGTCTTTCACATCACTGTGGAGGAATTTTGGCCCACTCTTCTTTGCGGAATTGTTTAATTCAGCCGTGTTGGAGGTTTCATCATTCATCAATAAAGGCCCTAGAGCTCTGTCATGTTGTTCCAAGCACAAAGATGTTCACACAAAAGACTTTTCCAACTTTGCAGATAAAGAATGTGTAATTTTCCCAAACATTATTCAGATTCAGACAAATTAAATTTAAGAGTGCCCTCCTAGACACACGCACACAAACACCTTATCAGAACCCAAAATCCTCTTTCGCAGCCTTTAACCAGGCTGATCTGAGGAAAGTAAATGTTTTAAAAATTAATTCCTCTGAGATTTAAGGGATTCTACAGAACTTTTCATAGTGTTGACATAAAGCAAAGCAATGAAGACCACTGTGTTAATATGTTTAATCAACCATTTACAGGACAACAGGTATGCATGTTTGCAGAGGGAGAGGTCTGTGTGTGTTCTTATTTAAAGGGTGAAGTTACACTTTACTCGTTTATTACAAATTTACTTTTGATGATTATACTTTTTCGCTGTGTTCTCAGAATCCAGTCTACATCTTTAATTTATATCCTAAAATAAGTTGGATTTCATCATCCTTGTCAGTTATGTTAAGAGCAAATGACGTAATTTCATTCCTATAGTATTCTTATATACTGTATATGTTAATGGTCCCCGGAATGGCGCCGTGGTAACATGCTCGCTCAAGATTGCTGGTTCGATTCCCAGGTGATGCTGTAGCCTCTTGAAGCTGAGGGCCTAGAGATTGGCAGAGCTCTCTCAGCGGGGTGGAATGGGAGGAACATAGCGTGGCTCTTCCGCAAGCAGACGAAGTGGATAGCGCTGTCCTCTGCGCATTATGCCACTCCCAACGGTTAAAATAAAATAAAAAATATATATAAATCTTATTGCCGATGCAATGCTGATGCTCACACACAGTTTCTGTAAAATAAAGCCTGACATATTTTTTTCAATTTGTTATATTAGGTTTCTTTAGGTGTAGTTTTATCTAAAACTTTTGTATCATCATAGTAGGCAGGATTTTTTATACATACTATTATTAGTCATGGCCCTTTATCCATGTATTCTTTCAAATGTTTTACATTTGTCAAAAGGACTGGCAACACTGATAACTCTGTTTACTTCAAAATTGTCAATAAAATGGCACACATTGGTTTATTTGTCAAAGTGTTCTTAAGAACAAAGCGCCAGCTCATGGTGGCACCCTGCAACTAATAAATGTGGACTGAATAGACGTGTTTACTTCTGGGTTTGTGAAAATGCTCTTACTCGTTTACTCTCACTGTACTGAATACCATAGTTGTGAGTTCTACTGTTTTTTCTTTTGTGTGTGTGTGTGTGTGTGTGTGTGTGTGTGTGTGTGTGTGTGTGTGTGTGTGTGTGTGTGTGTGTGTGTGCGTGTGTGTGTGATCTCCAATCACATTAATTCAGGATGTGTTTCTGACCACAATTCTACCTTGAAGATGAAGGTTCACCGCTCTCCTGTCAGGTTTTAATATTGTGATGAGTTTTTCTGTTTCTTAACCAAGTTTAGGCAATTTCCTTAGTTGTTTTCTTGCTTGATGCAGGAAAATAATTTGAATCTTCTGAAACAGAGTAACATCTTTGCCACAACCACAGAATACTGCATGCTTTCTGACATGGTAACTGCATCAGTTAGGGTTAAATAATTCATTGCCAGCTGAACCATATTAATCATTGCTGTAATTAACCAATAGGAGGATCTTAACTATTTGCTTAGTTACATTCAGATGGTGGCTTTTTTGTTGTTTGGCTCAGCAGTTTTTATCAGGTCAGTCCAGTTATTTGTCTGCCAAACGCCTGAGCTTTTTTTTTTTTTTCACGATTTTTCCAATCGTGAGCTTGTGTATCCATGCTTGCTTTGATTGTCTCTATTTTATTGCACTTTGCCTGTATTAAAACCATGCTGCTTCCTGACAACATAAATAATTTGGTCTGATTGTGTTTCCTAATCACATGATTTAGTATTTACTTACAAATTTAATGTGAATTTCATTTAGGAAAAAAGTACAGCAACGAAACAAAAGTTTCGTTTGCAACAAAACTTGAAAAAAAAAAAACTTTTTTCCTTGCAAGTATAACTTACTTCACAAACAATAAGAAAAAATTACTATACACTGACAGTCAATGAAAACTTTGAGGCCATACTTTTTAACATAAGTTTTATTTTAGAACCCAAAACTGTTTTTGTTTCATATAAATCATTTCTTGAGGTTGTTGACATGCATTAACAAAGATTTAAAGTTTCAAGAATAACTTAAACACGGTAAATTTAACAAAAGAAAATTGCGTCTAACACACACAAATTCACAACAGTCAATAGCGGGTATGGCCCCCATGTGCATTGATGCAGGCGGCCATCCTTTGGCGCATACTCCTGACAAGACGTCGGATTGTGTCCTGCGGAATCCTGTCCCACTCTTGCTGTAGTGCCTGGATCAGTCTCTGCCTATTTGGTGGCTGGGGAACCCGATTGCTCACCTGGCCACACTCGCTCCCGACCATCCGGATGATCCAGACAGACATGGCTCTCATCTGAGAAGAGCACACCTGCCCAGCGCTGCTGTGTCCACCGGAGGTGCTGCCTGGCCCACTGTAGCCGTGTCTGACGTTGAACCCTAGTCAGGATATTGGTTCGTAAAGGTCGGCGTGCTTGGAGGTCGACATCCCGCAAACGTCGCCGCACAGTGGGGCTGCTGATCCGGGGGTTGTTCCTGCCAGGGGTTTCTCGTGCTGTACGGCTGGCAGGGCGAAACCGGTCCCGCAGGTACTGCAGCTGGATGTAACGATCCTGCTGAGGGTTGTCACTCTCTCTCGCCCTGGATGTGGTCTATCATCAACAGAACCTGTTGCAGTGTGCCGTTGAACCAAGTTTCTGATTGTGGGTTGTGAACAATCCACACGTCTCGCGATCTCGCTGTAGCTCAAGCCGGCTTCCACCATACCCAGTGCCTGGAGACGCTGTTCACGTGATAGACGTGGCATGATGACGTTCACTGGACTAATAATGGTGGTCTTTATTGGGCCCTTATATAGGCCTCCAAAACCAATCCTCAAATTATTCATGTACGCACTGAGTATTGCACCATGGGTGTTTGGGCCACATTTGAAAAGAGACCATCCTGTGTGCAATGAACTGTGAAACCATGACAACTCAACATTGTCTGAACTACCCAAACAGCAAGATATCAGCAAATCCACAAGGATCATTTCAAACCCCAGTACAAATAAAAACACTCGTACATTTATACCTGAAAGTTTCTATTGACTGTCAGTATATTATATCACTTAAAACTAAATAAACATATTTTAGATACTAAATTGTACATTGTATTTACAATGCAATGAACACAATTACAGGTTAAATAATTAATTCTGACGAAACTGTGGGTTAGTTTTGCAAATTAATAAAAGAAAAATCAGCCTAATGTATTATACTGTATATACAAAATATTATTATTGTTATTACACACGTGGACAAAATTGTTGGTACCCTTCGGTCAATGAAAGAAAAACTCACAATGGTCACAGAAATAACTTTAATTTGACAAAATTAATAATAAATAAGAATTCTATGAATGTTAACCAATGAAAGTCAGACATTGCTTTTCAACCATGCTTCAACAAAATTATTAAAAAAAAATGAACTCATGGAACAGGCCTGGACAAAAATGATGGTACCCCTAACTTAATAGTTTGTTGCACAACCTTTTGAGACAATCACTGCAATCAAACAATTCCTGTAACTGTCAATGAGACTTCTGCACCTCTCTGCAGGTATTTTGGCCCACTCCTCATGAGCAAGCTGCTCCAGTTGTTTCCGGTTTGAAGGGTGCCTTTTCCAGACAGCATGTTTCAGCTCCTTCCAAAGATGCTCAATAGGATTGAGGTCAGGGCTCGTAGAAGGCCACTTTAGAATAGTCCAATGTTTTCTTCTTAGCCATTCTTGGGTGTTTTTAGCTGTGTGTTTTGGGTCATTGTCCTGTTGCAAGACCCATGACCTGCGACTGAGACCCAGCTTTCTGACACTGGCCAGCACATTTCTCTCTAGAATCCCTTGATAGTCTTGAGATTTCATTGTACCCTGCACAGATTCAAGACACCCTGTGCCAGATGCAGCAAAGCAGGCCCAGAACATAACTGAGCCTCCTCCATGTTTCACAGTAGGGACAGTGTTCTTTTCTTGATATGCTTCAAGTATAATTAGCAAAATTTGCCTTGGCAAAAAGTTCCATTTTTGTCTCATCTGTCCATAGGACATTCTCCCAGAAGCTTTGTGGCTTGTCAACATGTAGTTTGGCATATTCCAGTCTGGCTTTTTTATGATTTGTTTTCAACAATGGTGTCCTCCTTGGTCGTCTCCCATGTGTTCCACTTTGGCTCAAACAACGACGGATGGTGCGATCTGACACCGATGTTCCTTGAGCACGAAGTTCACCTTGGATCTCTTTAGAAGTCTTTCTGGGCTCTTTTGTTACCATTCGGATGATCCGTCTCCTTGATTTGTCATCAAGTTTCCTCCTGCGGCCACGTCCAGGGAGGTTGGCTACAGTCCCATGGATCTTAAATTTCTGAATAATATGTGCAACTGTAGTCACAGGAACATCTAGCTGCTTGGAGATGGTCTTATAGCCTTTACCTTTAACATGCTTGTCTATAATTTTCTTTCGAATCTCCTGAGACAACTCTTTCCTTCGCTTCCTCTGGTCCATGTTGAGTGTGGTACATACCATGTCACCAAACAACACAGTGACTACCTGGAGCCCTATATATAGGCCCACTGACTGATTACAAGATTGTAGACACCTGTGATGCTAATTAGTGGACATACCTTGAATTAACATGTCCCTTTGGTCACCTTATTTTCAGTATTTTCTAGGGGTACCATCATTTTTGTCCAGGCCTGTTCCATGAGTTTATTTTTTTAAATAATTCTGTCGAAGCATGGTTGAAAAGCAATGTCTGACTTTCATTGGTTAACATTCATAGAATTTTTTTTAATTATTACTTTTGTCAGATTAAAGTTATTTATGTGACCATTGTGAGTTTTTCTTTCATTGACCGAAGGGTACCAACAGTTTTGTCCACATGTGTATTATTATATTATTATTATAATATTATTTTTGTATCTTTTGAAAAAACACCTTTCTTGAATATACACAGAACAGAATTATTGGTACTATTGGTACAATACTCTGTAATAAATACACAGAATACACTGCTGTACTGACAGAACTATTGGTATGATAGAAGCAAGTGCTCCATAAAGTGCCTGATGCAGTTTTGTAATGTGTGGTATGAATAAATAAATGAATAAATAAATAAAAGAAATTTTATATCAATGTGTTAGTTCTGGCTGAGTAATTGGATTGGACAAGAAGTGTTGATCAAGGGTGCTGATATATAGCATAACAGCACTGGGACATTTAACTATATATATCACTCCATGTGACAGGTGTTCTAATGGCCAGCATATGTGAAAGTAGGTCGGTAGTCCACAGTATTTAAAGAGCGGAGTGCCAAAACCCACATTCAAAACCAGTCACGGAAGCAATCTAAGGAAGAAAATACATTTGAAAACATTATGTCATCTTTGTCTTCTTAGTTATTGCTTCTAAGCATCGCAGCTGTGTTGATATTCAGTACGACAGCACTCCCTCCTGTGAAATATTTCTTAACAACAGTCCACAAGCTTCTGAGGCTACTTCAGTCTGAAAAATGTTACACTCTGTTTAGGATTCATAGGCGTTACTGGTGACTTCTAACCATTCAGATAGATTGCGGGTAGCATGTACTGTAAGTGGTACATTTTTAATCAATATACTTTATTAGTAATTGGATAAAAAACAAAAATTTACCAACAATCATAAAAGTGCTAAATTTTGGCCATGACAATCAGCCAAACTGTTAAAACTCAGTAGGCTTGGTTCTCCTGACAATGCTATGGCCCGAATGCGTTGCCAAATAAGCACTGTTACTTTACTGTTTGGGAAGTGACTCTGGATTCTTTCTGCATAGCGCCACTCTGATACCCCATGGAAGATTGGCGAAAGCAGCATTCAGCGTCAGCAGTGTTTTTTGTTTGTGTGAAGTCACATAATGTAGGCATTTGCTGATGTAACCAGTAAGATGCTGTGTATTCCTCCAAGCCTTTTTGGTTGTGTTTTTTAGCAGCATCCCTGAACCTGTTCCAATCTGTGTGCTTAAAACAGTCCTAAAATGCAGAGACCTTCTCCGGCCAGTTTCTCTCCTGTTTCAGAACTCGTTTGGCACATTTCAGAAGTGGTCTGTATGCTTGGATTAGTATAACAGAGTTGTGTTACACCAAGCAGCCGAGGTGGGGTCAGGGTGCAGCCTGGTAAGCACCATTATGTGTTACTGTAAATAAGGTCCAAATGTTTTTAAAAAGAAAATAAAAAAAGAATTCTAATTGTTTAGAAAATAATTTAATATCACATTTGATATAATTTAAAAAAAGATATAAATAAAACAAAGCATTTAGGTAAGATCATGTGAGTAAATGTGGCAGCACAATGTGATACTGGTGACTGTGAAGTTTAAGCACCACACATGTAAAATACTGTATGTTTGCGTGTGAACAAAAAAGTAGAACAGGTGTACATGTGGTTTTATGGTGAGTCTCAGGTAGTGTGGATTTAAATGCTGGTTAAAGTAAAAAATCTAGTGCTTAATTTCAAGCATGTTGTATGTAGTTAGTATTTGAATGGAGTAGTTTTACTGGGGCTGTAATAAATACATTTGTTACAGAGTACCAGTCAAAAGTTTGGACACACACTCTAAATCAATATTTTTTATTTAGTGATGTATTTTCTACATTCTAGAACAATACCCAATATTTCAAGACTATGAAATAACACATATGGAATTAGGTAATTAAGTAACAACAACAACAATAGTCAGTTGTTAGAGCTGTGGTTGTAGCGACCCACAGCTCCAATTCCATCATCAAATTTGGGGTCTCCTCAGCAAGAATGACAAGTCAGCATACAGAGAGGAAGTGTGGAGGTTAATGTGCTTATATAAAGAGAGCAACCTGTCTCTGAATGTTGATTAAACAAAAGAGATTGTTGTTGACTTCAGGAGGGCATGGAGCAACCACTCTCCGCTGAACAACGGCACCTCTGTGGAGATCTTGAGAAGGCTAAAGAAAACCCAGCCTTCAGCATTGATTCTCAACATCTTCTATAGAGGGACAATTGAGAACATCCTAAGCAGCTGAGCAGCAGCAGAATTGTGCTATCTCAGACCGCAAGACCCTACAACGGATAGTGAGGACAGCTGAGAAGATCATTGGAGTCTCTTTTTCCTCTATACATCTACACGTCAAGTCAAGTCAATTTATTTATATAGCGCTTTTAACAATTGACATTGTCGCAAAGCAGCTTTACACAATCAAAAGAAGTAAGTTTGTATGCAATGTGTATGAATCAAAATGATAAGATTGTCCCTGATGAGCAAGCCGAGGGCGACGGTGGCAAGGAAAAACTCCCTGAGATGGTAATAGGAAGAAACCTTGAGAGGAACCAGACTCAACAGGGAACCCATCCTCATCTGGGTGATAATGGATAGCAGAGATTGATCAGCATAATAATGTGTACTGGAAGTTCAGTATAACAGGAGATGTGTTAAAATTTAAATTTAAATTAAAAGGAGTCCAGTTTGTTCCTGGAGGCTCAGGTACACTGTAGGAAATTCCAGTCTTGAGCTATCGAACAACTGAAGTCACAGGTCCCCAGAGAACAGCTGTCAGCATCAATCGAGGACAGGACAGTCTTCGTGGAAACCATCTCCAGCCACCACACGAATCCAGGCAGACCACACGGGGCATCCATGCGATGAGATTTCCAACCAGAAACTGGACTCCAGGACTGGTTAGACGGGTCCAGAGGGCAGAGGGGTCTGGATCACTGGCAACTCAGGAGCGACATATATAGCTCGACAGAGAGATAGGGAGTGGGAAAAGAGAGAGGGAGAGAGAGAGAGGAGAGAGCAGAAGAGGAGAGAGCAGAAAATAAGGAGAGATGCCAGTTAAGTATGGTCACAGTTATATGTGTGCAGAGTGCAAGCAGGGACTCCGGCAGGACTATCTATAACAGCATAACTAAAAGGGAGAGCCAGAAGGAAACACAGACATGAGGGCCCCCTGAGATGTAAAGCAACCAATCACCTCACCGTCAACGAACCTGAGTGATCAATGAGAGTGGGGAAGACAGCATCTAAACATACCAGTTCACCAGAATACTCTACGTCCATGAGTCCCCCAGATCTGCGCCTTTACCTAAGGCTAATCTATTTACAAAAATGCTTGGCTAAATAAATAGGTTTTTAGACTAGTCTTAAACACTGAGACTGTGTCTGAGTCCCGAACATTAATAGGAAGACTATTCCATAACTTTGGGGATTTGTAAGAAAAAGCTCTGCCCCCTGCTGTAGTTTTAATAATACGTGGTACTGACAGGCAGCCTGCATTCTTTGATCGAAGTAGGCGTGGCAGATCGTAAGACACTAGCAGTTCACTCAAATACTGTGGCGCGAGACCATTTAGTGCTTTAAATGTCAAAAGTAGTATCTTAAAATCAATGCGAAATTTCACAGGGAGCCAATGCAGTGTAGATAAGATAGGGGTGATGTGCTCGTATCTTCTGGTTTTAGTGAGGACTCTTGCTGCTGCATTCTGTACTAACTGAAGCTTGTTTATACACCTAGTTGAACAACCAGACAGTAAGGCATTACAATAGTTCAACCTAGAGGTGATAAAAGCATGAACTAGTTTTTCTGCATCATTTAGTGACAATATGTTTCTTAACTTGGCAATATTTCTAAGGTGAAAGAAAGCTATCCTGGTAATATTATCTACATGAGCTTCAAATGAAAGGCTGGAATCTATAATCACGCCAAGGTCTTTTACTGTTGCATTAGATGGAACAGAAAGGCCATCTAAAGTTACAGTGTGATCAGAAAGCTTACTTCTAGCTACTTGTGGTCCTATGACTAGAACTTCTGTCTTATCAGGATTAAGCAGAAGAAAATTAATTAATATCCAATCTCTTATGTCCTGCACACACTGCTCAATTTTAGCAAACTGGTTTTTCTCATCTGGTTTTGCTGAGACATATAATTGTGTGTCATCAGCATAACAATGAAAACTAATACCATGTTTACGAATTATGTTACCCAGAGGAAGCATGTAAAGGGAAAAAAGCAGTGGGCCTAAAACTGAACCCTGTGGAACACCAAACTCCACTTGAGAACATGAGGAATAGTCACCATCTAAATCTACAAACTGATAACGATCAGTCAAATAGGATCTGAGACACAAGAGGGCAGTTCCCTTAATTCCTACTACCTTTTCTAATCTGTGAAGGAGAATACTATGATCAATGGTGTCAAAAGCTGCACTGAGGTCCAGTAACACAAGTATAGTGACGCAACCCTGATCAGAGGCCCATAGGAGGTCGTTTACTACTTTAACAAGTGCTGTCACTGTGCTGTGATGAGGCCTAAATCCTGACTGATACAGTTCATTTATGCTATTTCTGTGTAGATGTGAACATAGCTGCTGTGATACTACCTTTTCCAAAATCTTGGAGATAAAGGGAAGGTTTGATATTGGTCTGTAATTAGAAAGCTCAGGTCAGGTTTCTTGATTAGCGGTTTAATAACGGCTAATTTAAAGGATTTGGGGACATACCCACTACTGAGTGAACAGTTAATTACTTTCAACAGGGGTTCTATTATTGCAGGAACTATCTGTTTGAGAAAATGTGTCGGTATAGGATCTAATATACAGGTTGATGATTTTGAAGAAGAGATGAGTGAAATTAGTTCCCTCGCTTCAAGGGGAGTAAAGTATTCTAAGTTCTGATGTGATGTGGTTAGTTCATCTGTATTACTTAAATTGTCTGGTTTCAAAGCCTGAATTTTTTGCCTAATATTTATTATTTTGTTATTGAAAAAGTTCATGAAATCCTCACTACTGCATGATGTTGTTGTGGAGATTTCTGCAGTGGTCTTGTTTTTAGTTAATTTAGCTACGGTATTAAATAAAAATCTCGGGTTGTTTTTGTTATTTTCTATAAGAGTGGAGAGATACGTTGATCTAGCATCACTGAGAGCTTTTCTATAGTTCAGGAAGCTCTCCTTCCAAGCTATTTGAAATACTAACAATTTAGTTTGGCGCCATTTACGTTAAAATTTTCGAGCGGTTTGTTTTAAAGCACGTGTGTGGTCATTATACCAAGGAGCGAGTTTCTTATCTCTAATCATTTTCCTTTTAACAGGAGCTACATTATCTAAGCTATAACGAAGTGCTGACTCTAGATATTCATTCGCCTGTTCAAGTTCTGTGAAGTCAGATGGTGATCCAATCAAAGTTGATTACTCTGGAAGATTATTGATAAAGCTCTGTGTGGTATTTGACGTAAATGTACGTTTAAGGCGGTAGCGCGGTGCTGTGCATACATTATTGTATGACACGCTTTAATTGAGACAAGATAGTGATCTGAGATAACTTCAGACTGTGGAATTGTGGTTATATTTCCTATACTTAGTCCGAAGGATAATATTAAATCTAAAGTGTGACCTGCTTTATGAGTGGGTCCTACTACACACTGATTTACTCCTACTGAGTCCAGTATGGACAAGAATGCTGTTCTCAGAGGGTCTTCTGGATTCTCAAAATGAATATTAAAGTCTCCAGCAATTAACACTTTGTCTACAGAAACAACAAGGTTTGAGAGGAAATCTGCAAATTCACAAAGAAACTCCGAGTACGGCCCTGGGGGTCTGTAAATGATGATTAGCGGGATCGACTGAGCTGACTTTATGTTACTATAGAGAATGCATTAAATTTAAAACTGTGTGTTTGTACGATAGACAGATTATCGTTATAAATAACTGCGACTCCTCCTCCTCTACCAGTTAGCTGAGGCTGGTGTATGTAGCTGTATCCAGGAGGACTAGCTGCATTTAGAGCTACATACTCGTCCTGTTTAATCCAGGTTTCTGTTAAACATAATATATCAAACTCCTGATCTGTGTTAATTTCATTAACAATAACTGCTTTAGATGCGAGAGATCTAATATTTAACAGTCCTAGCTTCAGATCAGAGGTGCCGGCTGCGCATTCAGTGTGCTCTGAGTTTGTGGTATCTATGTTAATTAAATTACTAAAACAGACTTTCTGAGTCTTTCTAAATTTATGTTTATGTTTAGCTCGGGGAACAGACACACTCTCAATATGATGAACACACAGTCTCAATATGATGAATGCTTCTACACCACATGCTTCTGTCCTGAAATTGCTTTTTGCACAATATTTATTATCTGCTATTTGCACAAATATTGGACAGTATTGTTTACTGTTCTTATATCACTACTTCAACTCATTACCTCATTACCTGAGTATTGGATTGTGTCATGTTGTTTGTCCTGTTTATGCTCTTGTTTGCACATTTGCACGTGCACTTTATATGGTCTTTTTGTATAGTATTAATTTTTTTTGTCAATTTATTGTGTTAATCTATAGTGTTAATCTGTTTTGTCTCAGCTAGTCAGCTAATTAGGTGTATAAGTTAGCAAGTTAGTTTTCTGTTAATATGTTATTATATGTTATTTATGTTGTTTGTATGTAACAACATACAAATGTACTGTATGGTTTCCAAGATGAACCAAATAATTATTATTACAGTGATAAATCAGGAGATGATGACAATTAATTTATTTACAGTGAATGCAAGGTGTTTTATACTGTACATTAAATGATTCTTTTACATTTTCAGTACTTAGCATGATTTAAAAAATATATTTCACAAAAATTATTTGGTGCCATTTAAGATGGGTCAAATTATTGGCCTTCATCAAGCAAAGAAAACAACAATAATAATAAAAAAATATAGCACAGTTATAGCATAGCACTCATCATGCATAATGGACACAATATAAGCCCCAGGAAGCAGTGTTATGATCTCAGACTAGATCAGCAACATTTAAGTATGTGAATGACAGGTTAACTCATGAATATATATACAGTATATATACAGTATGTCACCAAAAGTGTGTACACCCCTCACATCTCTGCAAATATTTAGTTATATCTTTTCATAGGACAACACTGCATAAATGACTCTTTGACACAATGAAAAGTAGTCAGTGTAAAGTTTGTATAGCAGTGTAAATTTATTTTCCCCTCAAAATAACTAAAAATACAGCCAATAATACCTTAACGCCTGGCAACAAAAGTGAGTACACAAATTGAGCACAATTAGTCATTTTCCTTCCCCTTTGTCATGTGACTCATTAGTGTTACACTGTCTCAGGTGTCACCAGATAGCAGGTGAGTTAAATTTGGTATAAAAGCTCTTCCAATCTCTCAACCTGGCCACTGAAAGTTCAACATGGCATCTCATGGCAAACAACTCTCAGAAGACCTGAAAAAACGAATTGTTGCTTTACATAAAGGTAGCCTAGGCTATAAGAAGATAGTCAACACTCTGCAACTGTGCTGCAGCACAGTGGCCAAGACCATCCAGCGCTTTAAGAGGACAGGTTCTTCTCAGAACAGGCCTCGCCATGGTCGGCCAAAGAAGGTGAGTGCACGTTCTCAGCGTCAGATCCAAAGATTGGCTTTGGAAAACAGACTGATGAGTGCGTCCAGCATTGCTGCAGAGATTGAAGGGATGGGAGGTCAGCCTGTCAGTGCTCAGACCATCAAATTGCTCTGCATGGTTGTCGTCCTAGAAGGAAGCCTCTTCTAAAGATGATGCACAAGAAAGCTTGCAAACAATTTGCTGCAGACATGCAAACTAAGGACCAGGATTACTGGAACCATGTCCTGTGGTCTGATGAGACCAAGATAAACCTATATGGTTCAGATGGTGTCAAGCGTGTGTGGAGGCAACCAGGTGAGAAGTACAAGGCAAGTGTGTCTTGCCTACCGTCAAACATGGTGGTGGGAGTGTCATGATCTGGGGCTGCATGAGTGCTGCTGGCATTGGGGAGCTACAGTTCATTGAGGGAAACGTGAATTCTAACATGTACTGTGACATACTGAAGCAGAGCTTGAGCCCCTCCCTCCGGAAACTGGGCCGAGAGCAGTGTTCCAGCATGATAATGACCCCAAACACCCCTCCAAAATGACCACTGGCTTGCTAAAGAGGCTGAAGGTAAAGTTGATGGACTGGCCAAGCATTTCTCCAAACCTAAACCCCATAGAACACCTCTGGGGCATCCTGAAAAGGAAGGTGGAGGAGCACAAGGTGTCAAATGTCCACCACCTCCGTGATGTTGTGATGGAGGAGTGGAAGAGGATTCCAGTGGCAACCTGTGAAGCTCTGGTGAACTCCATGGCCAAGAGAATTCAAGCCGTGCTGGAAAATGATGGTGGCCACACAAAATATTGACATTTCACATTTTCACTTAGGGGTGTACTCACTTTTGTTGCCAGGGGTTCAGCTATTATTGGCTGTATTTTTAGTCATTTTGAGGGGACAATAAATTTACACTGCTATACAAACTTTACACTGACTACTTTTCATTGTGTCAAAGAGTGATTTATGCAGTGTTGTCCTATGAAAAGCTATAACTAAATATTCACTTTTGTGACATATTGTATATATATACAGTACAGACCAAAGGTTTGGACACACCTTCTCATTCAAAGAGGTTTCTTTATTGTGTTCTTTAGCCCAAACAAGTCTCTTCTGCTTGTTGCCTGTCCTTACCAGTGGTTTCCTAGCAGATACTGTATTCTACCATGAAGGCCTGATTAACAGTTGTTCTAGAGATGTGTCTGCTGCTAGAACTCTGTGTGGCATTGACCTGCTCTCTGATCTGAGCTGCTGTTAACAGGCTGGTGACTCGGATGAACTTATCCTCCGCAGCAGAGGTGACTCTTGGTCTTACGTTCCTGGGACGGTCCGCGTGTGAGCCAGTTTCTTTGTAGCGCTTGATGGTTTTTGTGACTGCACTTGGGGACACTTTCAAATTTTTCCAACTTTTTCAGACTGACTGACCTTCATTTCTTAAAGTAATGATGTCCACTCGTTTTTTTCATCACTTAGCTGCTTTTCCTAAACGGCATGCCGTTTAGGAAAATATTCATGAGAGAACTTAATGAAAACTCTGAATATATTGATTGAAACGTGAGAATATTGAATGGATTCCGAATATATTGATTGAAAATATATATATATTGAATGAATTCTGAATATATGGATTGAAAACTGATATATTGAATGAAAAGTCTGAATATATTGAATGAAAACTAAGTATATATTGAATGAAACATGACGTCACCGAAACACAGCGCCATCTTTAGAAAGGATGAGTGAGTCGGCGAGAAACTTGGTTGCTGCAATTGTGAGGAAAATGGAGATGGTGAACACATTGATGAGTGCGTGTACGGCCCAAAGTGGTGGCACAAGCCGCACTCAGTATCAGACTACTGATGAAGAAATATATTCGCTATTTCACCGCGGAAGACCGGTGTTATGCGCTAAAATGCTCCCCTGCCACAGATTGCCCCCCCTACATAATCTCCGTCAAATATTATATTAGAACAGAAATTTATAGGTTTATGATTTAGAAATTACAAATTAGACCAAATGGATTTGATTATAAAATAAGCATTATAAAAAATTACATGTTGTATAGGGAAAAATATAAATTATTATTTTTTTATATACAAGATGTATTTTTGATATTGCTTATTTAATAATAAAAATCATTTTGTCATAAATATTTATTTAGTGCAAGCATTTTTGTATTACATGACAAATCCCTGTAAAATAAATGTGCCACAAAATAAAAATTATATGAGAATTTGTATCCATGGTCTCGACACCTGTCACGTGCCTAGGGTTAATTATAATGTTTATATCATATTTGATAACAATAAACCTATGAATTTCTGTTGTAATATAATATTTAATAGATATTATGTAGGGGGCATTTTAGCCACAACACCGGTCTTCCACGGTGAAATAGCGAATAAATTTCTTCATTAGTAGTCTGGTACTGAGTGCAGCTTGTGCCACCACTTTGGGCCGTACACGCCCTCATCAAAGAGTTGACCATCTCTTCATTTCTCACAATTGCAGCAACCAAGTTTCTCGCCGACTCACTCAAACTTTCTATAGATGGCGCTGTGTTTCGGTGACGTCATGTTTCATTCAATATATACTTAGTTTTCATTCAATATATTCAGAATTTCCATTCAATATATCAGTTTTCAATCCATATATTCAGAATTCATTCAATATATATAGCGTTTCAATCAATATATTCGGAATCCATTCAATATTCTCACGTTTCATTCAATATATTCAGAGTTTTCATTAAGTTCTCTCATGAATATTTTCCTAAACGGCATGCCATAATATGTATGTATGTATGTATATATATATATATATATATATATATACACACTATGACATATATTATAATTACATATTAGACATTTTACATTGAACATTTAATCTCTCAAGTGCTCAAAGAGTCCACCTTCTTGATAATAATAATTTTTTATATCTAAAACGTGTTTGTGAAGTTTGTGTTAGTCATATAAACATTGTAATGCATAGCTGTGCATGTGCATTTGGATTAACTATGTACATACAAAAAAGAAAAAGTCTATCTTGGTGTCCCATGCCTTCCCTTGACTAGTTTTCTAATTCAATTGTTAATGGGATAGATACAACGATTACTATAAAACCCAAAGGTCATCGAGTGTAAAGGTCCTTTATGACATCATTTTAAATGTACAAATAAATATTACATGTTGAATCTTTATCACTTCTTAATCAAAACAAAACAATTCCCACTAAACCCATATTTAGAGGGTGACCAAGGTTCAATCTCTTCATGATCAGAAAATCTTCTCCACCAAACATTTTACTACAGATGCCATCACTTCAAAAGTAAAAGTCTTCAATAAATGGTGTCACACCTGATGTCACTTTAAATGATGACAAATACTTTGCTCTCTTCTATGGTACACTCAACCTTTTTCACTTGCAAAAGCCAAAGCAAAAATATTTATAGCATCTGACTTAAAGTGCATGTACTGTCATTCATATGAGAAAGAGATTAATGGAAGACAGCATTCATCACTATTATGGTAATATTGTATGGGTTTGTAAATGTTCCTTTTCTAGACATTTATAAACAAAATCCTCTGAGAGTAGTTGAATCACTGTCATCATGTCATCATGACCTTTATCCATAGTCATGGAAACCATTATAGTCATTGTTTCCATTACTATGGATACCAATGTGACCTCTGGATTAACTATTTCATCTCTTTTTTGGAATGTTTTTTGGGTTGGAAATACCCCATGTTTTACATAGGTTTGACCTGAAATATTTTAACCTTGATATTTGTATTATTAAACCTCTTGCAAATATATCAATATCACGTGTCTAATAAGCCTATGTTACAACAACAACATGCTATAAAGTGAGTGGTGTAGTGAGTTCTGAAACCTATTACTGCAAACAGCTGACTAGGCTCCCAAAACCAATACACTAACCAGCACAATGGTAAGAATGCTTAACCTATGAATATAAGTATACTGTACTCTAAGCAAGTTTGTGTAACTATTTCTATAGGCAAGTTATTTATTTGTGTATTTGCAAATGAAGTATAACCAAATCTTGTTATTCAGTCTTCTTACTTTTATTGCAGATATATAAATAAACGTAATTTTTTTTACAAGTATTTAGATTTAAATGTCATTTACCCTCTACAGATCCATAAGTATTTAGACAGTGACACAATTTTTGTATTTTTGCCTTTTTCACTTTTGTTTTTGTACTTTTTGTCATACCAATTTATTTAGAATAGAGAAATCAATATGTAATTAAAGTGTAGATTTCCCGCTTCAATACAAGGTGTTTAACAAAAGGCATTAATTAACTTTTTAAGAACTATAGGCTTTATTTTTGTATTTATTTATTTATTCATTCATTTTTACAAATCTAAACAAATCATCAGTTAGCAGTTTGATAGTTTTAATGAAGACCTTTTTATGAAAAAAAACCCCCCTATAATTAAAGCTAAATGAACATAAGTCTACACTTAATTTCAAATTTACTGTAGTGGTACACAGAGAGAAATGTGCATAAATTGTGTCACCGTTCAAATACATATGAACCTGACGGTAATTGTTTTCTGTCATTAGCTTATGTACAACTTATATGATAAATGAACCTAATACATTTTATGCTAAGAAATTTTGCTTGTTTTAAATAAGTCTCATTTTGGGCATTAGACACTTGTGTGAAATTTGCTTTTGCATAAATGTGATTTCTGTCTACAACTACACTCAGGATTTGGGCTCTATTTTCATGGGCAGGCCAAACACAAATACATATTTGTATATTTTTTTCTTCTGCAGTGAGCATACTGTAGGTGTAGGTATCATCAGGGCACATATATATAAAAAAATCAGCCTTTTTTGGGTTTTAGTGAATACATTAGCCAAACCTGTGGAGTGATGACAGACATTTCCAATCAGATCAACTTCTTTTGTCTCCTTCTCTTCCAATCCAAGTGTCTGCTGTTTACAACATTAATGTTCACACACTCTAAAAACTGCTGGGTTAAAAAAACAACCCAACCATAACCCACCTGCTGGGTCACTATTGAACAGAACACGCGCTGGGTTGTTTTGACCCAAGTGCTGGGTGTAACCATTTAACCCAGAATTCTGGGTTGTTCATCTGACCCAACCAGTGAGTAAAATTGACCCTCGTTGTAGCAATTTTTTAAATAGACGCTATCTTTAATAATCGATTGATGTTTTGAGCTGTACATTCTCGCCTGAACAACTCTTAAAACTACACTGTGTGACACATTAACAGTAATACTTTGAACATTTTGCAGAGCTGTTTGCTGTTTGGAGAAACCAGAAAATAAAGAATAAACCAGAGTGCATGATTCTTACTGTATTTTACTTACGGATTTCATGTTAAATTAATGAATTAAACAACAACTATAACAAAAACAACAAAGTTAAATTACAACAGGTATTTTTGTATACATTTTAAAGCAATTTATAAATAAACCCCATATTATCATTTTGTATTTTTTATCAGTTAAACAAATGTCTCAGGGCTCACTACTATCTAATATTTATTTATTTATTTATTTATTATTTTGATAGCTATTATTTATTCATTAAACACAGAGAATGTTAAGTGTTGAATTACACCCTAGATACTGTATGTCAGGGTTCGTCAACTGCAGTCCTGAAGTGTCAAATTATCAGCACAATTTAGTGATTCTTCTCCTTGAACACAGCTGATTCAACTAATCTGATAATTACCACAAACTGTGCTGGCCACTGGCCCTCCAGGACTGGAGGTAAAGAACCACGGTGTATGTTAAAAACCACAGTCAATGGATATTAGCAGTGATTTATTATTTATCAAGCCATAGCCATTCTTCACAACACTTACTGTACAAGGACAGTGTACTGGTAGTTTTTACGATATGGAGATATTTACAGCAGTCTCATCAGGTAAGATTTAATTTAAAGCTTTCAAAATCTTAAAATCAAAACAGTTTACCCTCTGTTATTAAACATGTCAAATGTGTAATGTCTTTCAATCAGATTATTTTTCCTTACCTGGAAAAAAAAAGTGGTCATGTGTTGCGGTTAAGCTTGGAAAGGACTACATCTATGCTTATAGATTTATATACTGTACGACATATGATAGGTGGGGATTTGGTTTTATCTGATGCTTCTGAGCTGGTGTGGATTTTGCTGTTAGTAGCCAAAACTTATTACTTTTTTATGTTTATTTTTTGTTGTTATAATAAACACATATTTTCTCTACAAGTAGTATTTGGATGACATACAGTAGTCTGTTCATATTGATAGTAGATAAATTCTCATTCCACAAAACCAGTTTTTTAGGTTGCATTCTATAAGAAAAAAAAATCCTACCCATATTTGGAATAAATTACATTGAATAGGTGAATTAAAAATGCACAATTCTACTCATATGAATATAGCACATCAAACTACAAAATATTTAAATTAGAATTCCTATAAAATACCAAAGAGGTCAAAATTATTGGATAGTGCCAAATTCAACAACACACCACACCAGCATTAACCATTAAATTATACTTGCACTGCTATGAAAATAAATCCTTTTCTTTACAGTAATTGTATGTACAATATTCTTTATGGCTTCAGGAGAACTGTTCCAGTGACATCACTGCATTATTACAGCGATATTACATTGCTCCAATGTATGCACTGACATTTGCCCTTGGCTTCTTTGGAAACATGGTTGTGGTCCTAGGCTATATCTTTTGCCTTCCTGTCTGGAAGTCCACAAATGTGTACCTGTTTAACCTCGCTGTGTCTGGCCTCATCTTCCAGTGCACTTTACCTCAGCTGTCCTATTCTTATGCTTACAACCTTCAAAGTGTCAGTCCTGAAATATGCATCATTAATCGCTCCATCTCCTATATGAACTTGTACTCTACTATTATATTCATGGCATGGGTAAGTGTGGACCGGTACTTGTTGCTGTGTAACCCACAACGCGAACACATTCTATTGACTGTTAAGGCTTCATTGTGCATTGTTATAACCACCTGGATCTGGGTGACCATTCAAATCCTTCCCTTCATCATCTTTATCATCCAGGACATGGAGCAAACTGGGTGGACAAAGTGTCATGATATTTCGAGTCTGACAGAGATCGAAGGTAGTCTGATCTACAGTGCAGTGCTCACCGTAACTGGGTATATTATGCCACTCCTGGCTTTATATCTGTCATCACAAAAAATGGTTTCTGTTCTCATGAAAAGAGAGGAAGTGCTTGGGACATCTTTCCAAAGGCCAGTAAAACTAGTGAGGGTATCGGCAGTCATGTTTCTGGTGCTCTACACACCCCTGCATATAATGAGGAATGTGCGTATTACTTCACGGCTTCCTGAATTAAATGTGCCACAGTGTATCAGTGACCAGATTTATGCAGTTTACACAGTGACACGACCAATTGCATATGCGGACACTGTCATCAACCCTGTGGTTTACTGCCTCATGACGGACAACTTTAAAGAAGCACTGCTGAACAAGTGGAACCAGCTTAAAAGAATGCTAAGGACTGCAACATAAGCAAGTTTGATAGTGATTCCCTTACAGATGATGGGAAAAATTGAAAAGGAATGGCAAAAGGAATGGAAAAACAGAGTCAAACAAAGCACATTGTAAGGTAACTGTACATTTATTAATGAAGTAAAGGTGTATGTACTGTTTATACACAGTACTGTGCAAAAGTCTTCGGCACCCTGTTTTTGTATAAACTTTGTTATACATGTTTATATTATGACTTTATTATGAAGTCAGTACAAAAGTACAGTACATTAGTCAGTACAGAAGTCAGTACATTAGTGTTCCAGACAAAAACAAAACAAAACATAAAAAGTATGTAAAAGACCTACATATGTAAAAGACCATGTTAAAGGCAAAAAAAAAAAGCTGCTAGGTTTTGCATACATGAAAAAGAAACAGGTGCGACAAAGTCCTCAGAAGGTCTATGGCAGGTTCTGCAGGATGTTCAATAAAACCAAGGAGCTTTTTTTCTTATAAAACTGTACAAATTGTACCTGAGACTCTATTTGAAGTAAAGAGTTGTCACACCAATTATTGACTTTGTTTGTTGAATTCCTTTTTCTGCTTTTTAAAGTTTTTTTCTTTTAATAATATGTTTGCATACAATATGGTGGCCAATTCATGTGTTAAAATGATTCCTCATGCTTCTATTACCACACCTTCAGAATTTAAGTCAATGAGATATGTCCATGTGATCTGGGAAGAAAAACTAGCATTTCAGCAGTATTTGCCCAGGTTTTAATAATGCTTTAAACTGTTCTTAGGCCAATTACAAAAATGTCAAATCTTCTTAGATATTTGTTTTCTTTGCTTAATGCAGTCCAACAATTTAACAATTTAAGAAATTTGCAATAGTGCAAATAGTGCATTGCAATAGTGCTATTACTTACTGTAGTTACCAATCCTGGATAACATTAATGAATACACATTTCTGAGATTTTTGCCTTGTGATTATATTCCTTATATGCTGTTATAGTCTATTACAAATAGGCGACAATAAAGTGTAGAAATATAATATATATACAATTTTAATTTTACCAGTTAATAAAGTTTTTTGTAGATGTGTCTAGACATGCGACCTTTCTCACACTCACATAACATGAGTTTATATTTTCTCCCTTTACTTCATTTTTATTGTGTTTGCACTTTAAACTTTCTCTATACATGTTCCATATTTAAATAGTATGATACCACTGTATATATTATACAGTTATCATACATTAACATTAATTAAGTATCATTAATTAAGTACATACATAGATGTGAAGATAGAGGTGCATATTACAGTGTTGTACACAGAATGGCATATACACCATTGTACATAACACATAAGGACTATCCATAACATTCATAATGTATTATTGTAAATTAGGTCTTCACCGTGTTAAGCTACGTTTACACTGTCAGTTAAATGTGACCCAATTCTGATTTTTTGCTCATATATGACACATATCAGATATTTTCTATGTCCGAGTAAACAGGGAAAAAACACATGCATTCCGATATTTCGAGAGCGGTTTCAGGCCTCCTTCATATGTGGAAATAAATCAGATATAAATCAGATATGTGCTAATGTGATTGTCGTGTAAACAGGCAGATCGGATTTTCTGAGGCATTGCGTTCTGTACGTCATTAAAACTGCGACTTCTTCACGGTTTAATGACGTAATCAGGCACACACGAGGCGCTGCTCATCCCAAACAGATGCGCCAGTGTGCGGTAGCCCACACCTGTTGCAAGCCACCAGAGAGTGACCCCGACACGTGTCGCACCCAGACATTCCTCTGAATGGTTGAGGACACAATAAATGAAGCATATGCGCAGGCTGCAATGATGGGCCTTTTCCTCCTTCTCCGTATCGCGAACTTTGCATATATTGCAGAGCTAGCAAAAAGCATATTTCGCCTTCGTTCATCTTGGCTAATGTGTAGTGCAAGAACCTCCCTTTAAGTATGCACGATGTTTCAGACGGTATGGCAAGTGTAAACACTTGAATCGGATATGGGTCATAGTTGAAAGAACATGTAAACAGACGGTCAGAAAAATCAGATATAGGCAACAAATCAGAATTGGGCATCGAGACCTGCAGTGTACAGTAAATGGGGCTTTAGATGAAGTGAAATAATGGGATAAGACTAATCTAAAATATAGTAAAAAAAAATTCCAGTAGCATGAACTAATATATAATATGGTAGATATTAGATATCTGTAGATATTAGATATCTGCTGAACCTTGGTAGCCACTGTGGTACCACCAAGGAATTCACCAAATTATTGTGGTACACAACATAGTACTACCACAGGACCCTCTGAAGTGCCACATAACCTATGATTTCAGCAAAAGTTTCAGCAAAGTACTGTAGTACATACCATAGTATTACCATGTTACTCACTGAACAGAATGCCATAATACCTAGTCTTATAGTGCATACCATGGTAATATCTAAAGTCACAGTAATACTATGCTATACTATGGTATGTACAATAGTAAAACTTAAAGTCTGTAAAATTTTATAGGCATTCTGAAAGTCAATGACAATGAAACTGAAAAGGCACTATTTTGTAGATTAACATAATTTTGGTTTTAGATCAAAAGAGAAATATATCAAAGATCATAGATCAAAATCATATCCTCCATTTTGTGTTATGTAAATTAGATGTGCTGAAAAACTTAGAACATGGTATTTGCAGAAGACCCCATTTTTACATAATCAAAAGTATAGTATCACTGATCGATTAAAAAATTTGAGCTGTAGTGGTAAACTATAAAAGAGATGCTGTCCTTTCCCTTTTTGCCAGAATTGCTTTTTTGACATCACAACAAAAATATTATAAACAAATTATATTTCTAACAATAAAAGCAATGCAAACACCTATTTACCCCATCATCCTGGTCATAATGAAGTCAAACCTCTTTTCCTACTGCAAGCATTCTTTTAAAGATAGAATGTGAAATTAAAGGCTATTATAATTGTGATATCACATACAATTTCTCTAACTGCCAAAAACATTATGTATTCTTCATTTGTTTTTTTGGTGTAAAGCCCTCCACTGCACTAAAGCATAGGAAGTATAACTGTCAGTGTTGAGACAGAATCTACTTCAATGAACATTAAAAAATAAGCACGCAAGGCCCCAGGACCTGAAATCAGTTTCAGAAATTTGTTTGTCTGTTTGTATGGCATAAAAAAAACTGGCTGGACAGAATTTAATTACATTTTTGCAATACTTGGATATCTGCCTGAAGTTTAACTTGCACCATAACTGAAATCAAAATGTTGAGTAAAAAAAAGTGTTATGAACATTTAATAATTTACTTTAAAGTAATCTACTAATAAGCTATACTTAATGTAAACAAACACCTGCACCAATAAAACTTAATATAAGCTGAAGAGTCATTTTAAGACAAAACTTTATCCAATCTATTTTTTAAAATTTGTATTTGGTTGACGGCGAAAAAAGTACAACTTCGTGCAAATAAGACTAAGGTAACTACCATTACAAAATTTTATTTCGAAGTTAGGCAAAGAGTTCTGCTATACAGAAAGACCTGCAGGAATGTATGAGGGCTTTATAATGAATTAATAATATCACTGATTACAGTACATTATAGCTAATGTGCTTATTTTTATCTTTAACCTTCTTCATGGCTTCACCCCTCCAGGTTTGAGGGTTTGATTTCTGCCTTGATCTGTGTGTATGGTGTTTGCATTTTGTCCTTTCCACTAGTACTTCAGTTACCCTCAGGTAAGGCATAATTTCATTACAAGCAGTTATGATGATGTTCAGCCTACTCTATCTAATTAAGTGGCAAAATTTTTTTTTTACATGTTTAATCTGTTAGTATAATTTTTCTAATGCAGAGGGCAAGGACATTTTCATCCGAATCGTACTTGGTGCTTATTGGATATGTACAAAGTTGACCTCTTTTATTGTCGATATAAACGCTGAGGCCTGAAAAAACAGTTGGTGGTTCACCACCAACACTACTCACAGAGGCCGAAGAGATTGCCCTCATTCAAATTAGTGGATTCTGATACTGAAGGAATCTCTGGAGGAAACTCATCTGACCCAACCACACCCTAGGAGATGAAGGCCTATATGAAAGATTAGATATTCCAAATAATTATATATGTATTTACCATGTGTCAGTATTAAATCAGTGATGCCCACCTTGGAACACTTTTTATTCTATCACTATATATTTTTTGTAATTAACTGCTGTTACTTTTTTTTGAGTCTTAGTTGTGATTCAGACATTACTGTAAAATTTGGATTATTCATATTTTGATGTCATAATGTTTTGTGTTTGTATAAATGCCATCTGTCTTCAACCTTGTGAACTGTCTATGAGCAAAACCACATGTCTGTACCAAATGTCTTAAGAGGCAGCCAGCCCTTGCACACAACAAAGGTAACCAAGATTAGGTAAGATTCACCAAGGTGCTGGAAACATTGCTTAGAGATTTTAAACCATACTGACATGATAGCATTATGCAGATGCTGCAGAATGGTTGACTGCTCATCCAAGATCTGAACTTCAGGCAAATTCTAAAGGTGCTCTGTTGATTGAGATCTGGTGATGGAGGCCATTGGAGTACAGTGAACTGTCAAATTCAAGAAACCAGTATGAGATGATTTTAGCTTTGTGACAGCAACAATACTTAGGTTGGCTGTGGCATTTAACTGTTTATCAATTGGTACTAAAGTGCCCAGAGTGTGCCAAGAAAACATTCCTCATGCCATTACACCTACACCAGCCTGAACCATTGATAGAAGGCAGAATGGATGCATAGATCCAAATTCTTATTAAATAGGACACTTTTCTGTCACGTGTGGTCCGCGTCGGGCAGACACGGAGGACCCAAAAGCAGACAACAACTGAACTGAAAGTTTTTATTAATTAAAACTTATGTTTAAATGTACATAATGCACTGGTTAGAGATAAAGAGAAGCTTGAGTAGCTGTAGCTGTGAGAACAGAGGCTTGGTCTGGGACACCTGGAAGGGGGGCTTTATCGGGGACATGGTAAAGGATAGAGGAAGTCTAACTGAAGAGAGGTCCACTGAGCAAGTTGTGACCTCAGCGAGGCTCTCGGAGCGGACTGGGTCCTGAGCGAGGTCATTGGAGATAACAGGGCATGGTTCAGGTGTCAAAACCAGACAACAAAAGCAGACAACAACTGAACTGAAAGTTTTTATTAATTAAAACTTATGTTTAAATGAGTATTCAATAAAGGTGGTAACGAGCGGGAGGCACTGGAGATCAGAGTGACAAGGTGCGTGCGGCATCCAATGTGCAGCGTGAAGGCAGATGCGGACAGAAGCGCTGAAGAGGAATACCTGCAATCCGTGTTGTAATAAATCCTACGGGCTAGACAAAGTCTTGGTCGTGAAGCGGAAGCGGGAGATCAAAGCCGGGAGTTCAATCAGCGTAGCGAACAGGTTTGATCCGTGAGGTGAGAAGCGTGAAAAAGGGCACGAAGTCGGCGATGTGAAGGCGAGAACAAAACTGGCTATGAGGCACGAGAAAACTGGGCTATGAGCACACAATAATTCGGCAGAGAATGGTTGCTTGATGAAGAGTTTAAATAGGCAGAGGTGATAAACTGAGATAGAGAACAGGTGTGCAGAATGCGGAGATTGAGGCGGCAAAATGGAAAGAGTGGAGTGGAGTGTGGATTGGAGGAGCAGGTGAGCATGGTCTGTCTGGAGACATGGGACATGACCTGGCGTGCCGTGACAGTACCTCCCTACCATGGGACCAGAGCTTTGGATCATGGCACGGGCACTGGGTCCAGACAGGAACTTGGCACGGGCACTAAGTTGGAGTTGATTCTTGGTACGGGCACTGGGTCCAGGCAGGAGCTTGGCACAGGCACTAGGTCCATCTGAGTGGTGCATGACATTTTCTTGGTAATGTTATAATTTACTTATCTAACATTCTTCATCTGCTACCAGTTACTGATGTGGTAATCTGTCTGTCAGAACCTTCTGCCATAATAGAAGGTGTAATGTACTCTTAATACTCCATAATTATTTCAACTGGAGTAGAACACAATTTTTTTTTCTTTACAGGAACTTGATGATGACACACTGTCAGCTGCTCATAGAGGGGGAAGAAATACAGAGGCCTATTGGAATGTATGCATCAGTTAAAGGTTGCTCAGGTGCCCACAGGTTAATGTTTGTACTTGTATTGGAAACTACAGTATTTATCTATTTGACACTGGAGAGGTCATTGGTTAATCATAAATGATGGCAGAGCATAGTCTCTGTCTGCTCTGCCATCTCATATGTCAGCAGTATGGTCAGGATTAGTGTCAGAGTAGTACACTGGTTGTGTAGGACATACCTGTAGGTGACCTGTGTGTGTCACATACCTGACAGTCTGACAGTGGGATGCCTTTAGGCTGAAGGACACAAGTGCAGGTAAACTCACATAAAAGAAAAACAGGGGTACTAGAGCTCTGCAACATAGAACAGGTGAGGGTCATGCAAACTGCAAACTTTGCACACCACTTGTAAACTATTGAAGCTCTACGGCTGAACGACACAGAAGTCTGACCCAGAATCTCTGCCTGTACTGCGGTAACACGGGACACCTCAGCTGTGAGTGTCCCATTCATCCCCCTTGTCACTTGGTGAGTACAATGTCCACTAACATACTGTAGAAAGATTACAACCTCTCACCACAAAAGTACGCCTTACTGCTTCCTATGTTACTGTTACAGTGGCAGCTCTCCTCAACTCGGGGTCATCTCTGGAAACCTGTGTCGCCACCTCAAAATCAAGACCACCCCGACCGAAAGACTCTTCCAGGTACAATCAATAACCGGGAGACCCCTGTCTAAGAAATCCATACATCAATACGCCGCTCCAGTGACACTACAAATAGGTCTATTCCACCAAGAGGAAATCACATTCTTAGTTCTAGAGGAATCCACCTCAGATGTCGTCTTAGGACATCCATGGCTGATTCAACACGATCCAACCATTTCTTGGACGAGAGAGAGATACTAAGGTGGGGAAGGACCTGCTCACCCAACTGTTTCCCCCAGCTACCGTTAAAACCACACATATTAAACTTACAGTCAACATCGATCGAAAGTCCATTGGAAAAACAGTCCGTGGAGGTTCCCCATCAATACTCCTCATTTGCCGACGTATTTCCCGGCAAACCGCTCCCATATGGACGTATTTACAATCCCTGAAAGGAAGTTCATGGAAGAATATATTGCTGAAGCTCTACAACATGGTTACATCCGCCCATCAACCTCCCCTGCGGCCTCCAGCTTTTTCTTTGTGGCCAAAAAAGATGGTGGGTTAAGGCCTTGTATCGATTATCGACTGACAGCACCCTAAATAAAGCCACGGTAAAGTTCCACTATCCGTTACC
Organism: Clarias fuscus; assembly: GCA_030347435.1. Lineage (NCBI taxonomy): Eukaryota > Metazoa > Chordata > Actinopteri > Siluriformes > Clariidae > Clarias > Clarias fuscus. The sequence goes on along the minus strand of CM059208.1, from coordinate 39,056,654 downwards.
CCTGGTACCAGCGGCCTTGGAATGTCTCCGTGAGGCTACCATCTTCACCAAGCTGGATCTACGCAGTGTAGTAGGGGGTCGACCTCTCTGCCGTCGTGGTGGCCTACCTCGTCCTCTGGGTGCTGGACAATCTGGATGAGCGTGGTGAAACTCCTTTAATAGAGTGGGGTCAAGGATGTCATCCCGAGGCACCCAAGATCTTTCCTCCGGACCATAATCTTCCCAGTCTACCATATACTCTAGGCAACCACCACGGCGGCGAGAATTCAGGATGTCTCGAACCTGATAGGTGGTACCTTCGTCCACAATGATTAGAGGAGGGGGCATTTCCGCTTCTGGGCTAGGCTCTGTGGGGGAAATTACAGGATTTACATATCTTTTCAGGACTGAGACATGGAAAGTGGGGTGAATTCTATAGTGTGTAGGTAATTGTAATTTATAAGTTACCAGGTTTATCCGTTCCAGAACCGTGAAGGGGCCTGTCACGAGCAACCGAGGGATGAACAGAAAAGCCTTAGCAGTTAGCCCGTGTAGCGTGGATGGTAAACCCAAACGCGGAAACAGCGCGAGTAGGCAGGATAACCACACGATTAGTTTAAGAACTCTCTTACACGAAGAGCAAGGATCTACACAAATAAACCCGCGTTCTAGCAACACACACTCAATCAACCATTGGTGAAGTGATGAAGGGTTTGAGCTGGGAGGTGTGGAATACCGGATGGATCCGGAGCGCAGCAGGCAGCTGGAACCGGTAGGTGACAGGATTGATACGGAGGGTGATGCGGTATGGACCAATGAACCTGGGTTATAGCTTCTTGGATTCTGTATGGAGGTGCAGGTTTCTCGCAGACAGCCATACTTTGTCACCTACATTGTACAACCGTCCCGGAGGGTGTCGACGGCGATGTTGCGTGGTGTAGCGGTGGTTGGCACGGTGAATGGCAGTGTTGGCTTGACTCCATAGCCATCGACACCTTCGGACCAACTGTTGGGCCGACAGTACATCGACCTCCGGTTCTTGGTGTTCGAACATCGGAGGCTGGAAACCGTGGCATATCTCAAATGGGCTTAGGTTGGTGGCAGAAGAGACGTGGAGATTATGTGAAAGTTCTGCCCAAATGAGATAGCGGGCCCAGGAGCGCTGACGATCAGCGATGAAGCACCTCAGGTAGTGCTCCAGCTGTTGGTTGGTCCGTTCCGTCTGACCATTAGTTTGAGGATGGTATCCAGATGACAAACTGCAGGTGGAATTGATCAGACGGCAGAAGGCCTTCCAGAACCGTGCCGTGAACTGAGGCCCCCTGTCTGAGACGATATCCTTGGGGAACCCATGCAGACAGACTACGTGTTCTAAAATCAGCTCGGCTGTCCTTTTAGCTGACGGGAGTCCGGGGAGGGCCACCAGATGCACAGCTTTGGAGAACCGATCTACGACGGAGTGGAGTGGCCCCATTGGAGGACCTCGCTTCTTAGGGCGTGGGGGACGTAGAGTCGTCCAGGTGGCACACCTGCCGGTTCGCTCTCCATGGCCTGTGCCTGTCGGACCCTCGTCTCCAAATCCCAACAGAGTGGTGCGATGATTTTGGATGGTGGGAGAACAGGCGCGGGGTCCGCCCGGGGGGCGTCTTCCTCATGTTGTCGGGAGAGGGCATCGGCCTTGGTGTTCTTCGACCCCGGATGGTAAGACAGATGGAAATTATACTGTTCAAAGAACAGTGCCCACCTATCCAAGCCTGTCTTGGATTAAGCTGTTTCAAACTCCGGAAAGTGATTAGATTTTGGTGATCGGTCCAGACGATGAACGGCTCTCCGGCGCCCTGGAGCTAGTGTCGCCATTCCTCCAAAGCCCACTTTATGGCCAGCAGCCCGCAGTCCCCTACTCCGTATCGCTGCTGAGTGGGATCTAATTTTTTGGAGAAGAAGCTACAAGTGTGTAGCTTCTGATCTGGACCTCGCTGGGAGAGAACCGCTCCGGCGCCCACGTCCGAAGCGTCCACCTCCACAACAAAGGGGTTGGTGGCGTCGGGGTGAAGCAGAATTGGAGCAGTGGTGAATCGGTGGCAGAGTTCATGAAATGCAGAGATGGCAGCAGAGTTAAGGTGAAAGTGATAAGAAGATGGTCGGGTCAGGGCGGTTAAGAGAGCTGCAACTGTACTGTAGTCCCGGATAAAGCGACGATAGAAATTCGCAAACCTGAGAAACCTTTGAAGTTGCTTAAGTGTCTTGGGTAGGGGCCAATGACGCACAACTTCTAGTTTCTGCGTTGGTGTCGACATCGGGGGCCTCGGATTCCCTAGAACACGTCCCAGCCGGAGCCCGTAGGCAAAGCTCGGTACAAGCCGGCCCCCATTGAAGGATCCGATTCTGTGTCCAGGAGATGAGCGGGTCGTGCTGAAGGAGCCAAGGATGTCCAAGGATGATGGGAGGGGAGGAAATGGAGGTAAGGTAGAATCGGATCTGCTCCTGATGTTTGTTGATTGTGACGGTGATCGGTTGGGTCTGGGAAGTGATGGGACTGGAGGAGAGGGGCCGACCATCTACAGAGGTGATCCGAACCGGCGGGGATAACGCCTCGACTTCCACCCCCAGTTCCTTGGCGTAAGAAGAGTCAATGAAGTTACCTGCAGCACCAGAATCGATGAACGCGGTACTTCTGACCCGTGTGTGGCCAAACTAGAGGTGAGGCGAGAGACGCTGGGTGTGGTGGCGGAGAGATGGAGGGAGCCCGGTGAACTGTTCCCAGGGTTCACCGGGCCTGGCCATAGAGTCTCTCCCTGAAGCGTCGTTCTCGCTCTGCAGCGTTCAAGGAGGCGCGTCCTAATTGCATGGGTTCCCCAGCTCCTGTGTCAACCACGGCGGGAGGTGGAGATCCGACGGGTGCCATGGTGGTGGTGTTGAAAGCTGGTGGTCGGGGCGTGGAGTGAGAGAAAGATGGCGTGATGGGCGGCAGGGTCCGGGGGGCTGGCCTCGGACGGGAGAGCAGGCGCTGGTCAATCCGGAGGGCGAGTTGGATTAGTCCCTCCAGTGTGGTCGGAAGCTCCCGTCCGGCAAGTTCATCCTTAATATGTGAAGCCAGTCCCTCGTAGTAGGCCGTCCGGAGGGCGGCGCCTCCCCAGGTGGTCTGTACGGCGAGAGTGCGGAAATCCTCTGTGTATCGGCTCACGGACGACCCTCCCTGCCGCAGATGATACAATTTCATGTCGGTCTCCACCTCAGCAGCAGGATGTTCGAATGTGAGCTTTAGTTGATGGGTGAATTCTCCATATGAATAAGCAGTATCTGAATCTGATCGGAGAACCGCCGTGGCCCACTCAGCTGCCTGCCTGGATAGCAACGAGACGAGAAGTGCAACGGTCTGTGTTGGTCGGTTGGTCTGTGGAGTATCTGGTGGAATTGAACTCAAAACACAAGATCCAATGCGATTAGAAAAACACTGCATTTCCCATCTGTGCCATCCCACTTATCCGATAGAGCTATAAACACATCAGAAGGGGCGGCGCCGCAACGGCCGACTGAGCAGCCACCCCGCGGAGGGTCGCGTTCTCCTGCCGTAGCTCCGCCACGGGCCGCGACGTCTTGGAGGTCCTTATGGAGAGACGCGACTTCACCACGGAGCTTATTGATCAGTTCGGCATGCTGGTCAACCACATCACAGAGGCGAGCAAACTCCGCTGGGTTTACTGCTTTGGGCTCTGTCATTCTGTCACGAGCAACCGAGGGATGAACAGAAAAGCCTTAGCAGTTAGCCCGTGTAGCGTGGATGGTAAACCCAAACGCGGAAGCAGCGCGAGTAGGCAGGATAACCACGCGATTAGTTTAAGAACTCTCTTACACGAAGAGCAAGGATCTACACAAATAAACCCACATTCTAGCAACACACACTCAATCAAAGAAGCAACCCGAATTGGTGAGTACTCACAGAATAGTCGGCGTAGCGTCAGCAAAGGCATGGGCGAACTCAATGACTGAGCAATGTGAAGCGCCATCTTGTTTCCTTTTATGCTTCCTGAAACCCGACCGTATTACTTCCGGGTCCTTTGCTCTGCATGATACAGACTTAATTGTACATAAAAACATACTGTTGTATAAAAGTGGTGACGCCCCAGTTTGATTCCACCTGCAGATAAGTCTGTAAGAATGTATGTCTCGAGTAAAGTGATCTCACAAGCTGCCGTGGCAGTGCACATGACGTACATTACCTGTAGGATGCAGTTGTGTTTCAATCTCAAGTATTGCGTGTCTACTGAAGCCGATAATGTGTTCTCTCTCTTAGGCGCCTATTGACTACTGTTAATTTTGTCAGCTATTAATTATTAGTCTTAGGCTTAGAATTAAACATGACATTTAAGCAATAAGATCATTATTAATTAACCCTAAAGTGAATCTAGTCTAGCCAAAACCATTTTTTAAAAGGTTTTTCACAAATGAATTATTTACATACACCCTTATCCAGAGCAACTTACATGTGATCTCTTTTTTAAAATTTTTATAACATCCAAGCAGTTTAAGGGCAGGGTTAAGGGCCTTACTCAAGGGCCCAACAGTGGCAACTTGGTGGTGCTGGGTTTGAACCCCACAAGGTGGCATTTTTCCCAGCAAGTGCCCACATTGTTTCCCCTCTGATATTACTACACATTGGCTTTTTTCTCCAGTTTCTCCAGTTTGAATTTAATTTTAAGACAATTTAAACGGCTTATAATGTCCGTCCATGCGCCATCTGGAGGATATTCTGTGATCTTCTGGATCTCTTTCTGGGCTCTTTTGTTACCATTCGGATTATCCGTCTCTTTGATTTGTCATCAATTTTCCTCCTGCGGCCACGTCCAGGGAGGTTGGCTACAGTCCCATGGATCTTAAATATCTGAATAATATGTGCAACTGTAGTCACAGGAACATCTAGCTGCTTGGAAATGGTCTTATAGCCTTTACCTTTAACATGCTTGACTATAATTTTCTTTCGAATCTCCTGAGACAACTCTTTCCTTCGCTTCCTCTGGTCCATGTTGAGTGTGGTACATGCCATGTCACCAAACAACACAGTGACTACCTGGAGCCCTATATATAGGCCCACTGACTGATTACAAGATTGTAGACACCGGTGATGCTAATTAGTGGACACACCTTGAATTAACATGGTCACATTTGGTCACATGGTCCCATTTGGTCACATGGTCACATTTGGTCACATGGTCCTTTGGTCACATTATTTTCAGTATTTTCTAGGGATACCATCATTTTTGTCCAGGCCTGTTCCATGAGTTTATTTTTTTAAATAATTCTGTTGAAGCATGGTTTAAAAGCAATGTCTGACTTTCATTGGTTAACATTCATAGAATTTTTTAAGATTATTACTTTTGTCAGATTAAAGTTATTTATGTGACCATTGTGAGTTTTTCTTTCATTAATTGAAGGGTACCAACAATTTTGTCCACGTGTGTATGTTTGGATGGCCATGCATTGGTAATAGCCAGCAATCAAATACAGTAATGTAAACACAACAAACAAACAAACGTGCCTGTAGGGGGAACTATTGTTTCAATAGTAAAATCTGAATATTTTACTAAAATAGCTGTTGCTCGTGGCATATTGGCTTAGTGGTTAGCACTAAATGGTTGAGGTTCAAATTTCACCCCCTTTTGTGTATATGATGTTTACATGTTCATCCTGTACTAAATGTTTCCTCTGGGCACTCCCCCACTGTCCAAAGGTATGAGTTGTGAGATTTTTCAGATTGCTTTGCAATGTTGGCTTGAATTGATGGATGGATGTTACTACTGATTGTTATAAATAATATTAAGAGCTCCTGCAATATGTTTTTTTTTTTTGAGTTACTGTATTGTTCTATGTGATTGAGTTATTACTAAGCAGAGCACCTTTACTCAAACTGTGTCTTATTTTCAGTGGAATCATATAAAGCAAAGAATATTCTTCCAATTAATGTTCGGAGCTCAGACACAGTCCCAGTTTGCGCTACATACACCTTATAACTGTGACCATAATTAACTACCCCTCTTCTGCTCTCTCCTCTTCTCTCTCTTCTCTTCTATCTCCCTCTCTCAATCTTCCTCTCCCTATCTCTCTGTGTTCTTTCCATGCTGAGTTTGCAGTTCCACCTGTAATATTTTTCTATAAATGAGAAAACTATGTAAAAGTACTTGTTCTTTGATCTCCAAACCACATACTTGGTGCCCTGCCATTCTGTAAAATTTTTCTGTGTTTTTGTTCATTACATTAGGAACTGCTGCCAAATTGGATCTGGTGGAATCACAGTCACTTGTAATTCTTTACGTGTGGAAGCTGAGCCAATCATTGTAGTGGAACAGACAGATTACCAGAGCAGGACATTCAGATCCTCAAATATTCTGTCAAGTGCAATACCACAGTAAAAATCTAATGCATTTTACTGGTCATGCACACATGCACTTATCAGCTCATTTTTCCTGTACACTGTCAGGTAATAACTATTTAATGATGATACATCTATATATGCAAAGAAGCTGGTAGGTTCATGTTCATGTGCTAAATAAGACAAATAAACAAATGACTGAAAATAGACATACAGACAGATAGATAGATAGATAGATAGATAGATAGATAGATAGATAGATAGATAGACACACAGCAAGAAAAAAACAAAATAACCCAGGTAGTTGGACTTGAAAAATATGACAAGGCTTCAGATTTTATCAGCATTTGAGAAATATAGGCATCTTACAAAATAACCATAAGCTGCCCTCCACTGTTCACTGTAGGTAATTGCAGACTTATTTTTCCATTGCAATGACACATAAACAGATTATTTAGTTTGTCCTCTGAAGCTCACTTGTGTTATTATACAGTAGATCTCTCTCTCTCTCTCTCTCTCTCTCTCTCTCTCTCTCTGTATGCGAGTGTGTGTGCACTCCCTGACCTGGCCTGTGGTAATAAAATAATTTGTCATGGAAAGTAATGCTTTGTGGTTCCTACCAGCTATTAGAATGGCTTAAACCATGCCACTTCAGAAAGCACCATACCTGTAAAGTATACTAAAGTATTCAGAAGATTAAAACACCCCTGTGGAAATCTGAAAACCACCCTTTCTTTCAATGAGAAAAGGCACCCATGTCTTCTGTAAAGACAGACCTTAATCTACATTACATGACTTTGCATTGCAGGATTTTTAAAATTTGATGCAGGCATGTGTGTCAAGTCAAGTCAATTTTATTTATATAGCGCTTTTAACAATTGGCATTGTCGCAAAGCAGCTTTACACAATAAAAAGAAGTAAGCTTGTATGCAATGTGTATGAATCAAAATGATAAGATTGTCCCTGATGAGCAAGCCGAGGGCGACGGTGGCAAGGAAAAACTCCCTGAGATGGTAATAGGAAGAAACCTTGAGAGGAACCAGACTCAACAGGGAACCCATCCTCATCTGGGTGATAACGGATAGCAGGGATTTATTATTCTCACGGGTAACCCCTAGAGGACGCCTAGCGCCCAGAGACTTTGTGTTTGTAGTTCCTTTTCAGTTAAACTTCAGTTCCCGTTATGCACCTCGGTCAGGTGACGTGGGCGCTCACCTGAACCGAGTTGCTCATTTGTTTTATTATAAATAGGTTGTTTTAGTTCTTTTGAGTTGTCTTGCATCTGTTGATTTTCACCTTGATTTATGTCCGTTCAGTGTGCTTCGTGTTTTGGTTTGTTTTAGAATTAAAGTACCTTTGTTTGTTTGATTTCCCTGATTTTGTTATTAATAAAAGCATTGTTTCCGTTAAACACCTGGATCCTCTGCATTTATGCCTCGAACCACAATTCGTGACAATTATTTACTAACTCCGTTACTGTTTTAGTAATGTAATTTACATAAAGTTAGACAATATTGAATGCACACCCAGCACTTCTGGGTTGAAACTAAGACTGTTAAATATTAGATCTCTAACATCTAACACACGTAATTAAACTATCACTGATCAGTTTAATGTACAATGTTTAACAGAAATGTGAATTATATTAAAAAATCATTTAACAAATATGTAGAATTAAATGAAGAATAGTCTACTCAGATACAGTTGAATACAGTATATCAAACTCGTCTAACAGGCAGAGGAGGAAGCATTGCAGTTATTTATAATGATACTGTAATTTAACCATGACACAATACTTTGGAAAGAATTTTAATGCAGATGAAGTTCTCTATACTGACATATACACATATAATAAAGTAGGTAGGTCCAGTCAATTCCAGTAATTATTATTTACAGAAGTCCAGAATTTCATTGTGAATTTCCTCTCAAACCTGGTCATTGTTTTAGACTAAGCAGTAATTGTTGGAGACTTTAATATCCATTTCAAGAACCTGCTTATGAAACTGGTCACTCTCTTGATTTTAATACAAACATTCAGGTTAAATATAGAAAATATAGTCACATTTCCAAAGTCTGAAGTTATCTCAGATCATTATCTTATTTTATTTCAATGATATCTCAAAACATATGTATCTTACCATTCTATTGGATTAAAGGTGCTTTCACATCATTTACTGCAGAGAGCTTTACAGTAATTTCCCAGAGTTATCATCTATGTTTGTATAACTGTCTGTCCCATATTCGATGGCCCACATAATGCTTAGAGTCAACATTCTGTTATACTAAATGCCATCTAACTAAATTGATAGTGTTTCAAACACCTCAGGAGTTGATCTGAGCTGTAGAAAAGCTCTAATCCTGCCAGATCTATGTACTGTCTCTCCACATTTATAGAAGATAAATAGAAAACATGAGCAAAAGTTTCATACGCTACAGGTTAGGTGAAAAGTAACTAGGCATAAAAAAATTGGTAATAAAGTCCATAGTTCTAATATAAATTTATTGAAACAAATTGTACATGTATTTTATTACATAAGAAAAAGAAAGCAAAATTTTTTATTTCAACGTAGGCAATGGCCACTTCTTGCATCGTCCACCCAACCTGTGGTTATCAGCTTTGCATGAGGTTTTTGTATTGTCTCCGGACTTCGTGTTACATTCATTCCTTTCCTCCCTTGTACGCCACCATCTCCGCACAAGAACAATGTAATTCTACACTTCATCGTGTGCTGCAGTCTTAGCTTGCTCCTGAACAGTCAAGCTGTCGGCTATCTTTGTTAACGTTGCATGTGCTCCTGCAGCCGATGCTTGTACTATTGATGTAGGATATATAAAATTCTATTTCCTATTTTCTATTTAGAGACTGTTTTCATCATGACTCCAATTATATTACAAGTTATATAGTCATTAAATATTGCCTAGTTATTTTTAATTTTGAACGTTCCTAAAATCATCAGTCCGTGTACTACCTACACATTTATTCAAACAGATAATCCCGAGAATAATTGATACCCTTTTAAATATACTCAGTTCTTCTCTTATCAATGGCCATGTACCTAAACCTTTTAAACTAAAAGTTATCAATTGCTGGTTTAAGAAACCTGACCTTGACCCCTGTCAGCTGTCCAACTATAGGCCTATAATTAACCTTTTTTTATCTTCTAGATCCTACAAAAAGTTGTACCAGAACAGTTATATTCATACCCACATAGGATTTAAATTTATGAAATGTATCACCCCTGGTTAGTAGTAAATGACATACTGCTATCATACCTCTGGGTTACGTTTTTTGCCTGTGTTGCTTGACTTTAGTGCAGTGTTTGACACCACTGATAATTTTATTCTCCTTGCTTGATAAGAAAATTGTAAGAATTCCCCTTTCCTAGCTCAGGTAGATTTTTTACACATACTAAACCAAAGTCTGATGTTCCACAGGGTTCTGTTTTAGGCCCATTGACATAGGCTGACAGTGATTCTCCTGGGCAATATCCTTCAGAAATATGGTTTAAGTTTTCACTGTTTTGCTGATAACACACTGTTGATGTTTCAGCAAAGCCAGATGAGAAACAATAGCTCAATAATTTTATGGAATGTGTTATGCACAGTAAACACTGGATGCTTATTGATTCCTTCTACTTAATTCTGCCGAGACAGAAGTAAGAATACTAGGTCCACTGGCAGCTAGAAATACAGTGGGTATAGAAATATGGGCATGTAAAATATCCGAACTGAGCCTGGTATGACAGAGTGACCAGAATTATTTCACATTTATTTACAACCCAGCAGAGCACAAATGAAGATTCCCTAAAGATTGAATAAAGATTGTTTTAAACGGCAAATCCAGTGGACATGAGACTATGGGTTTTATCTGGGAGACATGAAACGAGCGGTTGATGCGTCGCATGGTGGATGGAAGGACTAGTCGAACTGTGCATGGGTTGATGACCTTAGATATGGTAAATGGTCCGATGAACCTAGGGGAGATCTTGTTGGAGACTGTGTTGATGGGGACGTTGCGAGTGGAGAGCATGACCCTTTGTCCAACACGGTAGGCTGGGGCAGTTGAGCATCGGCGATCTGCTTGAAGTTTGAAGAAGGCTACTGAGTGGCCAGGTCCTCTTGCAGCGTCGAATGAAGGCCTGAGCTGAGGGGACTGCGACTTCTTCCTCTTCGGTTGCAAAAAGAGGGGGTTGATAACCCAGACTGCACTGAAATGGTGAGAGACCCATTGTGAGCATATTCGATCCATGGCACCATTTGGCTCCAGGAGAGTGGATCATGGGAGGTCATGCAATGGATGGCTGTCTCGAGGTCTTGGTTGGCTCCCTCGGTCTGGCCGTTGGTTTGGGGGTGGTAGCCAGGTGAAAAGCTGGGAGTGTCTCATCAGTTTGCAGAATGCTGTCCAGAACTGGGCGGAGAACTGGGGCCCACGATTCGAGACGATATCCATCGGCAGGCCGTGGAGCCAAAAAACACGTTGGATGAGTAACTCAGCCATCTCCTTGGCTGAAGGGAGCTTAGAGAGAGGGACAAAGTGAGCTGCCTTGGAGAAATGGTCAATGATGGTCAGGACGCAGGTGTGGCCCTTGGATTCAGGGAGTCCTGTGATGAAGTCCAACGCAATATGGGACCAAGGTCTGCGAGGAACCGGGAGTGGTCGGAGAAGACCTGCTGGTGGTTTGTTGCTAGTCTTGTTACTGGTGCAGACGTCACAAGCGCTGACAAACTTCCGTGTGTCTTCTCTAATGGAGGGCCATCAGAAACGTTGCTGAATAAGTGCCAGAGTACTGGCCCTGCTGGGGTGACAGGCTAATCGTGAGTTGTGGCCCCATTCTAAGACTTGGGAGCGTGCAGCAGATGGAACGAACAGTAGACCAGACGGTGTCTCTGGTGGACTGGGGTTCTGATTTAATGCCTGCTTGACTATGGTCTCAATGTTCAGGAAGGCTGTGCCCACGAGACAGTGGGACGGTAGAATGGTTGCTACCGGAGAGTCATCTGTAAGCGGGGTGAACTGACGTGAGAGGGCATCCGGTTTGGCGTTCTTGTTACCCGGAGAATAGGATAGGGAAAAGTTGAAGCATGAGAAGAATAGTGACCACCTGGCTTGACGGGCGTTCAGTTGTTTTGCTGACTTGAGGTACTCGAGATTTCTGTGGTCAGTCCATACCAGGAATGGAACATCGGCCCCCTCCAACCAGTGTCTCCACTCCTCCAGAGCCAATTTCATGGCCAGGAGCTCCCGATCACCAATCCCATAGTTCTTCTCAGGAGCAGAAAGGTGATGGGAAAAGAAACAGCAAGCCTTATCATCAGTTGGTGACCTTTGGGAGAGTTCAGCCCCTACTCCGGAGTCTGAGGCGTCAACCTCCACTATGAACTGGAGAGCAGGGTCCGGTTGCCTGAGGATGGGTGCCGAGGTGAATCGGGTCTTGAGCTTGGAAAAGGTCTCTTCTGCCTGACTAGACCACTGGAAGGGGTTCTTAGAAGAAGTAAGAGAGATGAGAGGGGCTGCCACTGAGGTGTAGTTCCGGATGAACCTGCGGTAAAAATTGGTGAACCCGAGAAAGCGTTGGAGATCCTTTCGGGTTGTTGGCGTTAGCCAATTGGTTACTGCCTCTACTTTCACTGGATCCATTTGAATCTTAAACGGTGCAATGATAAACCCAAGGAAGGTGGTTGAACGGCAGTGGAATTCGCACTTCTCTGCTTTAACGTACAACTGGTTATCTAGGAGTCTTTGAAGAACTTGGTGGACATGCGATTTATGTTCCTCCAGTGACCGGGAAAAGATTAATATGTCATGCAGATAGACAAACACAAAGATGTTTAGAAAATCTCTGAGCATGTCATTGACCAGTGACTGGAACACGGCTGGAGCATTAGCTAGACCAAACGGCACTACCAGGTATTCGTAATGCCCCGATGGAGTGTTGAATGCTGTCTTCCACTCATCCCATTCCTTGATTCTGACTAGGTGATACACATTACGTAGGTCAAGCTTCGTAAAAATATTAGCCCCTTGCAGAAGGTCGAAAGCCGTTGACATCAGAGGAAGCGGATATCGATTCTTAATGGTGATTTCATTCAAACCACGATAATTTATACATGGCCAAAGCGTCTTGTCTTTCTTAGCCAAGAAGAAAAATCCAGCCCCAGCAGGAGAAGATGAAGGGCGTATGATTCCAGCAGCAAGGGACTCTGAGATATATTTATCCATGGCCTCCCTCTCCTTGGAAGATAGCGAGTATAATCTCCCCCTGGGAGGCGTTGTCATAAGGTCTATGAGGTGGTAGCGAGAGGGCTCGTGACTTATTGAACACCTGTTTCAGATCTGTGTAGTCGGGGCCGTGCAATGGTTGATGACGGATAGGTGGGTACCATCGAGGGCCCGAACAGCCAGGGAAGGATGCAGTTTGGATATGGCGTCTTTGATTCAGCCGAACATCTGTGCGTCCTGCTAGCTCCATGAGACCGCTAAGATCGCTGGGCAACTCCTGGACGAGCAGGTGGTCCTTGACTTCTTTGGAAAGACCATGAAGGAAGACCTCATAGAGAGCTTGGGGGGTCCCAATTGGTTGATGCAGCCAATGTGTGGAACTCGATAGCGTAATCGTATGCTGAATGGGGACCTAGGCGGAGCTCCAGTAACTGCCTGGCAGCGTCCCGACCAGAGTGGGAGCGGTCAACAACCCTTCCAATTTCCACAGTGAATGACTTGAAAGAAGAGCAACATGGATCGTTGGCGTCCCACACGGCGGTTCCCCACTCACGTACCCGTTTGGTGAGAAGCGTGATTACAAACACCACCTTGGAGCGTTCAGTGGGGAAGGATGATGCTTGGAGCTCCAATAACAGAGAGCATTGGGACACAAAGGAGCGGCAGGTTCCCTGTGCGCCATCATATGGTTGTGGATGAGGAAGACGGGGTTCTTGGCACATAGTGACTGACAGTGAGGTACAGCTAGGAGCTGTTGCAGTTGTGAGGAGATGGAGGAGAGTGTTTGAGTAACCTGTCCGATGCTCTGTTGGTGGGAGCCAACTTGCTGGGAAAGAACCAGTCTGAGCTGATCCAAGTCCGCTGGGTTCGTCATGGCCGATGTATACTGTCACGGGCGGTTCTGGACGAGAGCGAGCCCAATAGCGGACAAACAGTTTCTTTTGAGAGCTTTTATTCTTTTACACACAGGAGTAATAATCTGTAACTGTAACAGGAGCAAGGGAGAGATGCTGTGTGTGTGTATGTGTGAGAATGAGCGGCCCTGATGAATGGGGAAATGCTTTGTGACTGGAGAGGAGGCGGGCTGATGACGTGAGTGAAGCGCCAGAGATGATCTCCGACAGAGCTCATTAATCTGCGTAGAGCAGCGAGTGCACGATCGCAACGGCTGTTATTTGGAGAGACAATCCGGCAGAAGGTGAAGGTCTGAGCCTGCTGGTTAAACCTCCGTTTTGATGTTCGCGAATGCGGAAGTACTCACAATCACGGATTTCGGCAGAGAGTGAAAGTCCGAGTGTGCCGGTTAAACATTCCTGCTCGGTGCTCGCGAACGCGGAAGTACTCACAAGCACATTAATCATCCTGTTGGACGTAGATGACGAAACTCAGGGTCGAATGGGCAGGCAGGGTTGATAACAATAATCCAGCAGCGAATGGCAGAAAGATCCGGAAGCGCGATCCACGATCCACAATCGAGAGTCGAGTGAACGGACGAAGTCATACACACAGGGGAATCCGAGCACGAGCAAAAGATCCAAAGGGCGAGACACAACATGAAATCCAAGAAACAGGCAGGGTCAAAATACAGGAACAAACTACTAGACAGAATCAATGAGATACGAGAGGCACGCAAGTAAGATACATCGGCACGGAGGAAGATCTCTGGCTTTCTTTTAAAGCCCTGAGTAGGTAGTCTGATTGGTGGCAGGTGCATTCAGGTGATTAGAGAAGCGGAAAGAAGGCATGGGAGGGGTTATGACCTGGATGTGCTAGGCTGATCGGGCTGGTTCGTGACACAAAGAAAGCATCTAGTGAGATTTGAAATTTGTCAGAACTGGGTTAACATCCCTTCAACAGATCATCAAAGCCTGGAAGGACAGCGCTGAGCTGTTAACTTTGTGGAAGAAACATGCTCAGAAAAAAATCATGAATAGAGATCACTTAAACACTTGAAGTTGTATGGTACAAAACAGTTAAAGTCAAATGTATGTTTAATAGTTAAAGTAAGAGCATGTCTATACACACAATGTGATCGGGGTGATCAGGATTTCGACTAATGATGTTTTGAGAGTAATGAGCATATCACGATAAGAAGGGAAGCATATGAAGCGATGTACCGATCATAGTGGAATCACACTGGCATAGTGTCCAGTGTACAAGCCTCTGCAGCGTTATGATCTAGGGTTGCTTCAGCTGATCAGATCTAGGCTCAGCAATGTGGCAATTAAATTAAGTCAGTTGATGACCTGAATGTACTGAATGACCAGGGTTTCACATCAGTGTAGTTTCTTCCCTGTTCTTTTTGGTCAGTGGCGGCTTTTGCCTTGGAAGTATCCTATGGATGCCTTTTTGCCTAGTCTCTTTCTTATTGTTAAAAAATTAACACTGACCTTAACTGAGGCAACTGAGGCCTGCAGTTCTTTAGTCTGTGTCTGATGTTTTTCCTGGAGAGCAAGAGGCTTCTTTGCTGTGCTTTTGAGCGCTACCATCAGTCCTCTGTCATGCCAACGATAAAGCATCCTGAGACCATTCATGTGTGGAGTTGCTTCTAATTGAATGGAACCAAGAACACCATGGCCATTATATACTATAAACCATAGGAACTATTGACTAGGTAGTTAGTTATTTGTTAGTTTAAAGGAATATTATATATATCAAAGGATATATATAATAAAGAGGATGGTAAGTACAGAAAATGACTGTCAGAGAACAATATGGTGAACATTGATGCACAAGATGCAGTTGATGCAAATTTATTAGGGAAACAAAAACACAAAATAAGCACCAGTAAATTGAAAATTGATGGCCAGACAGCTGGTGTAGATTAGTCAGCAAACAGGCATAACCTAGTGAAAGAAACAAGTGGCATACATGGAAACAGTAATGAGTAAATACAAGGGTTGGAATGAATTGCAGAACACATACTTCATAGTAAGTGCATGTGTTTGAAGCTTTACATACTGTGGGTAATAAGGTTGTGTGTGCAAACAGGTGTGTGCAATCTGCAATTAGGTGAGTTTGAGCTAGTGTATTGAAAGTTAATGTCCTCTGTGCTTAAGACCACTGGCTGAGAGATGATGTCTACTGTTCCTTCCACTATAGACTTGACAGAGCCCCAACAAGTCCTTCAGTTTTTCTAGTACCAATTTTTGGGCACTTAAGAGAGATTTTCTACTCTGAGACGCTTAGTCAATATGGGCCCCTGAACGTCCGTGCCTATCATCATCGACTTTTTAAGTTTCTTCTTATGGGAAACAGTACTACCAGCTGAAATATAAATCGCCTTTTAATAGGCATCACATGCGATACTACTGAGTGTGAAGTTTTTGCATCCCTCATTTGTATATATATGTGTGAATATATACAAAGTAGAACAGGTGTGCATGTGGTTTTATGATGCATCTCAGCTGTTGTGCATTTAAATGTTGGTTAGAAGAAAACTTCTATATAAATTTCCATTTAATAGCCACAACGACATATTTATTTCATTTATTGCAGCTACAAAAAATATGTTTATGTTTACTTTGTATTTGGATGAAGTAGATTATTGCACTCTGTGAAGAACTTTTGTAAAAACTGCTCATTCCAATGTATGCATTCTGCCCAATGGTACAGCTGTGGCCAAAAGTTTTGAGAATGATGGGCAATTACATTAAGCTCATGCAAAGAATCAATATTTGCCATCTCGATCCTTCTTTTTCAAGACCTCTGCAATTCACACTGGCAGACTGTCAATCAACTTCTATCAACTTTAATATATATATTAAAGGAGGATGGTAAGTACAGAAAAAGACAAACTGTCAGAGAACAATATGGTGAACATTGATTTACAAGTAGAGATGAAAGATTTATTTACAAAAAAATAAGCACAAGTTAAAAAAAACAAAAATGAAAGCCAGACAATTGGTGTAGATTAGGCATAGCAGACACGTGGCAACAAGTCATATATGGAAATAGTAATGAGGAAATCTAAAAATTGGAATTCATTGCAGAACACATACTTCACAGTGAGTGCATGTGTTTGGAGTCTTTACTGTGGGTAATAAGACTGTGTATCCAATCAGGTGTGTGCAATCTGTAATCAGGTTAGTTTCATCTAGTGTACTGAAAGTTAAAGTTCTCTGTGACCATGACTGTAGGCTGATGTATACTGTTCCTTCCACTGTAGATTTGACAGAGACCCCTCAAGGCCCTCATGATCATAGACATGTTCAGTTTGGATGTCATGGAATTCTAAGCACAGTAAAGGATCAAGCATGTTGTCAAGCATGTCCCTGTCAATAAAGCGTTGCCCTCTCTGCAACCAGAGTGTAAGTTGGTTTGCACCATGTGAGCAGGTTGGCCCTCAATCTCCAAAGTCTCTGGTGGACAGTTTAGATGATTTGTTCCTGCCAGAGGGCCTGCATAGGCATACAGTGCCATGAAAAAGATTTTGCCCCTTCATGAATATTTTTTTCTTGCATGTTTGTCACACATTTTTTTTATTGAGATCAAACAAAATTTAATATTACACACACACACACACACACACACACACACACACACACACACACACACACACACACACACACACACAATGATTACAGTACAATACAAAAAGTGGGAATCATTGCATATTATCTTTTGGTTCAGCCTGCTGTTCTCTGTTCACAGCAGACGCTCAACCATGCCCCTCATGCCACAGTTTTATATCTGTGTTTGCAAATTAAGCATAAGCAAATCTGTTTATTCAGTCTTTAAAGTAATTATGCATGATATGGATGTGGGGGCAGAGGTGTGGTCAAGCATTGCCTGTGGATGGAATGGAGGTAATGATATCAAACCAGCAGGTAACACAGAACCATTCTCAATTGTGGCTTGTTGCCACATGTTGATTTACAGCATTTATTCGCACTCTGACTGTAGAATTTATTTGAATTAACTCTTAAAAAATCAAATACATAATCTTTTTAATCTTCTTGCTTAAAAAACACTTTGTCAAACTGTAAACATTCAATATTTGCTCATTCAAAATGTTTTAGGCTGAGCTGTGAGCCATGAATACACCACTTCACTTAATCATCAGAAGTGAATCTTTGTCATTATTGGGGTGCTTTCAGGGGCCAAACAGGTGAAACAACACACTTGGATAGCAGCCATCTGCGTTTAATCTGATATTTAGGTTAACCCTTCGAGAATCACAGAAAACGATAAGCACTTTCCCAGCTGATGATTGAACTTATTCCTGGTTGGCAATTGAGGTGATTCCTTCCTTACTTTGTCGTCTACTCTCAGGCTTGTAGTGATAAATCCATGTCTCATCACCATTAATGATTCTCTTGAAAACTCACCTTACTTAGAGTATTGGTCCAATTTTTTTTTTGCATTCAAATACTTTTTCCATACTGCAGGTACTGTACACCCTCTCTGACCACAAAAAAATTAATCAAAGCATGCTGCTCTTCTTTCATACAAACCACAGTTACAAATTAATTAAACACATTCTCACCACAGGAGACACTTCAATGGAATGTGCTGATAATACACTGTAAAAACTGAGTTTGGGGTGAAGTAATATTTAATAAAAAATATGATTAACATTTACACAAATAAAAAGAGTGCAGGTAGTTTTAAACAACATTAAGCTTAATTCAGCAAATTGTAATAAACATTTAATTAATTTTACTAAATTTTTGTTGAAAATTATTTGACCAAATATATTGAGTAGAAATTAAGTGAGGAAAATTAAAGTCACAAAAAAATGATGGATTTAACTCAAAAGACTCTGATTTTAATTAACTTCCAATTCCGCCTGCATCACATGGACATTGCCCATAGGAGCTTGTTGGATTGCCTACATTTCAAGTAAAGACCTGAAGGTAAAATGTTTTGCCCTTATTTTGAATGAATACATTTCTAGTAGCAATGTTGGTGTAAAGAAATTTGACAGATTAACATTAGTTAAGCTCATTGCACATGAGCTGCCAAAATTAAAAGCTACTATAGTTAACAAGTGCTTAAAGTATCTTTAAGTAACTGAAGTCACGTTAATGTTAAAGTTAAGTTAACTTATTGGTGCTGAATTTGCGGGAAACAAAGTAATTGCATTCTGTTTGTGTGTTGTAACAGAGGACTGTGACAGACATCTTGATTTGATTCAGGACATGGTTAGGACTGAGGAAGGCTGTCTAACTATATAAATCTGGTAAGAACTTATACCCTTTTAATTTAAAATTATAAAGCGTGACACTAATGTCCCCTTCTATATTTTACCCATTCTGTAGTGGCAGCCTTGTACTCTTTCCACTCGTCAGAGTATGATTAGCAAAATTGCCACATGAGGGACTACAAAATGCGTAATACAGGTCAAATAAACGTAAGTTATTTTTTGGGCGATTATGATATTTTATTTAATGACTAAATTTTAACAACGTTAATTAAAAAAAAAAAACTTTTCCTATTTCCATTTCAACGCACTCAAGTTTGTCTTTTTCAACCAATCATTTGCTAGTTGTTAGCTTAAAGTCCGACAAAATGCTGAGCAACATGGCAGCCTCAACTTGGCCGGCGGCTTGTCAGGTGGGAAGAAAGAGTAGAGATGATCTGGGTGTTTGTATAACGTTAGGGTAAATGTTATCGTGTTTTAGTGACTGCTTCGCTTTTGAAACCAGTGATAATCACCCCAGAGCGGGTCTCTCACTCTGTGTATCCGGGTGTCATAAGGTAACGTTAGTTACAGGTAATATTAGCCACCGCAGACCTCTCGGTAGTAATTAGCATAGGCGCTATTCCTGTGTTGTGTGTTGGATGCCACAAGTGGGTACTTATCTGACTGACATTTGCTAACATGACAAGCTTTCTAAAATATCTACATGACATACAGAACCAGTCAAATGTTTGTACACATTTAATTGAATGTGAAAGTGTGTCATAACTTTTGACTGGTACTGTATCTGAATCTAACATGTTTTAAATATCTTTTATCATAAGGTCTTTAACATTTGACTGAGTTAATTCTGATAAGTTCCCTGTTACGTGTTTTATACTATTAGTGACTGTAATTTGAATGTTTGAACAAAAACATATTTTTGCACACTTTTACAGGTGCATGCAGTCTCTGACTGACTCTGACTGACTGAAATTTATCAACAGGTATTTATATACACCATACATACAATGTGTCAGGGATTTTGTCATCAAACTGGACTGTATGATGTTATTGACAGTTAGGACCAGAAGTTTTTGGACAGTGACATACTTTTGGCTCTGGACACCACAACAATCGATTTGGAATGAAAAATTGTGCTTGAAGTGTAATAGCTTTAAATACAATAACTTAAATTTTAGGGCTTGGCCTGCCTATTTTTGAGGTTGGCATCCTGTGAAAAAACCACTGTATTCACTCTGGTTTAGAGTCACTGACACAGATCCCCCTACATCCGAGAAGGTGTTCTTGTTCTTGACAGCTGTTCTAAAGGGGATTTTCTTCAGAAGAGGAGAATTCTTCTGTAATCCATCACAGTCTTCCAGAATGTTGTTCCTGAGCTCACCAGTCCCTTTTGTCTTTTTAAGAACGCACCAAATAGTGAATTTGCCCACACCTAATGTTTTTATTATCTCTCTGATGGATTCGTTCTAGCTTTTTAGCCTAATGATGCTTGTTCCCCTGCAGTAACAGGTCTTTAGACTTCACATGGCCAGTTGACAGCAACAGGATCCAAATACAACACTTAAACTCTAGACCTTTTATCTGCTGACTTGTTAATGAACTCAAGAGAAAATACACACCTGGCCATGGAACAGCTGAGGAGCAAGCTGTCCCAATATTTTTGCGCCACCAAAAATCGGTGTCTATGTATGTAAATGTCTGTAATGCCTACACGGTTCATCCATTTTTTTCCCCGACCAAGCCCTTAAATGTTACTGTGTGGATACTTCTGGTCCTATCTGTACTTATTACTTCAGGGTAAAGCTCATTTTGCAATCTATTTTCTTGGAGAGAAAGGTATTACAGTAACTACAGTATTAAATACAGTAAGATGATATTGAAGGGTTTTTTTCTGCCATTTCAGGCCCCAAACAACCCAAGCATCAACATGACAAGTGATCTTATGATGTGCTGCTTGATGGAGTACATAGGGGAACTAGATCAACTCATCAAAGAGTATGATGTAAATGAAATACAAATGTGAAATCAGTAAAAAAGTGCTCTCTCGCTCTTGCTGGCTCTTGAAAAGAGCATACAGATTTTTATTGACTTAAGCCATACCTAAATTTCTCTTAAATAAATGGAAAATGATTGTGTTTTAGCATGTAATCATTCATTTGTGTCAAACGTTAAGGCTGTTTGGCATTTTCATTAAGAGATGTTAAGGACGACTGCAGTAATATGTTACCTGCAAAATGTTTTTTTTTTTTTGGAAAGTGATATTTCTGTTCATACATTGTTAAAAACAACTTTATTTTTAAATACATATTTTATTACTTGCCAATTTGACATATTTGTATATGAGATTTTACACTGAGCATACAACTGAGACAAGATGCATACTTGATTATGATAGAGATCATGTTTCATGAATAATTTACTCAGGAGGTCTAAAGTGATGGGACATAAAGTAAGGTATGGTAAACTATTCATCAGTACATAAGGAGTAACACCAAGAGAATGTGGGTTATGTCTACATGAATTGATAGTTTTAATAGATTCAGTTTACAGCTATTTAGAGAGAGGTTTCCAATCTTGATACATATTTTTTTGTTTTTCCAGAATGTTGATGGAGACAGTGTGTTGCATGACCTTGCAACACAAACGATGAAAATCTATGTGACCAAGAACATTGTGTCAGAAGAGCCAGTGGACACTGGGATCATAATTGAGGGGATAAAAGTTATGACTGGGCTGGACATTGTTTCGAGTGCTTGCTGCATGATGGTTGGCCTGACATATGCAGTGGATCTTGCCTATCCCAAAGACCTCAAGTACACATTTGAGACTTCTCAGAAAATGTCCCTGGAGCTTCTCTTTCAGAAATGTTATATTTTTGTAAACTCTTTGAAATGGCCTCCCTCAGTTATGGACCTGCTCAGGTGGTGGTGAAGTTATTAACATTAATTTTATGATGTGGTTAATTGATTACAAGTGCATTATTTATTTATTTTAAACCTTTGCCAAACCCGTTTACAATGTTTTAAAATATTCTAAGTCTGTTGTAAAGCAATAGTCATGTGCCTACATAAGCACTTAATCTTGTGCATACTGCCTGTTTCAAGGCCTCTTCATAACATGTGTTCAGAAGTTTTGTAGCTTGTATGAGGCTTCAGCCAAGTTGCAAAAATAAATGATTTTGTCACAAGCCAGCCAGATCAACCCAGCACTTCCAGAGCCTAGACTCCACTCCAGGTTTTTTTTCCCCTGCAAGCTCACCTGTTGCTCACGCACACCTGAACGTGATCAGTCAATCATCTCTTGGCTTTTTAAGCACACAGAGAGAACCATTCAGTGCCGCAGTGTCTTACTCGTGTGCCTCGTGTTTTTCTTTGCCCAGTGTTTTTTCGTATGTTCTAGTCTCGTTCTCGACCCTGCCTGTTTCTCGGATTTCTCTCTAGTCTTTGCCCCTCAGTACCTCAGCTACTATCGGACTGACTAATGTGTATGACCTTGCATGCTTACTGGATATCGAATTGTTACTCACGTTCCTGGATTCGTTTGTCTTCGCTTCCGGATTCCTGGTTACCGATCACGCAGGATCAAACAATACAGTAATCCTTCACTGCCCCATTCCCCGTAACGCGACTGTCATTTCTGTGCATAAGGACTTCTGCGTCGAGCACTTCTGCATTCGCGGACTTCAGAGAGAAAGCTCAAGTGCGCGCTGACTTCCATTCTCTCCGCGAAGATTAAGTCGCTACTATTAACATCCTTTGCAATTGCGAAGCGGATTTACAGCAAGAGACGGCAGTCAGATTCGCCCGTGTTCACTTCCGGGATAGTGGAGATTCCCTCGCGTCATAGCCCCGCCTCCAGCGTCACCACTAGGGGCCTCCCAATTCACTCCAGGCATTCTCTGTTTCCCACACACACGCACTGCTTCTCTCCTCTGCTCCTGCTGCACCTGCTTACCAAGGTTCCCGTGTGTAAATAAAATTAAAATTAAAAGGTGCCTGTTTTTCTGCTATTGGGTTCACTCTCTCAGCCAGCCGTGATAGTACACTGCGGCCATGACGAACCCAGCAGACGCATCTCGCCCAAGGCCCATTCTTCAAACTAGATCCCAGCCCAGACCTAGTGCCCGTTTTGGTGCCCAGCTACGCCAGATCATTTCCCAGCAGGGGGCTCTCGTAAACTATCATCAGCTAAACCTCCAAAAGATCTCCCAGACAGTAGCCAAGTTATCAATGCAATTTCAACAAGTGTGCTCTACTCTTCCTTCCACTCTGGCACCACCGGTTTGGCACGAACCTCGTCTGCCTAATCCTCAACCATACAACGGCGACCCTGATAGATGTCGTTCCTTTCTGTCTCAGTGTTCCTTGTTACTTGAACTCCAACCATCAACCTTCCCCACTGAACGCTCCAAGGTGGCATATATCATCACTCTCCTTACAGGGAGAGCCCATGAGTGGGGGACTGCCGTCTGGGACGCCAAGGACCCTTGCTGTGCCACCTTTAACGCCTTCACTGAAGAGATGGGGAGGGTATTCGATCGCTCCCACGCAGGCCGGGAGGACGCGAGAAAGCTGCTGGAGCTGTGTCAGGGTTCCAGATCAGCTTATGATTATGCCATCAAGTTCAGGACTTTGGCGGCCGCCACTCAGACGGCAGTCCCTACGCCCTTGCATTGATTACAAAGGACTTAACGACATCACCATCAA
>CM059208.1:37733116-37765616 GCA_030347435.1 Clarias fuscus | reverse complement strand
CAGATTTTTGTTGGTCTTTCGGCTGCTCCCCGCAATGGGTCACTACAGCAGACAATCCAGTCCGCACATGAGCTTGGCACAAGTTTTAAAACAGATACCCTTCCTGACGCAACCCTCCCATTGGGCCTGGGACAGACACTTCATCCAGTTGTTTGGAATCGACAACTTTGGCATAGCAGGTGAAACCCCTACCACTGAGCCACCAGTGCCCTATCGCCCTTATGATGTCAGACACAAAATCACTAGTCTAAAGATTTTAAGTTGGTGGAACTTTAAGGTGACAGTTACTCTTACTTAAGTACTCACAGTTACTTAAAATATCAAATTTGTTCAGCTAACTTGAAAAGTGTCATTTCTACAAACTCATAAATACCAAAAAGTTCTAACTACTCATTAAGGTCTATTAATTTGAACTAATTGTAATTATTTAAGTAACAGTATTCAATATGTTTAATTACTTTCAGCATTAGGGTTTACAATGTATTTTTCCTGCTCACTTGAATTAAACTTGATTTCATTCAAACCTCGGTTTACGAGTGTTCCACAAGATGAGCAAAGATTTTTAATAAGTTTTGACTTAAAAACGAGCATGTCTTGGTTTTACGAGTGCCGAGTTTTTTGACACCGATACACACACACCAACACACACACACACTCTCTCGCCTTTACACCCCCCCTCCCCGGCTTCACACAGACACACACACACTCTGCTCTACACAGAAACTCTGCTCTGTCTTTTCAAAGGTAAGGTGCTGGTTCATTTGTTTTTTTTTTTACTTTACAGCAGTGATTCCGTTAGTGTGCGCTCACGTGAGTGTCATTAGAGAGATTTCTTTTTTCCTGTTAAAACTGTGTTTCCGTTGTGTGTGTGCTTGTTGTGAAACTTATAAAGCGAGGTGGGGGGAGGGAGGTGGAGTTTTACTGTGTAAGACGAGGCGAGGGAAGGGGCTAATTCCACACACACACACACGCACACACACACACGCACACACACACACACACACACACAAATACACGGCGCCTGTGCGCACAAATGGAAACACTTATATGTTGGGATTTATTTTCACTTTTTTTAAAGGTAAAATGCAGGTTAATTTGTTTTATTTTTACTTTATATATTGTATTAATTTTTTTCTGTATTTTTTTTGGGGGGGGGGGCTGTGGAACGAATTATTAGGCTGGAGAAACTGTCAAATAAATTTTGCAGTAGGTATTTGAATTACAGTAGGCTTACTAATACAATTGTGCATGTTTGTCCACGGTATTTGGTTCAATCCAACTGGAGACTACTAGTCCACTCACCAAGCAAATCAAGCAGGGATGTTACGAGCTAATGCACATGACAACAGTATTATTCCAATAAAGATTTAAATTACTAATCTGAGTAAACTTATAAAATTTCCATACACATTTAATAATTTGAGAAATATTTGTATATTTCGATGTCCTGCAACAGCGCCAATCTGTTTAGTGCTCCAAATATTCATATTTGTCTTTGCATTCAGATTTCAAGTGGGCATGGCCTGAACTTCTTAAAATATATTTAATAAGAACAACTATCTAAGAGCAAACTACATGCAAAAGTCATAAATAAATCTGTAAATGCGTTGCACAATGTGCTCCTTCTTTATTCCACATGCTTTAGGCCCCGATACACTGCAACAAAGACCATGACTGCATCCTAAAAGTACTGAAGAACGCAGCAGAAACTGGGTGAAAATGGAAAAATATGCATTTATGAATTTCATGCTTCTTCTTAGCCATGTTCTCGATGCGTCTGTTATGTACAGTATGTTGTCACTAATTTCCCATCATGCACATGATCATGAGCTCACCAAGTTATTACTATGTGGGATCAGCACCACGCTTGTACCGGTCGCTTACCACGCGCTCACTTCATTGGCATTGTGTCCAGTGGGTTGGTATAATACCATGACTCACCCAGTGCTTTTCATCACAAAGTGATGGTGGGAGGAATTATGTTCTGTATTTATAATAAATTCTTGTAGACTTGACGACATGCACGCCATAAGTGTGGTAAGCACTACAAGAAAGTGATATAAACTTCTACAATGTGGTGCGGGGACCTTCCAGGGTCATAGCAGAAGCCTGAAGAGGTTGATGTGAGAACTCAACTGATGTAGCAACAACGCAGTGACAAATCTTTCCCATGCAGACTTGTAGTACGTTAATGAAGTTACTAAGAGGTGTTAGTTACATCATTAACAAAAAAAAGCATGGCAGCAACTTGACAACACTACAGTATGTCCTTCCTAGTTTCTAGTGTGTTGTGCAAGTTCTTACTGCATTCACCTATTTTTTAAAAAAGATTTTATTTACATACCGTAGTGTCAATGTGGCACCATGTAACAGGGGCCTTATACAAAGTTAAAACTGGATCCCAGTTCTGGTGCAGTTCATTAGTCTAACCAGATGTTCTGATGTCGAACTGTTTTCATATCCATATTTGCTTCTATTTAGAACATATTGTCTGTTTAACCCAATTATTATTATTTTCTGGCCCCCCCACCCTCTTCATTTTTTTTTAAACCTTACCAACAGTGTTTGACTAATGGTACTTAGTTAGTAACCTAGTAACCCAGTGTAAGGATCTCTCCAATTATGGAAACTTTAAAGCAATTTTATAAGTCGCTCTAGATAAGACCATCTGCCAAATGCCTAAATGTAAATGTACAGTAAATGTATTACCATAATATTACTATGTTTTAGCGTTTGGAATTTAAGTTCTTTTTTTAAATACATATAATTTCAAAAAATGTCTTAAATGTCCATTAATTAACAATACATCTCTTTGTGAGTTCCCACAATTCAATTAGTGATCTGTCATCCTGTTCTCATTTGAACTCTAAATCCATCCTCGAACAGGCCACCATTTTGCGGACTGTCAGAGGTGAAAGGTCCCTTGGGAGGTCCCAACTCTTAACGTCACCTCAGTTTGGAGCTGCTGCAATTGAAACAATGCAGAGCCGTCAATCAGTCCGGAGACACAAAAGAATTACTCTTTGACTGACAGTGTGTGTCGGACGGACAAGCTCTCTGTTTGTATGCATGGTGCAGCGGGTGGTCAAAGCCCAGGTTAGACATCAAAAAATGTCAGCTACCTAAATGCAAAAGTTGACACAAATGATAACCACTCTGTAGCCGATAAACTACAGTGAGACTTTAAGACGAAGTGTTATTGGGAATTACAGGGAAACTATTCAAGGGTGCTTGAATATGATTGGGTTACAAAAGCATGTCCAATGCCGTGATTGAATGTTTTTTTGTTGTTGTTTTTTCTTCACAGGCTCAGTGATGAGGTGCTATCTGTTGGAAGATACAGTGCATTTTACTGGAACACCTGCCTCTAAGTGTGTGAGAGGGAATGTGTGTGTGTCAGCATGATAAGATAGTTAACCCGTAGCTGACATAAACACAGCTGACAGCTTTGACAAGGTTCCAACACAATTTGTAGAGTCATTATGCCAGGAAGCCTGAGACAATGAGATGATGACTGTGGAAAGTTTGTAAAAAGCGATACATGCACTGAGACTGTAAGGCTTGGCGTGCCATTTATCACATAAACAGTTTGACAGCAGAATGAGATAAATGCCATTTTCAGGCATTTACTAATTTTGGCAAAAAATTACATATCCCTTTTTTAGAAGCTTAAACGTTTTGATCAAAGCATGAAACCTGATTCCGTGCAGCAGAGCGTGTGAGTGGTTTAAACGTGTTTAAAAAGTTTTTGGAGAATGTTGAGTGAGTGAGGTCACTCAAGGAGTACTTAATAACAGGTATACATCACTTAACACTTGAGGACATAATGCATTTCGGATGTTGTTCGAAAACCATGAAATTTTAATACACATTAGTGATTTGTGTAAAAGAGACATGTATCATGCATCAGCTATGCGGTGTATACCTGTACTGTAATAGCAAGCTGTCTTGAACTGGTAGGGGCGGAGGATGCTGATGATGATGTAAACTGAAGTCTTTGTATTGTTTATAACGTTTCTCACAATCTTTAACAATTTTCATAATTCAAAGGGTTTTCTGTGCAACGAAATTCAATTTGCTGCCCCTACTCGCTGTTTGACTCACTACACAATCACAATCAAAGCATGAGTTTGCTATATTTTTCATTAAAACTCAACCAGCACTTTATTGATGCTAAATTGCATATTTAAATAACCACAAACTCAACTGTAGGCTGATTTATTCATTTTGCCAAAACTGTGGGAAGTGGAGTTATAGCTTTAACAAAAAACAAAACACAAGATTCTAACATATATAACCCAAACAATTTTGACAAACTATTTTGCCATTTGTGCTTTTTAATCATGCTTGTGACTCAAAGAAAACATGCACGAAATATTCTCTATCATATTGCAATACTTCTTGCTTCATTTGAAAAAAAAAAAAAAAAATCATTTTTTCTCAAGCTTGCAATAATGGAGTTATCTCATTTTGCTGTCAAACTGTTTACATGAGAATCAAGCATCAGTGTTTAAAATGTGCACCAAAAATCAATATTGTACAATATTATAATATCTTATTTTTCCTTTGCTGAAAATTTCAGCATTTTTCCGTTTAAATAAATTACACTGTTGTTTACCATAAAACACACTTTAGGCATTAAGACATTTAAATTTTTAAAAATAATTTCCTTAAAATATATATTCATCTTAATTAATAATTGACTTTTTAATTATGTGAATCAGTTGTCTAATAGGACTTGTACTTTTAAGGTTAACATCAAAATGTCACTGGAAATGAAATAGAAAAATAGATCACATTTTCCTTCTTCCCAGTGTCTTCAGGATGATGCAACTTCCTGTAGTACATTTGACTTGTGTACTGTTCCAAATACTGTATTAGTTCTGTGCTGAATGAATTAACTAAAATGTCTTGTCTTTAAAATTTCTTATATTTTTTCATGCATATTTATATACAGTATCAGTATGGCACAACTCATGTAAATCCCTGCAATACATTTAATTTTGTGTATTAGCACACATGTACTGTATGTCCACACATTTATCTGAACACTCACAGTTGAACCTCTACATCAAGCCGAAAAGGGGACTGTATTATCATGGGGGTCCTGTTGGAATTTCCCTTGGGACTCTCGGAGGCTTGGTGCATCCTTACATTCTCCCAGATCTTCCATCATCTACGTACACCAATCATCGTTCTTCTGCGCACCGGACCTTTAATAGGAACCATCACTCTATGGCCTGACTCTTGGAAGAAGTGAAGGTCTTTTGGGTTCCATGTAACATTTTTTTTTAGTAAGTAAGTAACGTCTGTTAAAGTAAAAAAAAATTTTTTTTAATAAAAATGATTACAGACCAGTCTAATGTAGTATACACGTACCCTCATATAAATCTTCTCCATCTCATTAAAACACCACGGACAGGAACATCACAGATGTGGGATTATGTAGTGTAGATGTCACTAATTGTCCCAGATGTACCAACAAATCTGCAATAACATGGCTTCACGTTCCTCTGCTTAAAACGGCTTTTGTTTCAAAGAAGCAATTTGAAGCAATTATTAAAACGACTCCGATCTTTGTGCTCGTATTCAAACGGCGCAGTCGTTCATGGCATAAATTAATATGTTTATCTGAGAAAGGAGCAATCTAATAGCTCATCTGTCAAGCATAACACAGATGGGAGGGAAATAATTGAAAAAAAAAAAAAAAACAATTACCAAATGTTTCCTCTTCCTCCATTGGGCATCATGTGTTACTTGAGGTAAAATTCATAAATATATGCGTGTAAAAACCTATTTTTCATAACAAAGTCAAATACTATCCATTTACTGATAAAATGAGAAAAGAAGGTATATCAGGTTGGATTCTTATTTAGATTTAATAAACCATAAAAGCTATCGCGCATTGGCCTTTATGCATTTAATGGCCAATCTAATGTTACATTTGCTCTTTTTCCCGTCAGCATTATGATCTGGTTTTCTTGGTTAAATGTGAGCTCAAATCTTGTGGATTGATAAGAAGCTCTTTTTAGGAATTAAAAGCCGCCATATCATAAATAGCCGCAGCCGAACATCCATCAGTCTGGTGGTCCGACTCCAGAGTGAGCTTCCATAACAGATATATCTCCCTTCTAATGCACTTTGTGGTTGTCACCGGGTTCTAATGCACTTGGGTATGGTGCCACACACACCCAAGCCTCACTCGCTGCCTCTCACACACTCGATAAACATACGCTGATACCAAGAAACCAACAGAAACGAAAAAGATGCTGAATGATACTGAGCAGTAATGGTGGATCTGTGGGGAGTCGGGGAGGTCTCCATTTCCAATTTCTGCCTTGTCCAGGTACCTCTTCCTCAGCGATGCCCTTTTGTGGAGTCATGAGAGGCATTTTTTCCCCCATCGTCGTCTACTCATTATTAACCTCTGTCCTGAATGCCTGATCTCCATGACTCTGAACTGTTTAACTTTATTAGCCACCAATTAAAACTAATTAGGGTAGAAACGCAGCCATATCATTCTCCTCACACTCCTTCTGGCATAAAAAGGAAGGTAAGATGGACACCATATGGATACAATATAAATTGAAAGTAGACTAGATACGGAGCAGATTATATGAATTTGGCGGTAGAATTCCATGTACACGTACTGTATGAGCGTGCATGTCTGGCTCCATTCTATCTGTCTGGTTGATTATTAAATCGTCCACACCTGGCAGTTCTTCCATCTAAAGAATAATAATGTGCTTTACCAGCCCACTTCTATGTTTATTCATATGTTTGTGTTTCCGCTTGCAAAGTGGCGCCCTTGCCCAGGTCTCCTGTGCAGCCCCAAATTTATGCATGGCAGCAGAAATTAATTAGGCGTCAATTAACACATGCTAATCAGCAGGCATTGGTTTATTGGTGTTAAGTAATTTGTAACGCTGTTGCAGGAAAAAGCGATGGGGAGCTCTGGTATTCTGCTCCCTCTATCAAAAAGACGAAAGAAAACCCAATAAAACCAGACAAATCAGGAGGGAAAGCGTCCTTGTGAAGTAAACAATCTTAGCAAGCATACCATTGGGGAATCATGGTTGTGGGTCAGACTGGTGAGAGAATGTTCGTTTAGTGCAGCGCAGTTCACAAGATGCCCGGGGGTCTACATGAGACCGGGAGATTGAGAGAAAGAGGGATAGATCGGGGAATGAGAGAGCGATGATGAGTTTTCTGTTGCATGGGAGCTGATGGGTGCCTCAGCAAGGAGAAAGCCCATGGCCATTGGCCATTCCAAAAAAAAGTGTCCTCTGTGTTTATGATTTTGTGTGTCACTAAGATATTATCTCAAGCGCTACAGGTATAGAAAACGATCTGCATAAAAAGCTGCCTTTAGGGATCCCTAGTGCACAATACGCTCAACAATAGTGTTCACCCTGTCATGGGGGGTTTGCAAGTTGCAACAGCTTACCATGGTGGGAGCTAAGGGACCAGATTAGGCACTTTAGGGTAGGAGGGATGTGATCCTCACTTTCTTGTCAAATCACTAATCCATCATGGGTCTCTGTGAGCTTAGATAAGGTATGTAGAACAGGACAGATAGCACTTTTCTCTGAATACCATGAGAAGCTGGTCAAACAATTAGCTTTCTTTTCACCAGGAAGCGTGAGTGAGTTCTTGGGTATGTGGTTGTTTATAGTAAGAGAGAGTTAGCTAAAATTTGCTTACCTGACATGATAGCTGGTGGCACAGTGGCACAGTGGCTTAGTGGCTAGCACTATTGACTTTATTGACACCTCATGGGAGTGGGTTTGATTCCTGCCTTGCATCTGTTTGCATGTCCTTTCTGCATGTTGGTACGTTTCATCCTGGTGCACCGGTTTCCTCCCACAGTCCAAAAACATGCAAATTAAGCTAATTGGTGTTCCCAAATTGCCTATAATGTAAATGAGCGTGTATGTATGTGTGCCCTGCGATGGATTGGCTCCCCATCCATGGCCTTGTGCCCATAAGGCCCTCCGCAACCCTGTATACAGGATAACGCGGTATAAACGATGAGTGAGTGAGCGACATGATATCTGAATGTACAAAGGACAAGTTATATGCCATTTGGTTGTGCTAAAAAAAATTATCATGACTAATTGAGATTAGCACAAGCTTAAAGGAACGATAATGATTGCTGTACATATTGACATTTCCCTGTACACAGAATTATCCAAAGAAATCCTGTAACTAAGTATAAGGGATCAAAGGTATCCTAGTGGTTAAGGTGTTGGACTACTGATAGCAAAGTCTCAGTTTCAAACCCCTGCACCACCAAGTTTATCTGTAGCTCACGTTAGCCATGAACAGACCAACAGGGCTGGTTCAGAGGCAGTTCTGAAGGAATTACTAATGAAACGAATTGTTATTTAAGATGACATAATGTGACAGATGTCACAGTACTGCGGATCGTACCAACCAACTTTCACCCATGCGTGTAACCGACAGTTACATTAACGATTGTTAGAGCACATGTGACACAGAGTGATGCGTATAGTAAATGTCCCAGTGTCTCCTGCCTCTCATCCAATCAGGTTACAAACAAGAGCACGTCAGTGCACTACTACTACCCTACGTCGCCGCGGTGGAAAGACTTTCTGAACGCTTTACTATATATAATACATTTTCATCAAACATTGCTGCTGATGTGTTAGTATTAGTCAGCTAGCTAATACTTCAAATGTTCAAAATATTTTCCAGAATCGTTCACGCTAACATGAGCTAACCTGACAGGACATCTGTGGAAATCTCTGTTAGAGCTCAAATAAAACTTCTTTTGAGAGCTGACGGAAACACCAAGGGCATGTCTCTGAGTTCAAATAATACCGTCGTAAAAAAAAAAAAAAAAGCTGATATGACGTTGTTTAATATTGTCAGATATTTGCTGCTGCTTCCAAGTGCCAGCGTCATTAGTGTCTACCTGAAAGATGACGAAGGCCTATTTGAGTGTTCTTCAGGCAATGTCAATAGACTACACCAGGCTAAAAAGCATTATGAGAGGCCAAATTGAATAAATGCGCAGTAAAAGAGATTGTCATATAGGCCTACACACAATGAAGCAGCATTATTACAGCTATAAGAGGATTTCTTTCATGATTTGCTGGTCAGCTGGATAAAAAGCAAATAAGGAAGATGGAGCTCAGTGCATTTTTAACCACTTAAGCCGTACTCAGATCTGGGCTGTTTGGCCATCTCCGTAATTATCCTCCTCATTGTGGGGAAAATCAGCTCTATATTCCAAAAAAATACTGCATTACTGTGACATTTCAACATTTAATTTAAAAATGTCAATTGGACTGGCAAATAATAATAATAATAATAATAATAATAATAATAATAATAATAATAATAATAATAATAATAAACAGAACACAAGTTTGAATGGGACTGTATGTCAAAGATTCATGTGGCTGTTTGGTTTTGTCCTTATCTGAGATAAGGATAAAAAAAAATATACACCTTAATTGTAACCTCAAAAAATACTTGTGCATCCTAGAAAGCTATCCCAGGATAGAAATGCAATTAAATATGAATACAT
This sequence comes from Clarias fuscus, assembly GCA_030347435.1. Lineage (NCBI taxonomy): Eukaryota > Metazoa > Chordata > Actinopteri > Siluriformes > Clariidae > Clarias > Clarias fuscus. The sequence continues at coordinate 37,756,060 of CM059208.1, read as the reverse complement.
TATTCAGAATGAACAGATAATGGCTTCTATATGGATGCAAATACAGACACAAAAAATGGAGTCCACTAATCGTTTTTCTTTTCTTTTTTCTTTTTTTAATGCCATCTTGTTGAGAGTAGAGATGTGCACTGGTATTGGGACACCAAAAAAAAAAAAAAAGGAAAATCCTAGAAGGATTTTTACTTTTATGCGAGCGAGCAGTCTAATAAGAAGCAATACGACATGAATCTCGCAGGCCAAAGATAAACCAGCAGTTTATATTTACAGTGTTAATTCATTCATCCTTAGTAACTGCCTGGTCAGGGCTGCAACAGTTTAAATTACGTTACTTGCCTGTTTATCCATTCGAGATGCAGAACCAATTAAAGTCGTTAATAAATGTTGCAGGCAGGCACAGTGTACATCTTAATTAAAATAAATTAATAAATAAATAAATAAATAACGGGCCGTGTTTACAGGCCAGGCCAACTACAGTTTTAAACTGAAATACATATAAACATGAAAAATATTCGAATACATGCGCAGATACTTATTCAAATAGTGGCACTGTGTTCTGCTCAATTAAATAATTATTGAACTTATGTATAAAAAATGATATCTTGCATTAACAGTTTTTGTACACTGTGAAATGTCTTTGAAAATATTCTATTATTTTAATGTTTTAAATACACATTAACTATTGATGAACTGCTCCTGCATGCCCGAAGTAAAGCTTTAATTGCCTATTTTATTAATATCCGTTGCACTTTCCACCACTCATTTGACTTTCCAGCACTCGGGTCAATGTTCGTGTTATCGCAGTCAATCTCAGTGTACATTATTCAAGCTTTTGACCAGTGCAACCTCTGTGAAAGAACATTCTGCTTATTGATTTTGCAATAAACTACTATATTTGAAAATAAATGTACTGTATGTACAACTCGAGGCAGCCACAATATCTTCGAAATCGCATTAGCCAGTAGTACTTAAACCATAATCACTTTTTTTTCTAAAGCCAAGGGACCGATGGACGAGCCATTGCTTTATAAAGGGTGACACGAACTGCCAGGGGACCGGGGGAAATTTGTCAAAGTTATTGAAAAGCATATAACGCCCTAGTTCAAGTAATAGACACTTATCAGAGATCATGTGATCTATATGTCATATACGTAGGATCCTACCGTACTGTATAAGGGCGAACTTTATGCCTTGTCAGGAAATAAAACTTTATGATTACTTGGACAATTTATGATTGTTGATTTCAAAAAAACGAATTTGTGATTTTTGGTGCTTTTAAATTCTATCGAAATCTCGAATGGTTCCTGCTACAAATTTTAACTTATGGATAGTATTACTATGTCCATCAACATACCAGTAGTCCAATTCCACACCTTTGTGTTAGAGTAAACAATTGCATTTTCTTCTTAACCATGAAGGCATTGCAAGTCTAAGAAATAAACCATTTTACAAGCAAGCTACTATGAAATGACACGCTTAGTACAGTATGCAGGCGCAAATCACTTTTTGCATGAATATAATGCGCATTTTTGCCATACGGATGACAATGATTTACTGCACTCGTTAACTAAACGCCTGCAGCCATGATTATCTCTCCAAATATAGATACAGAGCTGTCAATCATTTTGTATGTGGAAACATTAGCAGCTTATTTTATTGTGATTGTTTCACTTTCATTACAACAATTACAGCAATTGCATCATTGCAGTGAAGACGCAGAATGGTGCCTGTACTCGAGCAAGGTTCCGAGCATGCGTTCTAAAAAAATGTATAATTAGTTCTAGCTATAGTGTTTACTATTAGTAATCTTGATGACTAAGTAGCATTCACAGAAGTGGTCTAAGATTACATGCGCATTTTGTGTTCTTTCGAAATCTCGATTTCTGCGACCATTATGCACCATGCAAATTCAGCAGGACTGTTCATTAGAATAAACAGCATGCATAAAGTCAAGGTTGCGAGTGGACACATAGTATCAGAAGGATTTTCCTTCAAAATCTACTTATGGCTATTCTGCCTTTGTGTAAATGTAGTAAATAAATGCGTAACCCAACAACAAGTTAATTACAAAAGGTCAAATTAGATTTATTTGCCTAAGTGTCTCTTTTGTTCTTTTTTTCCTCCATGTTTTTTTTCCTTGTTTTTCTTAGCCATGGAGTAATTAAAGCGTGGGCACGGGTTATGGTTGGATTTGCGTAAATGTGTTTTATTAGACCCACTTGGCTTCCAGCAGGCAGTGAGAGCAATAAGAGCCATGTCAGGCACATTAAAGATGCTAGGACCGATAAGCATAGATAACCCCTTTACATTTGCATTCAAAAAGGGCTTTTAGACGAAGCCTTAGCAACAGGCCGCTGTAATGAGCCCACAACTTGCCCTGGTTCCAAAGCCATGATCTTGGAGAGCGGCTTTAAATTGGAAATTATTACGCATTAAGCCTTCGTAGGGCTCCAGGATCGAAAATATCGATATCTTGTCTCGGACGATAAATCCAGCGGATCTCTCTCTTTCTCTTTCCAGCGTGTTAGGCTCAGCCGCACCCGGGCTACTGTTCACAGCACCTTATTTAAATTTTCCTGTAACAAATTAATTCCAGCATTTTCACACGATTGAATTAGTGGGCGAGCGGCCGTGCCGTCACAAGTGTTCGGCTGCTTCAAGGGAGACAAATTGCCGGCCTGGACAGCGGGGTAACAAGCGGCGAGTGTTGAGTCCCTGATAATCTTCCCACTAATTCTCCATTACAGCAAAATGAAGCCATAAATCTTCCTGACAGGTGATCGATGTAAACATTGTTTCCCCCCATGATTGCCAGCGATCCCAGCGGAGGTACTGTCCGCTCACAATCCGCTGAAATTACTCCCAGCGCGAGCCCTCCCCTGAAAAAAAAAAAGGGAAAGGGAAAAAAAGGTGAATGGCATGAAAGCCCTACATTCTTTCTTTGACAAATAAAAAAAAAAGTCAACATTTTGCTTTTGCTATGCTAACCAAATAGACATGTTGAGAGCTTAGCATCTATGAAACTCCTGCCTTTCAAATAAAGGTCACGGTCGCTTAAATACAGGAGGGAAAAAATGATTAATAAGGAAGCCAACATAGGAGAAAAATGAGGTAGATAAGCAAAGAGAGTGAAAAATGAGACATTTAGTTGTGAGCATTTAGCAGCCCGGCAAAGGCTGAAGGCTGAGCTGTGTAGTAGTGTGTATTAAATTACTTTATCCTTGATCGAGTGTCATTAATGTCCTGTAAATGAGAACTGGAAGTGCCCTGTGGCTTGGCCTGTGGCCTCTATCCATGTGCACTTAATTCAAGAACAGATATTTTAAGTTCTGCTTCTTGAAGTCTGGCTGCCCAGACCAAACCCCAGGTACATTTCAGTTTACACTAACCTCATCCATTACCGCCACCGCACGGCCTCTATATCCTGAAAGGCCTACGTCCTGGATTTTTAAGCCTTTAAATCGGGCTATTAAATAGGATTCTAAATATGCACCAAGCATATGTAATCTGTTCAAATTGTGAAGTATCACTTTGTGTTGAGAATGATCCCTGGGAGAGATATTTCATGCCACCTCTAGGCTACTTCAATGTCAGGCAAACAGGCCTAGTCTTTAGATCTTTGACGATTCAAAGAACGTCTAATTTTCTCATTTTCTTTTGTTCCTCTCTCCCAGTGACGTGACGAAAACAGTTCTGAACGATTGAGATGTCATGCAGTCGAAGCTCAGCGCACATTATCAGGCTGTTATCTGTCTGATTATATTCTACACTGTTATTAAATCATGCGTGATTACAGAGCCTGTGATGCTCTTAAAGGGAAATCCTATGTTGCATGTCACCTCGGCACAAAAGGAACATTTCTCTTAAAGGGGAAGCCTTTTAATCCAAATTAGTCTTTCACACTTTGTTCTAACACACACAGAAGTCGCCAGTCAACATTACGCAAAAATCACACAAGGAAAAAAGTTGTACATTATTAGATGTGTGCTTCAGTTAGTCACCTTGGTGCAGCTTTGTTAGAAGGACCTTAGAGTCACTGGATGAGCAGCACTGCTTCAACCAGACCTACTGTGGAAGTGTATTTATGAGAGCCATTCAGCCAATGCCTAAGGGGCATCTCTAAAGGACAAGGCAAGCCCTCTCTGAACAGACATCTTCTATTGGCTTTAAAGGTTACTGCTCCTCCAATTGGTCCCAGTCTGGCAGTGTCACTTGCAGTATGACTTCATCACCCCGGGAGAGGAGGACAAGACGAAAGAAAAACAGTTGGTGGCCATCCGTCAATGTCTGTCTCAAATTACCACTCGACCAATCACCAGGCAGGATCAATAGAGAGTCAAGGCAGAGGGGAGGAGACCAGGGGGTGACCAGCCTAGAGATGGAGGAATAACTGATCAATACATGAGGATGGATTTTGTCATTTTGAAAATCTGCTGTCAGAGGGGAAAAAAAAACACTGCTTCAGGGTACTCAAGCTGAACCTGGTGGTCTCTCGAGAGCCTGAGACAGTTGGTCCGAAATTAGAGCCGAACATCCAGGGTGAAAGAAGCTCATACTATCACAAAAGGGAGGCCACGAAAAAATAACAGTTCAACTTTTTTTTTATTGGTACAAATTGAACATTGAACAAGTGGACAAAACCTATTGATTTTTCATTGGCAAAATTCAAGCGAAAGTAGCCACAGGTTCTCACACAAGATATAGTGGATAGATCCGGATTATTGAGGCTTTTCTTAGACTAATGGCCGGGTGATCACAGCCACTGGGTTTATTGGCAGACGAAGTGGGCTGATTAATGTTGGTTTAAGCGACTCGGGATAATATACAAAGCTTATTCGAGGTGCTGACTCCCTGAAATCAGCTGATTGAATGCATGAGTAAGAGCTATCGATTTTGATATTCACCCATAATCAACAAGGAGCCTTTTTGACTTTTGGATATTGAGTGGTAATTGGGCTTTGTTTGCCATTTGCTTAGATAATGAACCAATGATCATGCATTTAGCGAATCGTTAGGTCATGAATGATGCGCTGGTAGATGAAGTGGAGCCAAGTGCTTATCTATATATAATGCCAGTATCGCAATACAAACGCTAATGGAGATAACATAAGTAGTACTGTAGAATGGGTGGGCATGGTGGTACAGCAGGTTGCAATCCTCTGGTTTGAACCAAAATTCAGTTTCAACCTTTCAGGCCACAAGAAAGGGTTGGTTTGTTGTAGCTCAGATGGACCTAGGGCTTACTGTAATCCGTGATAAAGCTGATGCTTTTTTCCCCCCAATCTCTTTCAAATGGTATTGTTCTAATCAAGCCATTAACTGTTTGAGGAACATGGCCAATTAATTAATGTTGTATCAAGTGCACTAGCACTTACTGTGTGAGAGCAAACCAGCAAGCAAGCTTATGCTCAGAGTCATCACCTCAGTCGCCGCAATTAGAGGTGCTCTACCAATTAGCGTAATGGCTTCTAAGACATAATTTATAAAACATCATCAGGTCAGAAGGCAAATGGAAATTGCATAAATATCCAATTAAACGTATGAATAATTCGCCTCAGGACAAACATTGATTTCTTCCCCCTCTCTTGGAAAGTGTTGGTGGTGTATAGATGAATGCCCAGGGCTACGCTGATGCTACGCTAATCATGTAATCATCCCACATCTTTCTTGTAGGAAACTGCTTGTGTGAATATTCCTTCCAACATGGCCGTGTGGGATTTTTGTTTAAGTGATTTACTAGGGCCAGTGTGAAAATAGAGAGTGAGGTAGAGAACAGATGCTCAGGGCGTTCTTTTCCAGTGCAAGATTGGAGATGTCTCAGAGTTTGGCTTGGTCGAGTGCACAGAGCAGCCGAGAGCAACGACCTCTGTGAAGTGTATTATTGCCGATCAGAATATCTCAAATTGAAAACAAGACCTCCAAGCCTACATAACCGCTTTTACATACAGCTTCATTGCACTTGTTATATCTTTAGCTGTTCTTTTCATTCATGTATTCCTGTCATATTATTATTATTCTTTTTTTTGTGTGTGTGGAGGAGAGATGACATGTCCTGGGGCATGTTATTATTTTTGAAAAATTCAACGATTTAAAGTGTAACATTTCCAGACTCCAAGGTCACAGCTGTGTGCATGTTTTTTTTTTCTTCTTCTCCCTCTTCTTTCCCTCCCTTTTCTCTTTCTCGCCCTCTCTGCAAATCGATTGTTTCTAAAGAGCTCAAACGAAGCGCAAGGACTCTAGGGTCCTCCGGCAATGCGGTCGGAAGGGAAAGCGCTGCTAGGGACACAGGCGTAGGGAGAGAGCGCTCTCCCACTTTTCCGAAAGCCTGGCAGCCTGACCTCAGAGTTCAGGGCGAGCGGGCGGTTTGGCGCGAGTACAGGAGAAGTCGGGCTCGGAAGTCAGCCGCCCGGGCTGGCACAATGCAGCTTGGCCTCTTCTTCTGCCTTTGCCAAGATCCTGTACAGAAAGGGTCTTTTTTCAGGTTTTGTAAGGGGTGGATGTAAATTTGGTTCACTCTCCATTTATTAAGGCCTGATTACAGGATCATCTGTGCTCTAACTAGCGCTTTCAAATGTTGACCATGCAGCGCTTGTTTAAAACATGAGGGCAAGGAACAGGGTAAAGGCCTGTCTCTCAATAACCTAACTGAATATTCTGTTGTACCGGGGCACGCCAATACATAATGCAAAAAAAGACAGCAAAGAAATAGAGTTTAATAAGAAGTTAAGAGTGAGTGCTGGTTGAGCATGGAGTTTTTAATAACTTGGGACAGCTTCTTTTGTTCCACTTGTACTTTCCTTTTTTTTAAAAGAATGTTAATGGACGACTGAAAGCTACTTCAGACCAGTAGGTATTTGCTTATTTGCATTATGCTAATAGATTGCTATTAAGTTCATCAATCATTAGCAGCGGTAGTCGTGACACAGCATGGCTGTATTTCATGCCCGGATATATACAGTACAGTATGTAGTACCATAACTAGATGGAGTGAGGGATGCTGTCTACTCCTACGGAGAAAGCGAGAATTCCCAGTGAACAGGTAAAAACCTGATAGCTCTGCGTCTCCCAGTGGCAGTGCCCACTCTTTCCATCTGACTTCCTTCTCGATGTTCCACGTACGTTGACGGTGACAGTCCTTGGCACTCCAGCCCCACAGGGGGTCAGCCGTGTAAGGAACATAAAAGGCCAATTTAATTTCACGCGTCCGCTGCTCCCAAGTATTTTAATTCAGACAGCTGTGACGGAGGAGTTAATATTTTACTTGTCAGAAGCCAGGCCGGGGCCACTGAATCATAGTAATTCTCATTAAGAGGCTCTCCCCTAGCAGCACCCTAATTCAAAATAATGAAAGTAAAGACTGAGAGAGATTCTAATGCTAGTTGAGGCCTATCTTTTAATATTCCCCCCTTGATGGATTAGGTAAGTGGGAAATTCATCTTGGATCATGGGGCCTAATTCAATAAGGGATCATTCCAGGAGTATTGCATTTTATAATAATGTCATTTAAAGTGTCGTCTTCCATTCTGACTGTCCCATATGTATGCTTATATAATGGTGCCAGAGGGATAAACTTTTACAGGGGGAACCGCACTTCCGCCCCCCAACCCCCACCCCCTGCATGCTACCTCTTTTGTTCCTCCTCTCCCGTTCTCTCTCTCTCTCTCTCTCTCTCTCTCTCTCTCTCCACCTCCATTTCTCGGTCTCATCTCGCTGTCTCTTCCCTCCGCCAAAAAAATATAGCGATTTCAGGTCTGCAGGCGCAGAATCAATTTCTCAGCGAAAATTTAAATAACTCAGGCAAATAGATTCTTCATATTAAGATGGTGGTACACATTAATATTTAACAAATTATCATAAATTAAATGCTGGTGTAGAAACAGCTGTTGAATACACCATCGTATTAAAATGAAACACGCATTACAGCGTGAATGTCTGTTACCGTCATCTTATTTCTTATTAAAGGAAACCAGGAGTGTATCTGGGTAAACATAAGAATAGGAATTATGTTTAGGAACACAGCATGGACCATGACGTGCTAAATGATATATGTTAAATTAGCATGATCGGTATTATTAGATTTCTGTGTTTGTTAGTCTATAAAGTAGGCCCTGAAGCTTTCTAATTCATAACATACCTGAGTTATTGAAGCTGTGAAACTGAAACTGTGCTTTTTTTTGTGGTTGTTCATCCAATTTAATATTTAAGATTAATATTTAAACAGATACATAATACAGTAAAGCAAAAATAACATTTTACAGAGATGCAGTGTGGAATTGTATTACATTAGTATTAGTAGTAGTGGTATGAGGGGCATTCAGATCAAACGGGAACTTTTGATCGTGCAGAATAATATAGCACTCTGATGAAAGTTCAAACTCTCTTTATTTCTCTATATAACCCCCTGCCACACTAACGCACCTTCCCTAGTGTTTCACTAGTGCCTGGATACCATCAAGATAGAAAGTTTTCTCAGTGCATCGGAGCCATGATTAAACTGGCTGCGTCATGTCTTAAACGCTGGCCTCCCAGGAACTCCAGACAGGAGCGAGGTCAGGACCGTGCCAGCAACTCCCAAACGAGTTCCTGTAATGTACAAGTGATATTCATGAATGATTATGTGTACAGTTCCCACAGACAGATGGATCTCTTCCTCAAGTTGGTGACTTTAAAGGATCAGGCATTCCACTTACCAAACGTTCACGGGAAAGACTAAATTAGGCTTCGAGTTACGTCAGAAACACATCATTCATGGAAACACCACCATTTTTAAAAACATTTGCTTCTGTAAAGCTGTGTGGTGACAATGACCATTGTTAAATTTGCACCATTTTAATACTGTGGCAGAGAGACTCGTCAGCATACTGTGTTTAAAGTCTTCTGTCAATGTCAATCAGTTTTACACTTTTACTCATAAGAACGTACATGCCCAGTTATCCCTGTTTCAGTCCCAGTTTGACTTGAATGTATATTGTAAATTAACCATGGTGTGTTTATGTCCATGTTTACTGTCCCATCTGTGACCATTACAGTTAGCGGGAATTTTACTGGTTCCTACCATTGCGGGCCTCACGTGAGTTTCTTTTCCGTAAGTGCTCACCTGTCAGTCAAACACGTGGGATGATGATCCCTCAGGGTGGCCCTTTTTAAAAAGACCCCATGTCCTCATTAAGATAAGAGTCAGCACCACTCAGAACTTCTCGAAAATGACAAAGTGTCCTCTCTCTCTCTCTCTCTCTCTCTCTCTCTCTGGCGTTCATGTCCTCAATACCTCACCTCTACACGCATCCCACGACAGCACGACTCCTATGTCCCGCTCTATCTCCTCTCACCTTATCACGCTTGTCTTCCTTCAGCTTTCTCGACACTCACATTCCGCTGTCATTGACGCGAGGAGCTCAAAGCCCTGGATGGTGTTGGAGAGGTTGCTCTAAAGTGCTGTTCCAAGATCAGCGGAGACATTGTTTTGCTTGAGGGTAAATGTTGAGAAATCTGATCCCAGATCTTTCACACATGAGGAGTTATCATCGAGAGTAAAGTGCTGCAGTTTGGGGGTGGAGGGGGCATACTGCCAGTAAGATAGGCTTGACGCAAAAATGCTAACAGTGCTGATAAATAAAGAAAGATAAAAGGGCTCATTGTAAAATGAAAGCATGCTTTTTGTAGGGTTTTTTTTTTCTTTTCTTTCTGACCATGTGCCAAGTCTGAATGCATAGCAATAAACAATAAAATCAAGATCAAATGTTACTGGTTTTCTGCCTAGATTGCTCTATTGGATGACTATAATTTGTAACATGTGCTGTGTTATATTACATGTATAAACTATGTTAGATTTTATGTTTTCATCGTACTTTTAGAAGTGACATAAATAGAGCAGACACAAAGTGACATTTGAGCTAGGTTTTATTACATTATTGATTATGACATTAATGAGTGTATAGGCGAATGGACGTATATTGACAATATTTACGTGAAGTGTAATGCAAGGTAGAGCATTTTAATTCATTTCTATTTTGTCCTGTTTTTGCATTAATATGAATGAAGCCACCAATGTGCTACCTAAGCAGCATCTCTGACTTTCTACAGTTTTTTTTTTTTTCCTGGGCTATAGCATCATTGTATTAATCTGAAAAGATTGACATGCAATATATTTCCTACCTACCAGTCCAATGCCCATGGTGTAGTCTCTAGTATATAACAAACTAAAGGTCATTTCATGCTATTGATCATGGTATTTCCCTTAGCACTTGGGTTTTGTTGTTTTCACTCCTCTTTGGAAGAGCATTGGTGAGCACAACCACCATGTGGAACATGTTCCAAATCAAACCTTTAACGAAGAATAAAGTTAGTGGGGTAATTAAAGACTAATTTGATCACTCCAATGATAGAAGTGTTGGGTGTGAACAAGGTTTGTAATCAGCAGCAGGTTATTTGTGCTTTGCAATGGATGACTGTTGAACTTTTTTGTGTGTGTGTAGAACACACAAAAACTCAGTGGTTGGGCTGACTCAAAAGATCAGAACCTGTCCTTGGACTTGGTTGCATGATGCTACAGTATGTTATGCACATATAGTGCATTTTGGGCTAGGACAGATAGGTAGAATATGGCTTCCTCAAAAATGATTATATATATATATATATATAATAAGTGGATTTGTATACTAGAGAATGCTTCTGAATACAGAACATTTTGCATTATTGACATTCGATTGTGTCTTTCCTGAGACTTCCTGAGACTGACAATCTTCGCCAAAATGCATAAAAGTTCTTAAGATGATCCTGGGATAGCCCAAGACCACATACTAAATCACATCTTTTGCTCCTTTATTACCAGCATGCATGAGTGTATTCGCATCATATTGGCAACAGATTAGTATGTTCACCTCACCTAACTAGCTGTCGTATTGAATATCACCTAGAATTTTGCTTTGAGAATTCATGTCATATACACCCTATGGCACTATCTGCCTAACAACACGTGACTAGACTCGAAGCTACAGGTCACCTGTCCTCTACAGCTGATGATGGATTCCAATCTTCTTATCATCTCATATCTTCTACTTGATTTCTTAAACATTTCGAGTCCATTTGGAACCCAATTTCTGGTGACGTGAGTTGGGTTCCCTCATCAGCATGCTAGCGTTGTTAGCCATCACTCACCATCTTGTCAGAAACATCAATCACCAAGGGAGCCCACGGTCAGATGGAGTACTGTACTTTGCATGATAAGGTTCTCAGCTCGTCCTACACAAAGCCTTATTAATCGCATAGAAAAGTAGCGTCCCAGATCTGGAAAAGTCTTTTAGTCAATAACAGGTTTAACATTTGCTCAGTTGATTCAGTTAGCTGGGCAGTGCACTGTTCTTCTACTGCATGCATTGTTATTTCTTAGTTCCACAGTTCTTCTAATAATAATACTAATAATACTCATCAGATTGTATGTATATAATCCCTGGCTGTAGGTACTAGGTAGGCTCCAAGTGGTACAGGCCTGAGGAGTAGTCTTGGCTGTTGGAGTTCACTAATGGCATCATGGACCATTCTGTCATTTCTGATTTCAAGCAGTTGCAGGTAGAAGGTCCAGTTCTCTGCCAATTAGGTTGTCCTTTGGGTCAGAGGTGGCTTGTGGCTGGAGTGGTTTATCAGGGTTACTGCAATGGTCACACATCACTCAGTCCTTGGCTTTTGCAGGTTATTACCACCTACCATCATCTGGCAATCATCTGTCATCTGAAGGGTCAAGCTCAGTCTTATTACCAGATTTAGCCATTTCATCCTTTTTTCCCCCCCGTTCTCAAACATGTTAGTTTGCTTTGCACTTAGTACGGCCCAGCTTTCCAAAACATCACCATGCTAAGACTGTCTTCTTTTAAGACAGCTCCTCTGTAGCTATATTCAATCACTCTGATCATCAGTCAAAGGTTACAGTAGTGAAAGAAACATTGCTTCTGGTAGATCAGGGACCTGCTTCAAAACAGGCACTGAAGGACCACAGCCTCTATGATGTGCAGTCAATAAGAAAGAGACCACTAAAGATAGAGTTGGCTAACGTACCAGACGCTTTTTTCATTTATTTAATAATAATAAAATGAATATTTCCCTCTGTCTGCCTCTATTTCCACACATACACACACACACACACACGCACACCTATTCTTGCTAAAGCTTTATGGCCACATTGACGCTAATGCACAGCTATTTAATTAAATGTTGCCAGATCTTTGAGCCAAGCCAGTAATCCAATAGCACGGTAAAATCATTGTTAAATCCTTTCTTTAAACGCCTGCTTGCCCCAAAACTGGTCTGAGATGCATTTTCCAATCTTCTTTGTCAATCCTCTTTAGGCCTTGTGATTTACATGCATTGCATTAGATTCATACACTGACTCACACACAGACCCAATTGAACCCACACCGCCTATAAATTCTGACACTGTCTCCTGCTATTATACATTTTAGAGTATGTGGATCCTATAATCTTATAATCTATGAGAGAGTGTGTCATTTAGGCTTTAATCAAGCCATGCAGGGCTACACTGTGGCCAGGATTTCCATAGTAATGCACCTGTCAATACTCTTAGGAGTAGAAGCACTGAAATCAATAAATACATCTGAACACAATCACTGGAATGTAAAGCCATGTCTTAGTGCACTATGCATTTTGTACAATATAATATAATCACCTATACAATATAATATAATCATCTATGCTTTCGAGCTATAGTCAGACTTTTTCCTGTGTTGCCTATGTATACTCACCTTTAATAATTTCTTATAATAGTTCAATCTGCGGACAAATTTCAACCTCTGGCAGAGGCAACCAGGTTTTAGACTACACTATTTAAGTACTTTCTGTTACTTAAACACTGGATGGGATCCATTGCCCAGGTAATAGGCGCGTTAACCAATCCGCACTTTCGTAAAGACCTGCGAGTCATTTCTGTAAACGATTAGACTCGTGGAATTGTTTTATTCTCGTCCTTCTCAAGTGGGGTGTAGGGTTATGATATGGTGTTAGTCACAATGCTTATTCACGTTTGTGTTATCATCATCTGAGAAGTAACAAGTCTATAGCACTATTTGGACGGGACAAGTCTATAGCACTATTCGGGGGGATATTTTTCAGCCGACGTCTGTCATTTGAAGTATGGATTCGGACGGGACTAACATCTTCGTCTTTATTACGAAGGTGGGCGTGTCTGTGTTTCACATGTGGGCGTTGCACAAGACCACATGTTGAGGATGCGTGGATTGCGTATGGTCATCTGAAACTCGAATACCGGCATGCTAGAGATTGTACGGTAGTTCACGTTGATCAAAACACACAAGAAAAAAAAACATTTTCAGCAAACACAGACATTTGCATTTGGACGGGATTAGATTTCTCAGAGGACCGCCGAGTTTGCTGAAAAACAGTAGGTAATTTGCTCTGGAATGTTTTACAGAGGTCGTGTGAAAAAAAGACAGACATGGCAGATTCGGATGGGATTAAAATCACAAAGTACCTCTGTGAAGCAGAAATTTCTCTAACGTCCCCCAGTAAAACTAGTCCTGTCTGAATAGTGCTTATGTTTAAAATGTAGGGAGTAAAAGTACAGGTTTTTCTTCAACTAATGCATTGAGTAGGAGTAAAAAGCATCACATGTGGAAAATACTCAAATAAAGTAACGATACACACACAAAAAGAGTTCAGAGTTTGCGGTCTCAGTCGCATATAGATTTTTTCTTAGAACCTACCTAATACAGTAATTGTTTGCGGAAACCCCTGCAATTTCGCAGAAACTTGTGCAATCTTTTATGACTTTTCTTGTGGCAAGATATAAATTTTCATGTTTTAATGCTAAACTATTAAGAACAATATAATTTATCAAATTTGTAACATAAATATTAACGTAAATTCAGGTAAATTTGGCATATAAAATATAATACTGCTTACATTTTTGGTACTGTAGAGAGAACATTAGAGGAAAACGCGGCTTGTGATGGTGAATTATTACTGAATTTACCCTACAATGCTCATACCAAAACAAATGACAGCACATACCAAATAAAACACTTGCATGAATGACAGTACATGTAGGGGTAACATCAGTATTTTATATTCTAGCACGGCGGGAAACACAAGTACAGCACTTTTTTTTTGTACAGTATGCGGGTTTTCCTTTGCATTATTGTGTTTTAAGGGTATTGTATTAAGCTGAGTTTGAAATGAAATTAAAGCCTTTTCGGAGCATATTTCGAGGCTTATTTAGGGTTTAAACTATAAAATTAGGCATTTATAGGATTTTTTTTTTTTTTTTACCACATCCAAAAATTTTTTTTTTTCACAATTCAGGTGTGCTCTAGGAATATAACCCCTGTGAATTTTGGGGGTCGAATGTATTTCTATTTTGTTACTTGTCACCTCTGCTTATACACCAGCCATAATGCCCCAAAGCATCAATGGCCCACATTTTTTGACATGCCAAAAATGCTGATCACACTGAACTCCTACCCTGTGTCAGTAATCAATGTTAATGTTTTATTGTCAGTTAGCTACAGAGTCACCAGTAGAAGCTGTGTATTTGTTACAGACAGTTAAGCTAAAGTAGCTAAATTCAAAAAGCATATTTTTGACATTTTTCTTTTGATTTTCCCCATTAATTAATTAATTAATTAATTAATTAATTAGTAAATTTAAAGAATATGCCTTTTTTATAACCTTTTTTTTATTATAAATGAATATGAACTTATACTTATTTCAGATGCCTTCAGTATTGTTTTTACAATGTACAGGTACAATGTATAGTACAGGTGCTGCACTTATACTACATTTATCTAACTAACAAGACTTTTTGATTGTTAATTTTTGCACCTGGTCATACCATTGTCTTGGTAGGTAAAAGTTGACACAATTACATAGTGTAATGTAGTGTTAACATTACTGACGCTGCACACAACAAATGGTGTCAGTGTTAAAGTGGATGAATTTTTTTGTATAATGTTAGAAAAGACCGCAACATTTTTGGTCAATAACAGCTGCATCCATGTCTGCTGTCTAATGTATTTGTAACGGATGCACATAACTCAGTCCTGCTTGTAGCTTCAATTTCCGCTGAAGTTTTTTGGCTTGTTCAGCTTGTCAAAAGATTTAGTGGCTTTTAATTCACCATATCCAAACCCAAGTCAAATCCATTTCAGTGCATAGAAACATTGCTTCATAGCATGCATCATGCAGACTATATCCTACTTGGACCATTTATCAAAGAGATTGAAAATTGGCCATGGTCTTTGGGTGGGAAGTAGAAATGTTCTCCTTGTTGTCAATTAAAATAATACTAGCCAATCTGTGAGCTCATGTATGTGAAGGATGGCTGTTACGGCTTTTCTCAGAAATATCTATGTTTATGTGCTAGTCATTACATTTCCCAATTTGTATTGGAATTGACCAAAACAACAAATTGACAAATGAGCAAAGAATAAAAAGAAAAATATCAAGTCAATAAAATAATAAGTAAATAATCTTCAAAATCTAATTTAGAAATTTTACATTGTTATACTGTTTTTCTTCAAAGCCAAAAGTCAATGACATTGTCGTCTGCAGCAGAATTACAGTAATAACCCAGCAAGTCCATAAAGCTAGTGCTGAATAGCCCAGACCATTTAAACACGATGTTGAACAACTCCTTTTCATTTCAGTTCACTGCGTTTTACACTTAATTTGCTGGTGAACTGAATCATATGACTTGCCCTATTTCCCAGTAGTGCTAAAAACTGGATTAAGTTAATGTTGTTGTTCTCATCAAGTTCTAATGGTGCCTGGATTTCGATGAAGCACTATGGAGAGAATGGCAATAGGTTTATTACCGTTGCAAGCCAAAGTGGTCCCAGTGGTTTCTGAAAGGCTCTCTAACTACATGGGCAATAGGCTCAAGTGTAATGGCGCCCTAATTGGCTGAGGGAGTGCTATTTGAGCAAGTTTTTGGTCTGTATCTTTCTCACTCAGACTGCATTTCATGCCTTTTGAAGTTGCCCTTTCATCTCTCCAGCCCCATGATGTCTGTTGTCTTCTGTCCGATGGTGTGTGCACTTTTCTTTTTCAGAGCACTTAATATAAAACAAAGGCAAGTCTTTAGAGAGTTCATGCTTCTTTTTGCTCTCTCTCTCTCTCTCTCTCTCTCTCTCTCTCTCTCGCTCTCTTTCTCTCTCAGTCCCAGTCTGTCTCCTAATCTGTCAGTATGGATCCAGGGTTCCATTCAAAACTCATTTGACATACTCCCTTTATCCGTCTATGGAGAGCTTGAAGAAACATTTACTATCATAATATCTTAAGAGGAAACATTACTTTCATTATGTGTCTTAAGCTGGTTTATAAGATGTCTGGCTTGATTTTGCTCTCTCTCTCTCACACACACACACACACACACACACACACACACACACACACACACACACACACACACACACACACACACACACACTCACGCACATGCACGCACACACAAACACACATGCACACTAGAAACTAGAATAATAGAAACTGCACATTGTAAAAAAGTTGTATGGCTATGAGTTGAGATTGGCAGGCTTAGCGAGCATAATGTCTCACTTTGAAAAAATGTTTCTGTTTATGTGATCCAGATTGTGCTGATTGATGACATAAGCAGAAGGTAACAATTTTCAGGAATCATTAGAGGATCTTCATCTCATAATATGACATGGAGAATGGTCTGTCAAAGGATTTTATTGGTATCATCTCGTCTATTGTGAGAAATAATGATCTAAAAATACTGTGATCTAATAGTCTGAAAATTGTGTTTTTTTAAGTACACTGATTTAAGTTGCTACAAGTTTTAGGTGGAAATTGTCTCCTCAAGCAAGTTTACAAGCCAAGTGCCCACTTGAGCGTCCAAGTGCTTTCTCATTTTTTTTTTAATGGCAAATAAATCAGCGCAAACTCCTAGCCAAATATTATGGTGGTAAATTTAGCAACAGATCATGAAGACCCAATATGGACCACAACCAGTTCACAAGATGAGATGAATGGCTCGGAAGTGAATTACGGCACCATGGTCATTTTGATATCACAGCCCTAAGGGCAAGTCCTCAGAGTCTTAAGAGGTTCAAATAGTCCTGCAGTATCGCTTCTGGCTGAGGGCAGTGTAAAGCTTCATGAGCCTCGTCACTCTGGCAGCACACATTGCTGAGTTGCAGAAAAGTCTGACTGGAAGAGAGAGGGAGGGTGTGGAAGTGGGGAAACAACAGACAGAGGGCAGATGGAGGAAAGGAAGGGGGGAGTGTGTGGCTCCTGGCGTCTGGTAAAAATGAGGGGCTGATATGACAGCTTATCATACTTCTGAGAGGTTATATCATAGTGTGGTTTACCACATCACGGCCATCATGTCTAGTACTGAATCCTACGTTTACCATTAAAAAGACATCAATAAATGAAAATGAAGGTTTGCATTTTTTATTAATTTCAGTCAAAGAGAGCCTATAGAATTACACTGCACATGTACCTTTGCTGATGAGATGACAAACCACTGTTTTTTTATTTATTTTGTTCAATGTTTTCTTTTCTAGTTTTTAATATACAGTACCTCAATGCAAAATTGTATAATACCTATTATACAGTGTCTTTTCCACATGTAGCCTATATGCCGAGTATAGATTCTGTATATTAACCAGATACCTATTAGCCCTACTGTATACTCTATGATTAATATTTGCTTCAAATTCATATGCTAATATTTTGCACTGTGTGAGTCCGAGAGATGCTAACTCTGCCTTGACATGAGCGTGGTTCAGGTCATAAAATGTCCATTTCAGCTTCGCGATCATAAGTCTCGTTTTGTATGATGGTCATTCTCTTTACTAAGCTACAACTCTAAGTAGTGCATTGTAGGATTTCAAGTGCTCTATATTCTACATGGCAGATAAAATGCACTTTCTGCTGACAGTGAGAGAGAGAGAGAGAGAGAGAGAGAGAGAGAGAGAGAGAGAGAGAGAGAGAGAGATTAGCACTTCTCTGTCCACTGTCAGAGGCCTCGTGTTAACAGCTATCCAGAAGTCAAGTTTAAGTCCATTAGAGTGTCTACAAACCAGTACTTTGAGGCAGTAATTATCCTTTAGTGGGCAGGAAATGAAAAGGAGAACATGGTGTTTTTTATGGTCTTGGTGGTCTCATGGGCTGTTTAGTTAAGGAGTCAAATTAAATGCTTTGGTTTGCAGGCTATACATGGTCAGTCTTTCTCGCCTTGTTTCTTTTGTTTTCATTTTTGCTTTGCAGATTTCTTTAAACTGTAAAACCCATAAACAAACACATTTCATTTGGCTACCAAATCATGAAGAGCACTAATACCACAAAAATAACATGTTCAAATATTTTAAATGGAAAAGCAAGATTTTTTGGTGTCTGTGTACAAAAACAAAAAAGTTGCCTGCCAATCAAAACATTTAAATGGGGACCTAAAAAATGTTAAATGAGACCACAAGACCACAAAAACAACATGTTCAAATATTTGAAATACAAAAGCAAGCTTTTTTCAGAGTCTCTGTAACGAAACCAAATTATTATTCTTAAAACTGCAAAGCTGCAAAGTGGCTACTAAACTAAAAGTCTGTACGAGATCACCAAGACCGTAAAAACGACATGTTCAAATATTTGAAATAGAAAAGCAAGCTTTTTCAGAGTCTCTGTAACAAAACAGAATTTAAAAATATATGTTTTTTATTGCAAAGCTGCAAAGTGGCTACTAAACAAAATGTCTGTACGAGATCACCAAGACCATAAAAACATGTTAAAATATTTTCACTAGAAAAGCAAGCTTTTTCTGAATCTCTGTAACAAAACATTTTTTATCTTCATTTTTTTTTTAATGCACCACCTGCAAATTGGCTACTAAAAGGTCTATATGAGACCACACGGCCATAAACACAACATGTTTAAATATTTTAAATAATCAAAAAATCGCCATCCCATATATTTAAAATATCAGACATTTTCAGATATACGAATTTCTTCGTGCAAATTCGTACAAATTTATGATTTTTTTTTAACATCGATTTGGTTTTTTTTTTTTTTTTTTAATTATTATTGTTATTTAAAACATTTTTACATGTCGTTTTTATGGCCGTGTGGTCTCCGAGTAAAACAACTCCGGGAAAAAAAAAATGAGTTGTCCACGTGACTTTTTACTGTCGCGGGATAAAAAAACAGCAGTTGTAAGGAAGGAGGATGAGCAGAAAGTGCAGTGTGAGCTGGTTAGGTTTGAGAAAAAGCATTGGCCTCCGTTATTCGCATTCTCAGGTCCGTCTCTTCTAACAGAACCGGCGCGGATCAATAACTCAATATCACTGGCGTCTGAACCCGATACACGAGCGCCCTTTATCCCTCTGAGCGCTATTAATTAATAGCTTAAAACATCGGGGTGTATTAAAGCGCAGGCCTGCTAATGGCGTCGGTTCAAAATAGAAACAAAAAAATTAGTGATTTTTCCATGCTCCTTTGAGCATGTGAAAAAATAATCTGGCATTAATAATAATAATAATAATAATAATAATAATAATAATAGAAGAAGATTCAAAATAGAATAGCATATTTAAATTATTTAGATTGTAATCATGATATAGCTTATTATAATTAAGTTAAAGGATCCCCCCCCCCCATTTTCTGTCATCCTTTGCGCCAGCACGTTTTAATCTGCTGTCCATGATTAGGAAGTTTTGTGTTCACATACTCAAAGTTGGCCGTGGAAAATAAAATCAAATTACATTACATGAAAACAACGCAACAATTCGACTTCAAACATGCAAATAATTTTGTTAGCCAGCCATGCATTAGTGCTGTAAAAATAAATAAATAAATAAGTAAATAAATAAATGCACCTTTACATAGGACAATAAGGCTCACCATAACGTCATCCTATTTTTCTTCCCACCGTTATTGTATTAATTATACACTTGCATTACATCATTAAACCATACTAGTTGTTCTCGTTTTTTCCCCCCATTAAATACAATTTTACATTTCCTTTTCCAAAAAATGTTTAGCATGTGTAAAGTTCTTAGGCCATTAACTATTTGAATTAATTATCACTAAAAGAGTTTTGGGTTGTAAAAAATTTTCCCATTTTTGAGGAGAGGAATCTCCAAAATGGCACAAAGATCTGAGCTGGAAAACTACTCAGGAATTAATAACACGCTCATTTACGACTAGTGATAATTAGTACAAAACAATACTCTGTAAATTTAGTGAACAGTAAATCTATCTCCATGCTTTGCAGGCACTGATCATATTTGTGTAGTAATAATAATAATAATAAGAAGAAGAATTATAAATGTTTGAATTATTATTATTAGTAGTAGTAGTAGTAGTAGTAGTAGTAGAAGTAGTAGTATTTCCAGCGATTCACATAATAGCAACACGAATCTTGTACAAAAGTTTGGTGGATTTATTATGAAATGAAAACACTGTGGTCAGGGTGAGTTCACGTTTCACAGTAATGAAGAAATTATATATATTTTTGTGGTTTGTTTGTTTGTTTGTTTGTTTGAAAAAGATGTTAAAATGTATTTCAGGATATTCCGAGCCTGCAGTCGAGGTACGTTCACTTTGTAAAAAACACCAACATTACATAGAGCTCCACATGACTTTAAACACGGTGTGAATGCAAATCAAAATAATCGAATAAAAAAAAATCAAATCAAATCAGCCAGAAAATGTTCCCACAATCAATGTCTTCATGAATCACAAAATAACCAAAATATCTTTGACGTTATTGTACATTTTCCCGTACCGCATCTGTACATTAATACTTGGACCTCAGTGTAAGCTGCAAAAAGTGGACACTCTGTATTGGATAAAGACCTGATATGTGATTAAATTCACCATACACTCATCAATAATAATAATAATAATAATAATAATAATAATAATAATAATAATAATAATAATAATAAGTAAAGTGTGTTTAAAATGTGTGATAGTTTTTCTCCTTCTTCTTTTATTGTTTAGTTTTCCTCAAACATCCACTGGCTCGAGAACCCCCCAAAAATTGTGTCCAAGTTCACCCTCGGACCCGGGGTACTGATTTCAAATGACTGCGCTGACGTCACGACACCGAGATCACGTGATGGCACGTTAGAAGAAAGAAGCTTTAACGTGATTTTTTGTTGTTGTTGTTGTTGTTATAGTCCTTGCGCACAGACGTCCATAAGTGTCCTTTTTTCACGAGAAACTCTGTTTCAGATAAAACGAGGCCAGCCTCTTTTTTTTTTTTTACTATTTTATCCTCAAAGATATCTAACAACGTAGATATTAAAACTACGCAGAAAAGTGTTCGCTTTGTCACACAAAGAGTCAAGCGTTCCTGGAACGAGCTTGGTTTCCTTTTCCTGGTTTGCAAACTGCGTCCGTGAGTTTCAAGTTCGATTTCACAGTTTGTGTTGTGTTTCATAAATAAGCCTTTATTCTTGACGGTCCTTCATAAGAGAGTATAAATAAATGTCCTGCACTTGTGAGCGGGAGCCGGGCGGGTGCGCACCGGCGCGTCACAGTCCGAGAGCCGCCGCGTGCTTTTTGGCCTTCAGTCTCAGGTCGGCGATGCTCGAGTTCTTGTTGCTGTTCTTGGCGGCGGCAGCCGCGGCCACCACCGACGCCGCCGAGGCAGACTCCGCCGCCAGCGTGGCCAACGGCAAGCCGAACGGCGGCGCAGGGAACATCATGTACGGCGCATGCGCTGCCAGGTGAGAGTGCAGGTGATGGTGCGCGTGCGCCACGGCGCTGTCCAGCTGCAGCTGCGCCTGCACCTGAAAGGAGAAGGGTGGCACGTTGCAATGACTATCCTACGGACGCACACGTGGGGGGAGAGAGGGGAGGAAATACACATTAACTCCACTACTGGAATATAACTACACTCTAAAAACAAAAAAGTTGATTTTTGAGGGGGTTGCTGGATTACACCAGTGGAACCCTTAAAAGTGCCTCAAGGAACTTTGCAAACATTGAAGGAAAGAAATGCCAAAGGTTCCTAGTGGGACCATGGGAATATTTTTTACATTTTTTTTTAGAGTGTAGAATGGTTTTCAGAGATGTAATGGATATAGCTTGAGCATAAAATGTAGAATACATAGCAGACGCCCCAAAAAAAATATTTATAGAAAAGGATTGAATCATTGAATCGTAATTCAAAAAAAGAAATAACTAATATATATATATATATATATATATATATATCGTAATTCAAAAAAAGAAATAACTAAAAAAAAATGTATATTATATATATATATATATATATATATATATATATATATATATATATATATATATATATATATATCACATTGTGCACGTTTACGTATTATAGCATTATTATTACTCAACTCATATCACTTCTCATAAACTATAAAAACGCTTCCACGTCCATTACCCAGGATTCAATGCATGCCGATTGGCCCAAGCTCGTGCCAAAACAGCATTCACTCCATGCACTCAATTTGTCTAAGAGCTCGCGCTTCAGAGGACACTTGCCTGTTGGAATGGCATGCGCAAAGCTCCCACGTTGACATATGGCGCGACGCGGCACGCTTCAAACTGACTCGCAGCTCCGATGAGCACCCCTGCAAAGAGAGGAAGTGTGTCACTTGTGTTTAGAGCTGTCGTGTACACACTCCAGCCTCAGCACGGACCAGCCAGACAGCGGTTATTTTCTCCCAAAAGCATGCAAGGGGTTTAAACTGCGGTCCCATTGTGTAAGGTTTTGGAATAGCAGACGACATGATATAGACATATCAAAGAACCAGGGGTATAAATTAAAAGCAAGACGAATTTTACTCTGAAATTTCTTAACTTTTTTTTTTTTTTTTTTTGTAAAATACAAATGCTACTGAAAAATTAATATCAGATTTATAATTAACTGCGCATGCTTCCTAGGTCTTACAGCTGAATAAAGACCTTTATTATTATTTTTCT
>CM059208.1:37690616-37728116 GCA_030347435.1 Clarias fuscus | reverse complement strand
TGAACGAGGACTGACGACTCCTTATTAAACGGTGTATCCAAATCAGTCTGAGATGCCTGAGATTTCTGATACTCAAGACTCAATCCTGCAAAAGATGTTTTTATTTTTAGATTATTTAGTTCATACTTTAAAGGATTAACAGTGCATACAGGATATGAAATGCAGTGCCTTTTTTTTTTTTTTTTTTGACAGGGGAATAAATGTAAAGCTTTAAGAAAAAAAAAGAGACGCTGGACCAATTATAACAGATAATATATATTTGCATACAGATATTATGATTTATAATGCACTATGAATATCTCTAAGCTTTTTAATGCAAACAGTTTAATAAGGCATATTTTGATGGCACTACATCTCCATCTCTGAGACTAGCCTATTTATTTAACCATAAATATTGCAATTCCCAGAGCTGCAACTCTATGCCTTATTAGAGGCTTAATTGCGAGGTACTTTGGTGTGAATCCGCGCTGGAGGTGCTTAATTACTGCAAACTATGCACACAGTTAAAATGATTATAGCCTATATTTGGAGGGGGAAAAAAAAAGAATAAATAATGCATCATTTGCGGCGAAGGTAACCAAATGCCTGTGGGAACGCAGCAATTTAGAGGAAATTAAAAAAGACAAAATACAACAAGATACAGGATCTACCAAGAATATCATATCGGGACGAAGCAAACTGGAGGCGTTTATTGATAATCCATATGAAATACTTCTTTCTAACAATTCTCCTTATTAAATATTTATGCTGCCTTCAGAACCAGGGGCATTCATTAGTGCTCGTTTCGAGCGTCATAGCTGTTTTCTTGCATCCATGAAAATAAAGTTTATGTTTTACAGGACATAACTATAGCACTAGGGCATATAAACTCTCTCTCTCTCTCTCTCTCTCTCTCTCTCTCTCTCTCTCTCTCTCTCTCGCTCTCTAGGGTGCATATGTACCGAACAACTGTATCTGTCTAACTGTCTAGCAATCTATCGTCTGGATTAGTAAAAAGAAAGAAATTTTTTTCACTTTTTTTTTTTGCAATCAATAGAGACACGTACACACAAACAACAAACAACTTTACTCCTGATGCAACGACTTTGAAATTAAAATAATAAAATGATTTTTTCCCCCCAAAGAACCCGAGACATTACTTTTAAATATTCTGAACAAAATATGAAATGAAAAGTATTGTTTTATTATTTTTTTTTAATGCGTTGCGTGTCCGTTAAAACATGTTTCGCAACTGTTAATTGATAATATCAATATTGGTAATGATTTATGACACCTATTATGAATGTTAGCTACATGTGTGTAGTACCAGCCTCTCGCGCCCGTCATTTGTTGATTTGCAAATCTATTATTTAAAAAAAGCTAATCTAATTATTGTGATTATTGGAAGACTGGATTGGGAGAATGGCTTAACATTTTTACAGCAGCATTCATTTTAATTTTAGACCAGCTTACAGTTTATTATCAGCTGCTGATTTGTGTGTGTATACAGTACATGCAGTATACACAGTACAGTATATACAGTATGTGCACAAATACACACATTTCTTTCAGACGATATATAAATATATATACACACGCAAACATATATATCTATATGTCTATACGTAGATATATAGATATAAATATATAGGTGTAACATTTAATATGCATGCACACACGAACATATACACAAAAAATATACATTATCTGATATTATACATTATATTGCATATACTGTACTGTGTATACTGTATATACTGTATACACACAAATTATGCAGATGCGCGCGGGCGCGCACGCACACACATACACACACACACACGCACGCACGCACGCACACACACACACAGCCACAGAGAGATAAGGCAATTTTAACATTTTTCACGAACATTTTTTAAAATTACATATATTGTATAGACATTTCCATATAAACTAGTCTGATGAGAGTCTGCTTCCCCTGTGTCTCATCAGCACTAAGCGCGAGTGTCCAAGAGAAGCGCGCGCACAGGGAGGAGCGATTGCTCTGAGTTCGATTTCCTGAACTGGGTTGTTTCTGGCTCGCGCGCTCTGTATCGATTATGAATGCCTGCTGTGTCACTGCATGGCGCCTGTGTTTGAGTGTTTTGAAGCCGACAACGACCCAAGGAAAGACCATTTTCAAGGCTTTGGCAAGCGGTAAGTGTTTGTTAATGAATAACATTTATTTTTAGAGCTCGTTTGGGTTATGACCTTTTATCTTTTTTTGTATATGAATGTCGGTGTGTTAATGTTTGAGCGAGCTCGCGAGCTAATGTTGAGGTTGGTTAAGTTAGCATGTTTAGCTTCGTCATTAATATGGTGAGAATGTCTTTAATGTCATGCATGGGAGACTTAATTGCTGAGGAAAGATAAATAAATGCTTATTATGACAAGCTGTCAGACTTATCGTAATATTTAGGAATTGGCATATAGATGTGTGGGTGTTTATATCATAAGGTCATTCATTCAGTACTACTTTGAAGCCCTAAGAAAACAGTAATTAGATTAACATATCCTTCATAAAAGATTAACATAAAATAGTATCACAGGATGTATTCAAGTATTACAGGTTATTCCATTCTTATGGAAGTCATAGTCATCTTTGTCAGTGACAATACATTGACATGTTGGAGAACAGATATAGGAAATATAACAGTATTGAGGGTGCGCAGTTCTAGGAAATTAATCAACGACAGGTGGTTGTGATGTAACCCGATATTTTTTAACATTCTGGTCTGTTTCTCAGCCACAGTCTCGTTTTTTTCCTAGAATGACACCTCATACTCTATCAATTTGTCACATTAAGTGCTGGGGAACAAATTAATTCCTGTTGATGCGCACTATCATATAACAACTTGTTCATTACCTGCCTTGTTTTTTTCTCTTCTCTTTTGACTTTAGAAAAATAAAAAAAATACTCAGAAAAGCTACAAAGCACAAATTGCTTTGAAATGTTTTGAAAATGTCCCTGTGTCAGCAAAGGTGAAAGAAAGTTTGAGATGACAAAGCATTAGAAAGTCTTTCAAAAAATCTCACTTTCTCACTCATCGTCTACCTCATTTTATCTTGTGTCCCAGGAGACAGGGCACGAGGCGGGGTACACCCTGGATGGGGTGCCGATCCATTGCACGTAAACACACACTTGCACTTATTCATACACTAAGGGCAATTTGGGAACGCCAGTTAGCCTCATCTGCATGTTTTTGGACTTTTAGAGACAGTCTGACCCGGAGTATCCGTAGGAAACCCACTAAGCACTGGGAGAACATGCAAACTCCATGCACACAGACCCGAGGTGGTAATCGAACCCGGACTCTGCAAGGCGACAGTGCTAACTACTACACCACCGTGCCACATACAGTATCTCCTTACACATGGTTAAAAAACATTTTTAATTGTTTTATGTGGTGTTGTAGCATTTCACTAGTGAATGGATGCTTTTAAAATAGAAAGCTTTCTCAGTACATCAGAACCATGATCTCCCAGAACCATGGTCTCCCAGAAACTTCTTTAATGCCTCAAACATGTGGATATGGCTTGAAGTGAGGACAGGACTGTAGGTAGGGTTGTGGCAATATCTCCCAGCTGAGTGCCTGTAATGTGCAAGTTGGTGACAAGTTATAATTACCTTTTTAAGGATCAGGAGTTCCAACCTTCACCGGAATGATTGCAGTGAGCTCCTAGCCACCTCGGATGGGATCGTAGACGTACAGCTTTCTTTTAAGATATTGCACAGTTTAAGTGTTTCACTATGCCTAAAAGTCTTATCTCCATACTGTGCTTGAAGTCTTTTGCAGATCTGTTTTAAACATTCATTCACAAGAAATGTCATCATAAGTCCTTGTTTGACTTGAACACCCCTTCATTTTAAGCATTGTAGTTTGGTATTTGTTCTGTGTTTGCATATCCTGTATATACAAAAGATAAAGAAAAAAATATATAATAATAATGCGGAGCAGCTATTATGACCCAGAATACAGTACACTCTTTCATATTCTATAGCTGGTATTCAAGCCACACTTGAACCTTCTAAAGAAAACGAAAATTTGTTGCATCATATCTTTTTTCCTTTTTTTCTTATTAACCCAGGCTGTGAGCAGATATGGGCCACCGCTCTTCAGACAGCGAGGACGACAGCCGTAGCCGACGCAAAAAGAAGCACAGACGGCGATCCTCATCCTCGTCTTCCTCCTCCAGCTCATCAGGGAGCCGAGTGACCAGCCGCAGCAAACACTCGAGCAGACGAACCCGCTCACACTCCAGAGACAGAGACCGAGACAGGAGGTCAGTTAAGGAATATTTTTTTTAATACCTCAAATAAAAAACAAACCCAGCAAACCTTTCACAGCTATAGGGTCTTTGTTCCGAATTATCCTAAATAGTCAGTCTATACGTGCAGTTTTTCCCCCGTAACATATTTGCCCTTGAAATCAAATGTAGACCTACAGTATAGGACAACAAATACTCAAACAGTAGGGGTGTAATCATATACGTTGTCGGTCTGGATATGGAAAACATGTTAATAATAAAGTAGGCAGTTTGTTATAAAATCCAGGATATATTGTGTGTACACAGTACAGCATATAATTGTGTAATAAACAGTTCAGCTTAATAAAGTCCACACTCCCTCTTTTAGAAAATAGGGCTTAAAAAATCACTCCTCCTAAGCATGTGGTTTTTGTATTAACTTGAGGGTAAAAAACAAATAAACAAACATTAAATAATTAAACTAGTGGCTTCACTTAGGAGCAAGAATAAACAGGAATAGAACGCTGACAGAGAGTGAGTTTACATCATACAGGACATGTAACAATTTTAATTTTTTGTGTCAGTGTTTTAAACTAGGCAGAAAAAAACTAGGAAGCAAAAAAAAAAAAAAAGAAATATCAGAAATGTTTCTTGCTTGTTCAATCCAGGTTAACGATATACCAGAGTGATTGGGAAGCCCCTATATGGTAGTGATTCAAAAACACATCTAAGGCTCCAGAGAGCTGTGTGACTCTGAGAGAACAACTAAGAAGCATTATAAGATGACAAACCTTGTCCTATTTAGTTACGCCCCCTTCAAAGGTTTGTGTTAATTATGTGCACACTCTTAGATGAAATGCACCTCCTGAGAGTTTTAGTAATTGTTTTGTTTTGCTTGGCACTGGCTACACAGTGCATGAAGTAGCATCCAGCCAAAACAAAATGCTAAATCCTATATAGTTTTCTGTAGGATGCAGGCATTCGGATCCCCGCATCCGTCCCTCCGTAATTATCCGAATCCTACATTACAAGAATAACTGCCGGGTGTCCGAGCGGTCCCATCTCCCGTCTCATCTCGCCGTCCTCATCTTCAACAAGACCTTGTATCAAATGAAACAGCTCTAATAGAAAAATGAAAAGAGCAGCAGCGAGTCACATGACCCCCATGTCTCCCTACAGACGCATTCGTACACTTTGACTCTTCGAGGGAGTCTCTTAGTGCCGTCTGTCTCGCTTCAATTATTCATGCCATTTGGTCAGCGTGCATTATACGTGATGGGAAACAGTTGCTGTCTCCGAAACAAATAGTCGGTTTGGAGAGGACAGAAGGGATTTGGTTAGATAATGTGTTGGAACTGGATTGGATTGGATTGGCTTGTGCGCGTGGTCTCTGGGATGGACGTCATGCTTAGTATTTATCAAATAAAGGAAGAAGACGTATTTAAATATATTAGAAATGATGACCTTAAAGTTTCCACTTTTTTGCCTTCTGTGAGAAAGAGAATGAGTGGATGATGAGAGCATGCTGTGCAGGCTGATGTAGTAGTGCAAGTCATATGTACAGTATATATTCTGTAATAGCATTTGAATTATTTGTATTGCTTTCTTCCATCCTCCTCAGTCGTTTCGATCTCCTAGACTTTATTTTTAGCCTTAAACAGTTACAAGAAAAAGGGAAAAATACTAAATAGTAAATTTTACATAAACTTTTTGGGTAAGTGCCACTTTCTCACACATGGTCTCTCTCTCTTTCACTCTCTCTCTTTCTCTTGCTTTCTTTCTCACACACACACATACACTATAACACACTAGCACAGTTTTAGAAACAGAAAGAACTACCTCGTTAGTGGAGAAAAAAAACGCACCACTCCAGTCCCAGACGCTTTCCCGTTCAAAGTCTACTTGTTTGTCATGCTGGACGTGTATGGAAGCTTGCAGGACGAGGTAAAGTGTTTAATTAGGCAAATATAGCGATTGATTATAATTTTATATAATTGAATACAGGTTTAGCAGAATTTGTTTGTGCTTTGGTTAGACTAAGGGAATCAGTAGCAGGCAGCGAATAGGGGAAGCTGGAGGAAAGGGAGAGAGTAAGTGTGTGAGTTCATTAGTAGAAATAATGGAGAATAATGGAGTTGTGTGAGTGTGTTTGTGGGAGGGGGAGTAGCTTGTCTATAGGAGTGATGTCAGCTTTTCTAAACACAGCACAATGAGTCATTCCAGTTGATGGGCTCCGATTATCTGCCTTAGCCATCATCATTAAAAGTTGTTTCGCGTTTTGTGCGTACGCTGTAACGCTAAATTATGACCCCATACAGTTAGTCAATAAATACGCATTAGTGACTACACAACTATTATGCACAATTCCTGAAACAGCACAGTAAGGACTATAAACAGATCAAGTAGAGTTAGATTTTAGCCATGAAAATATTTGTGTGTGTGTGTGTGTGTGTGTGTGTGTGTGTGTGTGTGTGTGTGTGTGTGTTTTGGTGCTACTCCAGACGCAGACATCGCTCCAGCAGCAGCTCGTCGAGAGGCTCTGGCCAGAGGAAGAAAAGCCGCAGCACCGAAATGAGGCGGAGCCGAAGCACAAATCGTGGGAGGGGCCACAGATCCCGTCACTCTCGCTCTCGCAGTCACAGAAGGTAAGCAGAAATTTTACTTTTCTTAATGTCATAAATGCATGGTGAAATATACACTCATTAGCCACTTTAATAGGAACAGATTTCTGTACCTTAAAAGAGTCTTGCCTTGTCTTTTTTTATTTTTAAATTTTTTTTAATGTATTCCTATTTTTATAAAGTTTCCAACTGCCTCAGATTTTAGCCTCAGGTTCCTGTTCTATGATGTTGAAACCCATCAACTTTAAGCTTTGACAAGTTGTGCATTCTTAGATACTTTTCTGCTCACCACGGTGGCAAAGATTGGTGGGAATAACTTTTAATAACTTAAAAGATATTTAAGTTGCCGTAGCCGTCGTATCTGTCACTTTAACCCAGGCTGGCCCTTTAACAAGCCATTTCTGTCTCATCTTATCTGATCAGCAGTTTTAGAAATACTCGATTCATGCATGTCTGGCATTAACAGTCGCATCACAGTTAAAGTTACAAACATAATTATCTATATATCTATATCTATTAATGTTTTACCTGAAATACAACTCAGATCAGGCATTCTGGCTGCTTGATGCAGCTTTTTTGTTTTCCTGCACTGTTTCATTGACTGTAGCTTTAAATGAACTGCTCCCCTTTAAGGGAGAGCATTTTCCTAGCCAATCAGAACACAAGGTTGTGGAAACGCCCATATTTAGAATCTTATGGAGCATTTTCAGTCTAGTCCTCACACACAGTTCTGATAAAGAAAATAAATGGGAAGATTCACAGGAGTGTTAATTCATAACGGCAGCCTCCGTTTTCAGTAAATCTTAAAGTTAAAACACACCTAAGAACTGTAGAAGGCTAGGTTAGCTGTTAACATTATCCACTAAGTGCTTATGACTAACCCTACAGTGATGACCAAAAGTTAAATTCAATGTTTTAATGATATTCTAAACTTCTTAATAATGAAATAATAAACATAATGAATAAAAAAAAATAATGACACTGATGGTTTATTTTATACAATGAAATTGCTATACAACAATTAATGATGGTTCCGGCTGGACATAGAGTCCTAAAAATGTCTGCGGCACTCTGGTGTAACAGAAGCCAGTTTCTTGACTGCTACTGCATTCTTCACCGCTGTCCAACAGTTTCCTACTGAATTTGGGTCTGGAAATGACCCAGGCCATGGTTACAATGTTCTGCCAGTTTTCACTAGTTTTTCAGTTAATTAGCAGTACTCTTTAGCCAGACAGGTTTGAACTAATTAGTAAAACCTCCTGATTTGTGCACAGCGAGAACTAATACATAGTTAAGTTAAGTTGTCTTAATACTTTAGGACATTCCTTAAGAGCTAGAGAAGCCTAAGTTAGCAGTTAGTTGCTACCATTAATTTATCTTTATATCCTGGAGAGATGAGATCTGAATGTAAAAAAAAAAAGGTTAAAAAATGATTTTGTATAGTTTGATCCCCTTAAACAGTGACTGTTCTAAGCTGTTCTAAGCCCTGATGCTACACAAACCTCTTCACCAAAGAGTAAGTTGGTATTACATTACCAACTTATCAGGTGTTCTCATCATCGGACTAATCAGGTGTTAATACTGTTTATACATTTCAACAGCAATGTATAAACAGTATTAATCAAAATGTCTAAATCTTTAAATATGCCCACACTAAAGTAAAAGCTCTAACAAGCTCTATCCTGTTGTAATAAAAGCACAACCATGGTCCAGTAATCTACACTGTTTTTTTTTTTTCCCTCTCCGTCTTTCAGATGTAAAAAATGGTCGGAGATGTAAAGAAATAAAATAAATAAATAAAACATCACCCCATGTAAAAGCTTACTTCCCCCTCAAGTCTCCCTCACTTATACTTGTGCAGAATGACGGCTCCACTAATTAGCTTGTGACAGCCTGCCATTAAAGACCTTCTGTTTTCTGAGCCACTTGCTTTCCCCGCCAGCTGCCGTCCTCTGCACATGCTCGCTCCCGATAAATACAGCAGTTATCAGTGGAGGTTATGATTATTTCATTAATTAAGCGTAGGCCCAAGCACCCTCGGGTCAAAGCGCTTTCGCCTTTCCTCGTGGCCCTTCAGAGCGAAGAAGACAAAGGGGGCACTTAGCCTGATTAATTAATGCAATTAAAACAATTAACTATTCACTGTTTATCGAAATGGTCGCATCTACTTCATGTGTGTGTGTGTACATAGACAAACACACACACACACATGCACACAAGTGCAGGAACAGAGACACTGTTCTGGAGTCGGAAACAAAATGATTTCATTAACATAACAAATGTAGGTAAAGAGGTTGGTTAGAATTCAGTGGTTAAAATGTTTAGGAGATAATAGTGTAGCTTTTCTGTGTGAAGGAGACAGAGAAATTTCTTTCACACAGAAGAAAAAGATTTAATCACGAGCAGGTGCATAGTGAAGCTCTTCGATTTAAATCGGTGTTAATCGAATTAATTGAATGGGATAAAACAATTTCACAGATTTGTTCGTTTATACCAGATGCACCCCGATCAGCCAAGATGTAATTTCTCTGTTCACTTAGTTTTTTACTGCATCTTATAATGCGAATGTAACTAACAACTAATGAAAGGCAAACTTATGAATCTTTATCCATTCATTCATAATTAAGCAGCTCAACTTCGTGTGAGTGTGTGTGTATACAAGATTTTATAGAACAGCAGTGATGAGCATTATTCCACAGGTTAAGCATTAGGCACTCTAAGTGGAACTACATTATTGTGTCCATCACTTCAAGCTTTTCAGCACACTTCAGTCTTTAAACTTTAGGAGGCAGAGTGTGGGGTTGGGGCACAACCACATCGTGCCTGAGTAAATCTGTGATTCTGATCGTCCTCACATGGCCACCTCGTAGCATCACACCGAAGTCATGTAGTGTTCTAAACCACAATTGCTTTGTGATGCACTGTAAGATTGACATCTTGGGTGAGGACATTTTGGTAGATCTTGTTGCTTGCTGGCAAAATTATTTTTGAGAAAACTGGAAACATTGTGATATCTTTTGATCTAAACCAGCCATCTCGGCAAACGCAAACATGACGGATGTGAAGGTCACGTACGACTTTATCTAGGTGACTTATCTAGGCATCTTAGATAATTGCATGCTTTCGTGGCAAAAGTTTAGGAAAGAAGTACGTATGGGTAAGAATGTCCATAAATCTGTTGATCATATAGTGTTGTTGTATAATGCTGTGCACAGTATAGGATGGAATAATAATAATAACAATAATAATAATAATAATAATGATAATAATTAGTATAAGGTGGGCTTAGAGTTACATATCACTTCAACCAGTTATTTTTTTTAAACATTATTTATGCTGTACCGTCTACCTACATACAAATGTTTGTGGTATTATTTTTTACACCGTGTTTGTACAGAAGCAAACATCAGACACCTACTGTAATATATATATATTTAGAAAATAGCAGTTTTTCATTAAAACTTGCCTTATGTGATGAGTACAGAAGATGCATTACTGTAATAACCTGGGTGATGAAGCATGAGAAGGAAGCAGAAACAGAGCTCCAACCTGAACAGTCACTATAAAAGTCTGGTGCTTTAATAGCATAGTAATAAACTTCAAAAATAACAGTGTTGTATAGTATAAAATGTGATGGTCAGAAAGACAGCAGCTATCATACTTTGATAAAAAAAAAAGTCAGTCCTTAACATCAACCTAAGCAAAAACAATAGAATAATTCAGAATTATTTTAAAATTTCTGTGTAAGTATAGACTGCACTAAGTTCACTAAGTTCAGAAGGTGTGATTGGGTGTTTGTGAGCTCACCTAAGTGAAACAGGTTGCCCCGGGCCAGGCAGCTATCCGTCACTGTCACGTTAAAACAGTTTGGGTCGACTTATGGAGTCGGGGACGAAGCACCCTGATAAATCAGGGGCGGATTGAGTGGACAGCTCACTATGATTGATATACTGACAGGATATGAGCAAGCGCCATGTGAGATCTAAAATATTATAGAAAGAGAGATGGCGGGGGGGGGGGGGGAATCTACCCATGGAGTGCATATTATTCAGAGAATAAGAATAATAACTGCAGTGTGGAGCTATTGCTGGTGAGAAGATTAGGGCAGTTTGGGAGCAAATATTGCTTTCCCTTTATGTGTAAATAATAAATAAATAAAAACCCGAAATTAGAATAATGCTTTATTATAGGCTGTAGTTTTTTTTTCTTTTTTTTTCCCCCCTTTCCCCTGTTCATATCGGAAAATGAGATGAACAGAAGGGATGCCCGTAGAGACTCGCAGTCTTTTCCTCGCCGACACGCATGACAGACGAGAGTAGCTCGAGTAGCTGATAACCCATTAGACATTAATGTTTATTCCCTTTGATCAAACCAGGCAGTTCATGCGGCGTGGATGCTGCAGCAAAGAAGCAATTGCTCAATATGTCTGCGTACAGAGGGTCTGCAACCTCTTTATCATAGCAAATGCAGATAAATTTTATCCAATCACACTTTATACGCTTATGGTTTTAGAGAAAAAAGGCTGATATTAGGAAAAGATTTCTCGCCTGTCAGTGCGCTCAGGTTGGCTTCGGAATGAAACTTCTCAGCAGCTTGAGAAGCACTCTTGAGGATTTTTTTTACCCCCCCCCCCACCGCAAAAAAAGGCCAAGTGGTTAACTGGTGGTTCAGCCGTCTCTCTCTAACAATTAGGCACTTTGGGGTTAAGAGGTTAGATGAATGGTGCTTGACCTCAAATACCAAACAACAGTCTGCTTAAAAGACAGCACGCCGAACGTGATCAATATTACGATGAGAGCAACGGGAGATGACGACACGGCTTCCTTTCCAGACTACAGGCGCACCACGCAAGTCGGTGCTTCTTTAGCAGGAAAGGATAAAGAACATCAGGAAGAGCAATGGACAAATGGGTTAATGCAGCTGGCATCTGGCTGTGAAGGGAGGTAGTTGGTTTGGGTACTTATGAAATATGAGAGGAGTTTTTTGTAATTTTTCTATTTTGTAATTGATTAACAACATATTGTTTAATTGTTTAATATAATTTATTCATGCACTAAAACCAAGAGAAATTATAATAAAATGTAAACGCTTAATTGGACAGATATTGTTTTCCCTGACTCTCACCGAATGCTTTCGCGGCACATAGCACCTAAACATTGTTCTGTGCCTGCAGACACACAACATTCATTTTGTTTATCGGCCTCTGAGGTGACATCAGGACCCCGACCTGCTGGTTTAAGTATCAATTTCTCAGTAGTAGCCCAACTGGAGAATAAATGTCCCTTAAAAACAGTAGCCTGATTTATTTATGGGTTTTTATTAATCCCCATACTTAAGTACAATTCTAAACACGCTCAGCGATGTCGGATTCTCAATTCTGATCGGTCTGAATATTTCCAGGTTTTTATTCATACACAAATTTAAATACAGTTTCTGTGATGATAATTTGCACAGGAACTTGTATGGTAGTGTAGAGATTTAAAAAGATAAGAACGTGTTGATGTGTGGTGGATTATTCTATGAGGATTTTTAGAAGGAGTCTCTAGTGCCAGTTTTTATCATGTTAACCTGGAAAGAGAGGAAAAGCAAGGGATTGCTGTTTATAGCTGTTATATTTCAAGTGATAACCAGAATTAACTTGTTATTCAGTCGTTCCCCCAACATTAACTACAAATGGATTCGAAGTACATGCCTTTCTGCCGGAAGACTTTATAAAAACCTTTCAGAATGCCGTGTTATTAGAAAATAATAAAACACAGCGGGGAAGCTTCATGCCAGGCCGCATCACACAAACCTCTCGTTAGTAACAGATTTTTCCACGGAAGCACGTTTGGGGATTGCAATGGAGGTCAGGACCTTTTCTAACCTATAATCTCCTCTCCAGATAGGACTGTATCCCTCTCCTCACACACCAACAAGACTGACTTGTAAATTGTTGATTCAAGCTGAAGCCTCACTCGCTTTTGGCAGGGCGTGTGTTCTTTATTTAATCAAAATCAACATGCTTACACTAGGCCAGATCTGAGAGGCCATGCTTTCCTTTTTCTTTCTTATTTATTTATTTATTTATTTATTTATTTTTCCCTCCATCGCTTTCTCTTATTCTTTCTTTATTCCATCCTTACATCCAGAGTGCACACTGGTGTCTTTTTTTATTTATATCCCCCCTCACTAGAGGCTAGACAAACGCTGCTGGCCTTTGTTGTCAGAAACCTTTATTTACCAAAGAGGAGAGTAAGTGAGTGACACGGCAGAGGCCTTTTATCCCCGGCTAGCCGCCAGCGCAGCTCCCTCCGCCTGCCAAAAGAAGCCCCTCTGGCCCACGTGCACCCTCCTCCACTCTCCTCCACGCTTTCTCTCCTCCCGACACATCCAGCTACAAGTCCGCTCCCCTGAGTGAGGGAGAGATAGCTGCTCTGCCTCGCATCGAGTTCACGCAAACTGTGACTCCAACCCTACACGCAGCCCTACATATATAAATATATTTGTTGCATTCATCCCATAATGACCCGCTTTCCATTTTTTGCAACGCTGGAAATGATTTTTCTGAAACGTGAAACTTTGCGCTCGGCTGTTAGGAATCCGAAAAAATCTAATTTTTATTATAATGTTCAGTAAGGAAAGTGCGCTCGCGTGGCCTTCGTAAATATGTAACAACAAAAGCCGGTGTTAGTCGCTGACACGTTCCCTTTACTTCATATTTTATCTAAGAACATGATGGATCACTAGATAAGGTTCTTCCATCGCTCGAGCAACCCTTAACTGCTCACCTCGCTTTAAGTAGCTTAAGGATAAAATCATCATTACATCAATAATGTAATGAATAAACGTAAATGTAATTTGTGCTCCAATCTGCCTGAAGCAAGCATGCCAAGGTGTTTTGAGTCTCTCTGTTTTCATATCCTGATATTGTTTACAGTAGCCGAGGGGTATAATAATTGGGATGAAAATAAGATACATTAGGTAATTTAAAATACATTTTACAATAGAACAGATCGCCTAGCTAGTGAACAGAACTATATTACACAAATTGGCCATATTACACAAACATAAGATTACAATATGCAGACTGCACACACACACACACACACTTTACCAGATGCACATCCGTCCGCCTCCGTGTGAGCCGAGCACAGATTAATTCATTACTTGGATTCCTTTTTTTTTTTTTTTTTCGTCCTCTCCTTGCCAGGCTCAAAGAGACATTTTGCGCTTCGATTACCCTTCCTCGTAGCTCGCACCCCGTGTCAGTCACGCAGGGATGAAGGATCTTTTGTTCACCAAACGCATAAATACTGAATGAATAAATATTATAATTTGTAAACACGGATACCCCGAGGCCAGGTGAACGTGGTCTGACACTGCGTGTCTTCCGCATTAAAAGAGCAGCAAACTAAAAGAAGACTGGAAAAACATCAGTGCGGATCAGCCGGCCGATCGGTCAAAGGTCAGCACAGTGATCTTTATTCAGGAAGCATGCTTGTTGCCCCTATAGTCGCTTATTAGTCACTGGACAGCGTTTCAGAGTAAATATTACGGCTGGTGGTTTTTACCTTGACCTTCCTTGCTGTGATGGAATGGATTTCCCCGGTAGTTGTGACTCTACAGCATCTCCCTCAAAGTTTTGTGACAAGACTGATTGATTTTAGAAGCGTTTTTAAATTCGTTAAATAAATCATCCCTTTTTTCTTTTTTGGGTCACGTGAGCGTCCGGGAAGGTCTGGGGATGAACCGTGCCTCGTCTGTTTTTTCATCCCATTCAAAGCAATTTGGTCCGGCGTCCCTTTTTAAACGTTTGCTTTTGGAATCTGAAGCGGATTTCTCCCCCGTCTTCTTTCTCTCCTAATTTCAGCTCTTCTTGAAGTTGTTCGAAATTGGGTTTTAAATGCCAATTAGGAGGTTGAATGTAGCGAAATGAAAGCACTAGCGCTCGCAGAACGGCCTCACCTTCTGGCTGCTCGGGCTTCTGAGAGAAGAGCACGCCGAACCTTTTGGCTCCGAGCGCCGCTTTGAGAAAAAATATCCTGCCTAATGAACACATTAATTAGAACCATAACTATTTATAAGATGATAATTAGAAACGAAGCGAGGTAAACTGGGCCCTTCCTGCAATTAATGGCGGATTAATTACGACCGGTAATGAAGTGGAGGTTTGAAACGCATTAAGGTGAAGTACAGAGGAGCGTTGCGGCTTTGTGATCACTGGCGTAATTATTCCGCTGGCCATTTGAGCTCCCCCACTCACCCCCCCCATCCGCCCCCCCATCCGCCCCCCCACCTTCCTCCCGCTTGCGATCGCTCGACGCCGGCTAATCAGCATCCTTGCATCGTTATATATGCACTTAAAAGGACTTGCCAGCGCAATGACTGCCTAATTATTTCTAATTGGCGGACCCAAGCATGGTTGCTGTGAAAGGAGGAAAGAGAAGCCGGCGCTCAGAGACAGAAATGATCCGAGGTCTGGTTTGGACTTGCGTATTTGGACTTGCGTATCTGACCCTTGTAAAGGTCACGTGCCTGAAGTTTTTATTTAAAAAAATAAAAAAAAATAAAATATATATATATTTATGCTAATTTGTTTTTTTTGCTTTAATTAATGCTAATTGCCTCATAGTGAGAAGATTATCCCTCCAGATCAGCATGATTTGACAAGACTGATCCCATGCCCATGATTGAGCAATCACAGTTATCCTTCAGTGAGCCACTTGAGTAGTTTTAACTACAGTTTGGAAGCATATTCTAAATGTTTTTTGTTTGTTTTTTGACCATTTTTTTTTTCAAACCATTTGGATCTCTATGTGGAGCGCTTTGAGAATTGCAAAAAGAAAAAAATCCTTTCCCCTTTAGAATTTGCTGATGCTCGGCTCTAAACAGAGCCATGTGTCAGAGCATTATGAGAGACACCGTCATCTCCCCCAACAGCACTGGAGCAAATTGTATCGTAATTAAATCCAACGGTGCACTTGTCTCTCCCTCCACTGTTCTGACAACACCAATATGGTTCCAGTTACCAGTGTAATATTTAGGTTTAACACAAAAAAAAAAAAAGCAGAGAGAGTGAGAGGAAACACTAATAAAAGAGAAATCTGGATTATGTGCTTCTTGACTGAAATCATGACACCCGCTGGAAATAATGAAACACTTTTTTTTTCTTTTCCCTTTCTCTTGATAC
Source organism: Clarias fuscus (assembly GCA_030347435.1). Taxonomy (NCBI): domain Eukaryota; kingdom Metazoa; phylum Chordata; class Actinopteri; order Siluriformes; family Clariidae; genus Clarias; species Clarias fuscus. The sequence continues at coordinate 37,712,078 of CM059208.1, read as the reverse complement.
CGAGGAGTCTTTTTTATTTCCTGTCTTGTCAAGCTTGCGGGGAAACTTCTGGCTGATTTCCGACGAAGCCGGGGAAAAATATGAGCTGCCAGCTGCACGCAGCGTGTGCGATGGGGTGGAGGAAGAGATGAAGAAACCGTGCCAAATCAGCGGATTTTTACTCATGTCACTGTATTTTTTTGACCCGGTGATGAACGTGCGTTCTATTTCATGCTTTCATCTGAGGACCTTGCCGACTTTTGTCATGTAAACCTGAGGTCCAACAGCTTTCCTCATCTTCGCGGGAGTGAACGAACTGTAATTCAAGGAGACGAGGAAGGGTCTGCTATAAATACGTGTCTGGCAAAGTTGCAAACGTGAGATTTGTTAGAATGCGGTGCTGTACAGGTGCTTGAAATTTATTGTAGAATCTTTTAGTTGTAGTCATGTGAGGTTATGAGTTACTTAGTACACTGTTGATATGGCATGCATTTAGCTTTTTTTGATCAGAGCAGTTTAAAAAAAAATGTTTGGCAATAAAAAGTACATGTGTTTTAAACTCTTGTATATTACAATGGACTGTTGTGCAAAATTCACCTTTTAGGCGTTTGTAGGCTTTGGATAGCCCTCCAGTGTTTGTGTACAAACAACAACAACAACCAAAAAAATCTTTGTTCAAAAGCTTTTTCTATTATTTTGTATTAGCCAAGACTTAAACATGCCAAATAGATTTTCACACTAATGTGACCTCATACAAGAAGAGCCCCTGTCCCAGCTTGTGGCGGAGAAGTGAAATAAAGGGTGTTTAAAGTATGCAATAAAAATATATTAACTGAGGGTTATTTCAGCTGGAGCATTAGCACACACACTTTGGGGGAGCTCTAAGACCTGTGTTAACTTGTTGCAGAAACAGTCAAACATGGGAGCCGAGCTTGCTGTGGAAGCCCCGAAGCCCCTTCCATCAGCTCACATGAATCTCTCGATTTTGAAAGATGTGGCCTCCTGTTTTGGCAAGATAAACAAAGAACACAAGAGTTCATTATATAAATAAAAGATTTTTGTGTATGCTCAACTGTGTAACCACAAGACAAGAAAAATACTTAACATCAGTCAATTAGATTTACTTGTTCAAGTCAAACCGGTGTGTGTGATGAAACTGCTCATGGATACAGGCGCAGCAAAAAAAAAAAAAAAAAAAAGATTGACATTTACAGAAGACTTCAAGCACGGCACAGTGATGAGACTCATCTGCAGTAAAACGTGAATAATGCAAAGGTTTTAAAGAAGGCCGTATGTCTGTGAATGACGGGTCAAAGCCCAATGTAGCCATTCTCATGAACATTCAGCAAGGTGAATGTTTGATTTAAAAAAGAAAAAACAATTTTTTTTTATGGGAAAATACACAACTTCATACTGCCCCCTATTCACATGTTTTACTGCTACAGACCTCGCTCCATGGCGTTTCACGCCATTGTTTTTGGAATTTGACTGTTTGTTTGTGCACGCATCACGTAAAAGCTACTGAACTAATTTGAATGGGGTTTTACAGGTGTATTTGGCCAAGCTTGAGGTAACATATAGGCTTTGTTTCATCGCAACCGGCCCACGGGAAGAGAAGATATGCTGCTTTGAATTTAAAATGTAGAAGCCCTTATATAATAATAAAAAATATATATTCTTGAAAAAAATAATTTCAAGATTTTCCACAGATGGCATTGTACATTTTTTAATACACACTTATGATTGTGCAGTTGAAATCTACTTAATAAACGCGATCTCGCACCTTCATTCCTCACACTTCATGGTAGCACTTAAAACTTTTAGTTAATTTCAAAATTCAACAGAAGGAGTTGTACGTTTAAAAAAAAAAATGGCTATGAGTGTGCAATTAAATTCCATGCGAACGAAGTCACAGGAAAATCTAATATCTTATAAATGTCATGACAGGAATAAAAAAAAAAAGAATGAGGGAGGTGGTGTTTATAGCTCCTGTAACCCAAGTGATAACCAGAACTTGTTTCACAAACATTCCACAGTGTTAAATATAACCATAAATGGATTAAACGGATATGGTGTTCTTTAATTAATAAAAAAAAAAGGAATTCCTGTTGTACAAGATGACGTCGCTTTAACACTTTATGACATGAGGTTATTGGAAAGTAATCAGATTTTTTGCTATAACAGCAATAATTGGCATTGTTTTAAAATATAAATATAATAAAGAACAGTCATATTTCGCATGGGTATATTTAGAACCTGTAATTCAATAGGTTGGTGTTAAAATCTTCTTTTTTTTTCATTAAATACGCATCCAGAGAAAATTAGATATAACTATCGCAATGTACATTTTTCCTTACAACTCAAGTCCTTGTTGATTTTTATTTTATTTAGTCATGGCAATTGGCTTTATGAGTGCTAGTGCAAATTTCTCAAACTTGATCACTGAAGCGCAGCAAGTGTGTAATGAAGAATAGATTGCTCGCATAAAGCCAGTTTGTACTAGTTACCACTTCTCCACTGTCACCGTTCCCCGCGTGCTTCTCTATTACGAAGAAGGCAGAGCGATTATTATGGATAATTTAGACTTTGTGTAACTTTGAACCGTATCGTGATAGGCGAATATGGTAACAGACTCGAGGGACGTCACCTAATCTGAGCGGTGTCTGTTTTCGCTGACCATGTGTTCAGATATGGTGAAATGTCAGAAAAATGGACGCCTGCTCAAAACTGAATTGCTACTTATTTAGCTGTCAGCACAGGCCAAGAGAGAGTGAGAGAGAGAGAGAGAGAGAGAAGGGGACTAGGCGCAGAAATGAAATTCCACCATTAATAGCCATCAACTCTCCAGCTCTGATTGATCCTGCGTTGGCTAAAACATGATATCCGAGTATCTCTGTGCCAGGTCATCATTCAGGATGGGCACACTGGTGATTGAACGCAGCAGATGTTGAGCCTCTGGTTCAGGCTCTCTGTACAATTCACTCATGGCGTCTTTTTCCAGAACGCTGACTTCATTTCCGTGGTAAGTAGTAAGCGTCCGTCCGTCCGTCCGTCCGTCCCCCCTTGTTTCTTTTTAATAATGGTGATATTTTAGATGCCCTCGCATGTTTAATTAAGTGTAGTTTCCCTCTTGGCAGTGGAATGCACGTCTGCTCAGCGTCACGCGTCCTTTTCTGCACTTTTACAGTTGGCCCACATGGTCTGCCTCACCGTTTATGATTTTTCTTATACCAGAGTTGTGAGGTTCCTAAATCACTTAGGCACAGACGGCATAACCGTCCACATTTAAACAATAAAAGGCTGCGAGGAACAGACCCTCAGATCTACCGTCACTTCATAAATAGTCGTATATATATAAAACGGACCCCAAACCCATCATCTTTTACCCTTAAGAGCACACCTGCTAATTGAAAACAGATTGTCCGGCTAGTTTGAAACGCAGTTCTTCTTCTACTTCTTCTTCTTCCTCTTCTTCTTCTTTTATCCCCTCCACTCTCAGTGGAAGCCCTGGAAGAAAAATTCAGCACGACTTGGCGAGCCAGGCATCACGTAGGGACAGCTCAGCCTTCTCTGTCATAAAAGAAAAAAAAAAAAAACAGCAAATTGACGAATAAAGCCTAGAGACTGTTGGTTAAACGATCACCTGCGACGACACTCGTGCGTTAGCACCATATAGACACTCTGACCTCTCACCTCGGCTTGCCCTCGTGTTTGGGGTTCACTGATTCCCTCTGTGCGACTAATAGGAGTGTAACGTGGCCCGAAGAATCACGCAAAACCAGACAGCGGAGTTTAGGATTGCCCTGTGCCTGTCGAGTGACGGCGCTCACATGTACCAGCGAAGAGTAATGTCGAGTTAAACGCCGACTTCTTTAGATTGTTTGACCCCAAAAAAAAAAAAAAAAACTTCGACAGTAACATATGGGTTCTTTTAGATCTGAGATTGGGCTTTGAACTCCATTAAATGACCTTTGTGAGAATGTGTGCATGTGTGTGGGCTGAGTGTTGAGTTTGTATCACCCAGACCTGACCAGTGTTCATCTAAAAGACCTACACAGACAAGAAATTTGAAAAGATTCTATTTTAATTAGTCTTTTTTTTCCCCCTTTTAACACGGTGCTGAAATAAACAAACCCTTACCAGACGAAACTCAGCAGGGATCGCTGTGGTAATTGTACTAGCTGTCGTTTACTTAACAACACGCTCAATTTGTCGCAGCGTTCCCATTTTCTGCTTTTGTGTCGGCGATCCCGAAAGAACGGCGAACGCCGTGGAAGGAAAAACAGCTTGGGAAATGTTTTCAGCAGCCACCGTAATTAGACGAATCTCATAAATGAAACTTATGTGTGGTGCCGTGTTTGAAGAGCACTCGAAAGTGAGACACGGCGAACATATTTGCATTGCGGGGGAACAGCTGTTTGGAGCGGTGGCGCTCGGGATCCTTTGGCAGCGGGAGAGCCGCACGGCTCGCTCGAGGTGCTCGAGAACAGGAATAAAAATAGATAGTGATGCTTTGAACTTGATTGTCAAGCGACTGCTGTAGGTTTGCGGTTTCCCTACTGTGAGGCTTGATCTTGTGGATTTTTATTTGCTTGTTGGTTTTCCAGAAAGGTTTGGGTTCTTGGTGTACAATGCTTCCCAGTCAAATTTGTATACGTTTGTATATGGTCTTCCTCCAGTCTTCTCGTGTCCCGTTTCAGTGATGTTCTGATGATACTGGATGACATGACTGGTGCGTTTGCTCTTCAAGGTTTGACTTCCTACAGTTGCTGCGATGCTTTTCTGTTTACCACTGTTGTAAAGAGTAGTGATTTGAGTCTAATCAAGCTTTTGTTAGAGGAATCAATAAATGTTTTTATCTAAAACTAAAAATCTAATCGATGGGTTTTTTCTGTTTGTAATCGATTCACAATTCATTGATTTTTTTCAAAATGTTTAGGTAAAATAGTTCCAGATGTTTAAATGGATAAACTTGACACAATCTAAATATAGGTAAAAATATATCACAGCTTTTGCACACAATACAACCAGCTTCCATCATCTGCAAATTCATGTGTTTTGCAAGAGTAACGCGTTTTTCTTCATCTTTTGAGTTTGTAAGCCATTGGTGCAATACTTCCACCTGCTGGATTGGAGTGTAGAGCCAAAGATTGGCAGGAAAAACAATGAGTATTAGAGAGACATGACATTTAAACAATCAACACAAGTTACAGAGTGTTTCAGTGCTTCTTAGATACTTTCAGTAACTAAAAGCCTTAGTAATTAATACCAAAGTAAGTAATATAGCTGCTTGAGATCAACATCAGATGGCAAATATTAGATTTTTTTAATGAAAGTGCACCACTTTCTCCAAATATAATTACGTGTTCCTCTGGACCACATGATGCCAGCTAACTGCATCTTTTTCGAACAGCTTATTCATGTACCGTCAGGGGGACGGCGTAACACACTCGGAGGACAGCGCTATCCGCTCCTCATGATTGAGCATCTGTAGCATTGATGTGAGAGCGCCAAGTGCCGCCAATTCCACCTCGCTGAAAGAGCTCGGCCAATCAGGTCTCTCCATGGCCTCAGTTGCGGAAGGCTACATTATCACCTGAGAATCGAACTAGCAATTCCCACTCACAATCGAATTACACTTTACCACTGCGCCACTCATTTTCTTTACCGCTTATCCAGGTACATAGTAACGGGGAGCGGGGCACACGGCGGACTGGTTACAAACTTGACTGGGTAGCAATCCATTGCAGGGCACACACGCTACGAGTAATTTGGGAACGCCAATTAACCTAACCTGCATGTCTTTGGAATGTGGGAGGAAACCGGAATACCTGGAGGAAACCCACCAAGCACAGGGAGAACATGCAAACTCCATGCACGCAGACCCGAGGTGGGAATCGAACCCTCGACCATGGAGGTGTGAGGCCACAGTGCCTAGTACCACTATGCCACCATGCACAGCAAATATTAATGGAATCAAATGGTGAATCAAAATTCCTAGAAATCTGATTAAATCGACAGTCTGCCTAGGATTCGCAGCCCTATATATTGAACCATCTGGTCATTTTCAAATACACCTAGAGAACTGGATGATTTTTTAAATTTTCACACCATTACTTTTAAATTCAAGAAACTAGTGAGTGTGAATTGCAGGAGTATTTGTAAAAGTTTGAAATCATCCCATGTGGCACCAACAACCCTGCTTGCTGAGATCACCACTGATTTTTCTCCATTCTGATGATCCATCTGAACATCTCCTGAATCTCTTGACCTGTACCTGTGGTCCTTCAATGCTTTGTATTAATGAAGGGATTCCTAATAAAGTAGGAAGCAAGTGTCTTGTTGGATGATATGTTTAAGGTGTTGTCAATTCAGCACTGTTTAGCATAGATAAGCTATTCTTTGGTATAATATTCCTCCAGAGCTTTAGCTGTTGTGTATAATTTTTTCATTTTTTGGAAAGACTGATTCATCAGGTTTTCCATTCTCTTTGGCACATTTTTAATTCAGTGATAGTGCGATCAGGATTGAAATATATGTAAGGTGACAGCGAAAGGGGGAAAGAAAATCAGTCAGAATGGATCATCGTGTGTAATTTTATCCTGTATATTTCTGAAACTATTTAAGGAACTGCTGTTGGAAGTTACTGAGAGTATAAATTTACGGACAAAAGACATATGTATTGAAGTCCGTGATGGATTAGAGAAGGTGAAATTGCTAATTGAAAATATATTTTTTAAAGCTGGGATACTCACAGTAGTATCTTCTTTAGTTAGACCAAACAAGCAAACAAACCTCATAGGTGTGTAGTCCTCACAATATTAAAGACTGTATGTAGCCTCAGTCTTTATCCTGTCCATATATTGTCTTTGTTATAGAATCTCTTTAAATTCAGTGCACCTCGGATCCCAAATAAAGTTTATTCAATTCAATTCAGTCCCTTAGTTTGCTCTATGTTTGCGCTATCATTGTTCCCATTTCCCATCAAGCCAAAAGGGCTTGTATAGCAGGAAAGTAATACGGCCCGCTCCAGCCATCATCCAGCTCTCACACCCAGTCCACGTAATTACTAAAATAGGCAGCGGGGCAGGATCATATCCGTGTCCATGCAGGGGTTCCACGATAAGCGACTCACACTGGTAATTACTTTATTGATAATTCATGGGAAAAATTGCCCCGGCCAATCACCACTGCTAGATTTAATGGACCCACTGGGTGCGGGAGGAGGATTGAGGGGAGCGGGGTGTCGAGGTCTGCTTTAAAGTACGTCCGGGCCATGGGGAAGACCTTTCCCTCCAGAGATAATCACAAAAATAAATGTAAAATAGCTCCCCATTGGTATGGTGTGTGTATGTGTGAGAGGTGGGAGGGGGGTGTTTATCTGTAACTCCTCCTATAACACATTCACCCTTAGCCGTAAATTAGCTAATAATTCTCCAAGGGGAAGGCCTTGGTAATGAAATTGACATTTAGCAGCTTGGCTCCAGTCTATTAACTACAATAAATTTAATTTGCAACAGGCGCACAAGTGGAGCAGGGCATAGAAAGAGAAACGCAGCTCCCAACAGATTAGGTGTTTATTACGTCTGCTGGCCACAAGTACAGTAGCTGGAAAAAAAAGACTACCCTCGTGACGGCACAGGCGGGAACAAAACTGCCATTTTCTATTGCTTCACTGTACTTTTTTTTTTTTTTTGTGGAAAAGTAGGCAGTCTGTGTAGTATGGGTATTAATATCCCAGTCTAAAATAGCAACTCAATTAACCATAAAAAACACAAACTGGTGAAAAGATATGAAAGAGAACAACGATTCTGAAACATTTGTGTGTTTTACAAACCTACAAAGGGAAAGCAAGGTATTGCTCTTCTTTCTCAGAAAGTTCCTTTAAGGACTTTTCTATAAAGTATAAGTGTTCATTTAGAGTTGAATTGACAGTGAAAAAATCTAGCTCTAGTGGCAGTCATGTTTAGCCAAAACTAGAATATGGTGTTTGTTAATTTTAATCAACAACATGCTCAGAGTGGCAGCAAAGATAGTGAAATAATGCTTCTTTTTTTTTCTTCTTTTAAATCAAAGTACTGGACTTGTGCAATTGTGTCTCATGTTTGAAGATATGGAAGTTGCTAAGTTGTATTTAGAGCAAGTACACAAAGAAATGAGATACCTAAAGATACCTCCTTATTTTGATCAAGTTAAATTTTATGATCATTCTTTATATATTTAAAGAATTATGGCTGTTATGTTTGTGTGTGTGAGAGAGAGAGAGACAGAAAAAGAAATGAGTGGGAGGTCAGAAGGCCTAGTAAGTGGCCCAGTAAATCTCCCAGCAGTCTCTGTCTTGTCCTATACGGATCAATACCGTGTGTGTATAGATATCTCATCCCCTCCCTAATGACCAGAATGATCTATATTACTGTACACACACACACACACACACACACACACACACACACACACACACACACACACACACACACAGTCATCCACATATTTATTAAAACCTTGGCCTTGTTTGCCTCCTGCCAAAGCTCTCGGCTGTTCCCATTAAAGCCTAATCAGAGATCATCAGGGATTTCAGATTGCACCACAGGTTTATACCACAGCACTGTTGATTTCTTGATTGCAACTGGTTACAAGGTGTTGGTTCATTTTCCAGAAGAGTAACAGGTCTGTAAAAATAAGAGAGGCTGGCGCTTGTTCCACACCATTACAATGATCTACAAAGTGATGAAAAGTACAGAATGAGGTCTTTCTTTGGCTAAATCGGAGAGACTGAAACTGTCGGTGTAAAAATAATAAAATATTTCAGGATGTGCTGTTATTGGAAAACACCATCATATTATGATGTTGATTATTTAACTATAATAGCATAACACAACATGATATATTCCTTAGTTAATGATGTCTAAAAATACTTTGTTCAAAATGATTCAAATCAAACCGGGACTTTGGAAAATGAATGAAGGCGGAAAAAGCGACTTCAAGAACATCCGATCCTTGACAATTGACGGATGACGTGTCGCCAATGTGTGAAAGAGACACTTCTGTCTGTGGGAACTGTACACACAATCATTTACCAACATCACGAGCGCATTACAGTAACTTGGCTGAAAGTTATTGCCACACCCCCTATACAGTCCTGTCCTCACTTACAGCCATTTCCATATGTTTTGGCCACTGAAGGTGTTCCTGGGAGGCCAGTGTTTCAGATGTAAAACATTAACGTACAGAGCAAACTTTCGTCCTTGATGGTATCCAAGCACTAGTAAAAACTGGGTTACATTAATGTAGCAGGGGATTATATACAGAAATAAAGGCAGGTTTTACTCTCATAATTGTGTTATGTTCGACCTGAACACCCCTTGCATTTTTATTGTTTGTTCTTATCTCCTGTGCGTTTGTACATACAGGTCTCGTTCACGTTACCGCAGATCCCGCAGCCGGAGCAGTGGCAGATCCAGCAGGAGACGCAGCCGTGATCGCAGCCAGCGCAAGGCTCGAGGCAAAGACAGGGACAGGGAGAAAGACAGAGGACGTGACCGGGGCCGTGACAAAGATAAAGAGGTCGCCAAAGCCAAAGAAAAAGAAAAACAAGGGTAAGAGAATTTTACTTTTTTTTTTCTTTCCTTTTTTCAACTACGCACATGCAAACACTGTGCAGCTCTCTGCTCCAGGTCGTTCTTTGATTCCCATGCATGAAGCAACTCAATTGCTGCCACTGTTAAAATCCAGCAGGGAGTTGGGGACCGAGCAGGCATAGTCACACTCATCAATCTATCTCTTTCTCTCCTCTCTGAGCTCTCTGTCTTCTCTGTCCCACCGGCCCCCTATTTCTATGTCTCTGGTCTATTTTCCACATCTCTCCCAGTTCCCTACCGCCGCCATATGATGTTAAACTAGAGTTACTCGTTCAGGTCCGATCTCCTCGTGTCCCTGGTGTAATCCACACGAGCACAGGCTAAACTCGTTTTAAAGCCGCTGCCTCATTTTAGCACCATGTACCGCCCCGAAGAGGCACGTCCTAATGCGATTGGAGGACGGCATGATGTTGAAATATAGTCTGGGGCTGTCAGTCATTTTGAACAGCTTGTCAGATTCTCACACACTTCAGGAAGAACTTGGGAGAAAGAAGCAATCACTAAAACTCCCTCAAGAGATGCGTGTGGCCCGGGTGGTGGGGGATAAATACTTTTTTCTTAAATACAAACTTGTACATGTATGCCCGTTAGGACTGTTGGAAGGATTCAAATGCATTTTAGTTTCTTTGAAATATTTAAATATATTACTAATGTTCAAATATAATTCTCAATTCTGATTTGTCAAAATGTGATTTTCTTTTATTTTACGTGTCTTTTAAAAAAAAAAAAACTCGTTTTTTATTCATGTATGTTTGCCTTAATGGTGGTAAAATGTTGCAGTTCCTTTTTAATCCTACAGGTGGTGTGCTCTAAACTATTTACACTTTGGAAGACAGCATAGCATCCTATGTGGTAGATGTGAACTATTCGTGAAATTTGTTCAGGATATAAATATTTTTATTTATTTATTTTATAAAATCACGCTACTAAAAGAATTGGCACCTGGGTATCCTGATAACAATGTATTTTCTGGTCTATAGTGTTTCCTATCCCTAATATATGCTGCTCAAAAGTTTGGGATCCCTTGCAGATTTCTTTGTTCTTGTTTAGTGATTTATTTATTTTATTATGTACCAATGTGCGTTCGTAAAACAGTGTCAGTAAAACACTGTGGTTTAGGGTTGCCAGTTTATTATTATTATTATTATTATTATTATTTTCTTTTTAATTAATTAATTTATTTTTATTATGTACCTTATCCACAGTACAAAGTAAAAAAACACATAAGACAAATTTTTATTTGTTTTCTGGTCTTTTGTGGGAAACAAATTAGCAGCGGTGCCCATTCAGTTCTTTCTTTGCTGTATACTGTAAATGTACAGTATGCAGGTATTATATGTAGAACCTGGCAACCCTGCTCAGAAAATTTATACCTCATTCATTAACATTTTTTTGTTTGTTTTATTTGCTTACATAGTTCAAGTTAAAAGAGCTCCCTTTCTCCCATGTATGTTAATATTTGTGTGCTTTTGTGATTTTCGGTTAAAGTTCTGATACATCTGTACCTCGTGGTACTTTAATTGAGCACATTGCTGCTGTTGGGAGTCACATCATTAATAAAGAGAGTGAGCCGTATGAGCCATATAAACTGTATCCTCTGGCAGTTCTACATGTTTAACAGATGAGGTGCTAGTTTGGGGATTGAGAGCCTTTTTGTTCCCTTTACTTTCCTCATTTCATCACTTTGGTACTGATTAATCTGTCTTTAAGACTGTCATTCCACTGCGCTACAGCCTGTTTTTTCCTCCTGCCTTTTTACCAAACTGTAATGTGGCCTTTATAATCTTGAGATCTTGAGGCTTACCACTGGTTTGGTGCATTTAGTAAGTTCTCTGAGGTAATGCCGGTGTGGTGTCCCTTATGCTTACGTCTGTTCCTAAATCTCTAATCGTGTGAGATGCGAGTTTGCTCAGAGAATCTGCCTCAGGACCAGCCTGGTTTATTCTATAGTGTGGCAAAGACATTAGATAAGAGGCAAGCTTAGTTCACATTTCTCTTTATAGAAGTTTTCACATGAGATTTTCCCATGAAAGCAAACTTTAATGTATTGTAATATATTATCATGTAATATATAGCACCTTTCATACATAAAATGTAGTTCATAATGTTTCACAAGGCAATTAAAAACAAAATAAAAGAATGAACGAGAAGAATTATACGAGTCGCAATAATAATAAAATGTCAATATTTAAGAGGAAAAATAGGAAAAACTAGAATATAAGTAAATAAAATATGAAATGTATAAAATGGACAATTAGAATTTTCCTTAAGAGGAAAAAAATGATTTAGGTATGAAATAAAACCAAAAAGCAGCCTAAAAAAAACAGAACAAAATCATGAAAATAGTTTGTAAAAAGAATTATACATTTTTGTTAAATTCTTTTTTTATTCTTTCTTTATTTATTTATTTTTTATTCTTTTATTCTATTTTTAATTGAAAAAACGTAGCAGGGGGATTTAAATGTAGCTCATAGCTAGTTTAATAAGCTGCCTTCAGCTAAATAATTTCCATAAATACTGTTGAGTTATTGATTGCAGCAAACTACAAAAGAATCTGGTTCATTTTTCATGTTTTACCACACTGCAAGCAAAAACTACATCTTAGCAAGTGATGTATTCTTGAATTTAGCCAGACCTATCCATACAAGATTATTAATCTTATTAGTAGTCTAATGTTAATAATTTTTTTTATTATGTTTGCAGGGAATTTTGTTTCTTTCCTGAAGTTAAATTCCTATAACTAGCAAAAAATATCTGCCAATAGAACAAGAAAACTGGCTTTTTTCCACAAAGTTTTAGTAGAATTGGATCAGAAAAGAACTTAATTATTTTACATTTGGTTTGTTGTAATCTGATATACTGTAAGTATATATGTATATAATCTTGTATCCTATAAGAGAATGTAAAACAATTTGGCAAAAATCAAGTCAATAATCAATATTTTCACTTGCTAATATATAATTGTTTTGCATGGTTGTGATGTTGAACAGCAAGCGTTTTTCTTTCTAATGTTTATTGGCTGAAATAGTTTCCACACAATAGACCAACAGGTGAGAAACCACCCATAAACTTGGTTGTTGTAGTTCCCTACAATTTACATATATCTTATGGAATGGAAGGCTTGTAAACAACTATGAACTCTTTTAATATTTCAAGAGAGAGTGCAGTCTCTCAAGTATAGAAATTTTTTTCTGGACTTGGGGGGGCATCTTTTGGGGTGTTTTATAGCCCATGGTTATGAGTGCTTGTGTTAATGTGTTGTTGTTTTGGTCGTATTTCCATCATCTTAAGGGAAAAGTTAGGGGGGAAAAATCCTTTTTTCAACAGTATCCCAAAGCCTGTGTGTCTGTTTCTGTGTCTTCCTGTGTGTGTGTTTAAGTAGAATGCCCTATGAAATGTCCCAGCGGAGGAAGCAGGCACAGAAACCAGCAGCGATACACACTCACACCTTTTACAAAGAGTTCATCCCTTTGTGTTCTTTAGCAGATAATTAGTTCCAGTGCTGCAGTTTGCTCCTCTCGTCTGCAGTGGAGACCGACTGGACAGAGAAAGCCTCGGGTGCTCCCGCTTCATGTTGTAATTACAGTGTATGCAATACACACCTACCTCACCAGCCTACCTCATTCTAACATTCGCACACACACACACACTTGCATGCACATCCAGCATTTGAAAATGTGCTCTTGTATGAGCCACGACCTGTGTATCAGTCTATATCATGTCTTGATTGTATCTGGTCATGATGTCATAAGTGAAGCAATTCACCGGGGCGATGTTTGAGCGCCATGGAGACGCATGTCAGCTTGCGTACATCTTCAGAGCCCTGCTGTGATACTGTGATACTCACTTCATGCACTTTTATTATTCCAGAGAGTCTTTAAACTTTGGTTTTTATGAGTTTGGAGCATTTGCTTGCGTCTATTGCGTCTATTTCTTGGTTGCCAGGGTTGCTGATTTTACTAAAGTTGAAACTGATTCCAACCAGTAATAAATACACACGTGGACAAAATTGTTGGTACCCTTCGGTCATTAAAAGGAAAACCCACAATGGTCACATACATAACTTTAATCTGACAAAAGTAATAATTAAAAAAAATCTATGAATGTTAACCAATGAAAGTCAGACATTGCTTTTCAACCATGCTTCAACAGAATTATTTTAAAAAATAAACTCATGGAACAGGCCTGGACAAAAATGATGGTACCCCTAGAAAATACTGAAAATAATGTGACCAAAGGGACATGTTAATTCAAGGTGTGTCCACTAATTAGCATCACAGGTGTCTACAATCTTGTAATCAGTCAGTGGGCCTATATATAGGGCTCCAGGTAGTCACTGTGTTGTTTGGTGACATGGTATGTACCACACTCAACATGGACCAGAGGAAGCGAAGGAAAGAGTTGTCTCAGGAGATTCGAAAGAAAATTATAGACAAGAATGTTAAAGGTAAAGGCTATAAGACCATTTCCAAGCAGCTAGATGTTCCTGTGACTACAGTTGCACATATTATTCAGAAATTTAAGATCCATGGGACTGTAGCCAACCTCCCTGGACGTGGTCGCAGGAGGAAAATTGATGACAAATCAAAGAGACGGATAATCCGAATGGTAACAAAAGAGCCCAGAAAGACTTCTAAAGAGATCCAAGGTGAACTTCATGCTCAAGGAACATCAGTGTCAGATCGCACCATCCGTCGTTGTTTGAGCCAAAGTGGACTACATGGGAGACGACCAAGGAGGACACCATTGTTGAAAACAAATCATAAAAAAGCCAGACTGGAATATGCCAAACTACATGTTGACAAGCCACAAAGCTTCCTATGGACAGATGAGACAAAAATGGAACTTTTTGCCAAGGCACATCAGCTCTATGTTGGCAGACGGAAAAATGAAGCATATCAAGAAAAGAACACTGTCCCTACTGTGAAACATGGAGGAGGCTCCGTTATGTTCTGGGGCTGCTTTGCTGCATCTGGCACAGGGTGTCTTGAATCTATGCAGGGTACAATGAAATCTCAAGACTATCAAGGGATTCTAGAGAGAAATGTGCTGGCCAGTGTCAGAAATCTGGGTCTCAGTCGCAGGTCATGGGTCTTGCAACAGGACAATGACCCAAAACACACAGCTAAAAACACCCAAGAATAGCTAAGAGGAAAACATTGGACTATTCTAAAGTGGCCTTCTATGAGCCCTGACCTCAATCCTATTGAGCATCTTTGGAAGGAGCTGAAACATGTTATCTGGAAAAGGCACCCTTCAAACCGGAAACAACTGGAGCAGCTTGCTCATGAGGAGTGCGCCAAAATACCCGCAGAGAGGTGCAGAAGTCTCATTGACAGTTACAGGAATCGTTTGATTGCAGTGATTGCCTCAAAAGCTTGTGCAACAAACTATTAAGTTAGGGGTACCATCATTTTTGTCCATGCCTGTTCCATGAGTTCATTTTTTTTTATAATTCCGTTGAAGCATGGTTGAAAAGCAATGTCTGACTTTCATTGGTTAACATTCATAGAATTCTTATTTATTATTACGTTTGTCAGATTAAAGTTATTTCTGTGACCATTGTGAGTTTTTCTTTCATTGACCGAAGGGTACCAACAATTTTGTCCACGTGTGTAGCTAAATATAAACTAACCAATTTTAAAAGGCCAAACTCCGTGCTAGTACTGTAGCTCAACAATTCTGTGCAGAAGTCTTGCACCTCACATCATTTCTTCATATTAAATTAAATTAAATGGTGTAGATTAAATTAAACAAATGGGAACATATCTTTGAAGAACTTGAAACAATTTGAAGAAAATGGTTGTTTATGTAACGACCTCAGCAGCAACCTCATTTCCCCTCTCGTCTGTTCCAACTGCTCAGCATTCAGCATCACCAGTATACCACTGGTCTGATCATCATGCTGGACACAGCACCTGTTTCTCACTGGTTCATGACTTAAGTTAGATGTTTGTTCTTTTTTAATGCTTAAATGATTCATAGGTCACTGTGTGGCATTCCTCTGAAACTGTTCATGTACAGGGACTAAACCGGAAATGAGAGCCAAAAATGAGAAGCTCTTCAGGAAGCCTGGAGAACTATTCTTCAAGACTGCATTAAATATACAGTACATTAAAGTCTGAAGAAATTACGGATGGATCAACACTTTTACACAGTATTATAACTATTTTCACAAAAATTAGCCCGTCTTACTTTTAAACTTTTTTGAATGCACAAGTTAGTAGATATGTGGCATATGAAGCGTTATTTTTATTGGATCATATATTTTTCCCTGCAGTTAATTAGTCAATTATGTGGCGTAGTGGTAAGCACTGTAGCCCGCAACTCCAGGGCAGAGGTGGGTAGAGTAGCCAAAAAAAGAATTTACTCAAGTTAGAGTAGCTGTATTTCAAAATAATATTACTAAAGTAAAAAGTAGTCATCCAAAATATTACTCGAGTAAGGGTAAAAAAGTATTCGGTGAAAAGAGTACTCAAGTACTGAGTAATTGTTTCATCGTAATGTCCGATTTATTATTTTAGAAATTATGTAAGCAGTCAGACAAAATGATAAAATAATGTACAAATTGCGACATTTCCAAATAATAAAATAAATGAAATAAATTCAATAAAATAAATGAATAAAACTAAATATCTTTACAAAATAGCAAATTAAGGAATAAGAAACTAATTTCCTAATCTCCCTTTTTTCACAATATAAAGCTTTTGAAATAAATCCCAACTGTAGGTAAAATATGTATGCTTGAACAGTGTCGACTATTTCCTGTGTAAGATGTACTGTATATTCAGTTGCCCTGCAAATGACTCAGCAGATTTAACAGGAAATAACATTAGAACATGTGCACAAGAGTCTCACTTAACCATAAACTGTGTCCAGCAGAACAAATGTAAGAAAATTATATATATTATTAGCCTCTAGTTTTTTTTGATAATTATATATGTTAAGATTGATTAAATAAAACAGCTAAACTAACTGCAACATATTTGCTTCACTGTATATCACTGCTGAAGACAACCCTCCTCAGTGTGGTCATTTGACTCTATGCGGCTATTGTTATTGCGGCTGATTGGTCAAACGGAGTCATGTGATTATTGTTGCTACATCTGATTGGTGGAACACAGTCATGTGGTAGATCCACTGGCTGCATTTCTCTGGCGGCAAACACAAAGATTATTAAGAGTAGAATAAATGGTTATAAAAGTAACAAGTCGAGTAGAGCCGAGTGTAGCGGAGTAAAAGTAGTGTTTCTTCCTCACAAATCTACTCAAGTAAAAGTAAAAAGTATGATGCGGTAAAACTACTCATAGATGTAAAAAAAATTTTTGTGTGTGTGTGTGTGCATGTTCTCACCATGGTTAGGTTAATTGACGTTCACAAATTGTAGCTTGTGTGCTCTGTATGGACTGACGCTTCTTCCAGGGTGTATGAAACCCCTGTCTCGTGTCCCGAGTCCCCTGGGATAGGCTCCAGGCTCCATTCCCCTCGACCCTGTACAAGATAAGTGGTACTGTATAGAGAATGAGCGAGAGAGACAGAGAGAAACTGATTAACTAGTTTATACTGGGTTTCAAACAAATCAGGAATGCGTGTGCACCACGGTGAACCTGTGTTGATGATGAAAAACAAGACTTTTGTCAGAGATATTTCGTTACATTTTTCTTAAGAACCTGGCAACCAGACACTCCAGAAACGTATAATAAGAATAAATTTGGCATGTTTAATTCTGATACATTTTAACACCTAGTTTGTGTTTCATTAAACAGATAACGCAAAACACCATAATGGTTAATTTACTTTTTTGCGCTTTTATGTACAGTTAATTTCGTCGAGCAGCATGCCCCGTCATGTTTCCCTCCTTACCTTTTTAAGAGTCTTATTTGAAGAGTCATCGTTTCTGTTCAGATGTAATAGACAGAATCATTGTCCAGTTAATTGCAGGCTGTACTGTGTGTACTCATTCAGATAGCTTGTATTTTCTTCTTGTCATTTCTTTCTTTCTTTCTTTTTTTTTTTTTTAAACCATGAAAAGCGGCCGTGCGCATGTTCCTGCTTGAACACCTGCTAATTTGGTTTCTCAAATCCTCACACCCTCTGGCATCAGGGTTGGGTATGAGCGACATCCCTATGTGAGCATGTAGGGCAATTAGAATTGTTTAACCTTCAAATGTCAATCACAACTTTGTTATTATTATTATTAAATAATTAAAAAAAAATTAAGGGGATGCAATATGCAGGTCAGAAGCACCTCTGTGCCCGGAATTCCATGTAGTAGACTCGAGCAGGATTGCAGCAGATATGCCTCGTCAACTGTTCAGGAATTTATTTTAACAGAACGTTCAATAACACTCAAACTTTTTATTTTATTTTATTTTAATTGGTTGCCTGAGCTAGCTATCATTGTCATCTTTTTTTATTATTATTATTATTATTATTTTTTTAACATTTCACCTGACATCACTAGCTCTGTGTGTGTGTATATTTGTGTGTGCCGGTGGATCAAAGGTTCCTCTAACGTGCTCCAGGTGTTCCCTCACAGCTGTCACTCCCCTACAACATGCCACTTTATGCAGTTCTGTTGCACTTAAGAACACACACACACACACCCACACTTTAAAACTGTGCTTCAATGCTTTTCACCTTTGATTCTCTTTCAAAGCATTTTTGACTTGCGAGATGCCATTTTTGTCAACCTGCAGTCGCAATAATCGTTTTTTTCCCCCCTCTTCTTTCAGCCAGTATTCTGGATAACGGATGAATATATGAGGAAGCGTGTGTGTGTGTGTGTGTGTGTGTGTGTGTGTGTGTGTGTGTGTGTGTGTGTGTGTGTGAGGATCAAAGGAGGTGGCAGGCTTAGCAGGGGGCTTGACACAGCCTCGTGTGGTGTTGTTTTCATTAAAGATTTATCACACCTCTAGGATGACAGCAGGCATCTCTGAGCCCCGCACGACGTGTTTTCATGCAAAATTTATCGAAAAAGACGAGACGTTGTAAAGCGATCTTGTTGCCTTTCACCACTGACAAAGGGTAAATGCGTGTGCCTGTGTGTGTGGGCATATGTAGGTAATGAAGAGAGTATTACAGGTTAAGTGTCACACTGTATATATAATTGGTCTGAGTCTGGGCGTAATTTCTTGCCTTCACTTGCCTACACTTGTTGTTTCGACAGTGTGTTTTAAACAGCATAGATTACAAATGACATCCATGACATGATGTATTTTTTTTTTGCCTCAACCTAATAACAGCACAGTTATTATATCAGGTAAGGATGTCACTTTTCCAGTATCATAGATGAGAGGAGGCTGGTCCGGTCTGGTTCTGTGTACCAGTGAAAGGTTTGGTGGCTGTCCGCAGTACTGAAAAGAGGGGAGAGAATCTGCCTGCCAAAACCCACACTCAAAACCATTCACAGTAGCACTTTCAGCAAGAAAACCCATCTGATAATGTTATGAAGTCTTAAAAGCACTTTGTAATAGCTTCTAAGACAGTCTGAATTGCCACTTCTATTACGTCGAGATAAAATGATTGCAAACATCCGCCACCCCACTGACAGATTCACGACATACAGTACTTCAACGCTTAATCACAAAAGCGAGAAACAAAACTAGCTAGCTTTTTAATACAAAGCTGAATCCCGAATCCCTCTCTAACACCAGATCGATGGCACTACTCGGTGTGTGGAACAAGGGAATCTACACCCTGCATAATGCACTAGCTTGAACCCCAGAACATTCTTATTCCCCCTCAGAATAAGAGGAAATCTTAGTTTTTAGTTAAAGTGGGCGTCTGTACATTGAAGATATTTGTGAAAAAATAATCCGTGGGGACATAAGACGAGTAATAGAATACATCAAGATGGTTTTTGAAAAATTTCTCTGTCTGTTTGTGCTCGCGTCACCTAAAAACTACTGAACGATCTTTACTGGGGTTTGTATTTGACTGAGCTTGAGGTAACACATAGGCTTTGTTTCAAGATATGCTAATTTCAAATTTAAATCGCCCTTATATAAAAAAAACACCTCGAAAAAATCATTAGCTTGTCTCAACATTCAACAGATGACGGCGTACATTTTTATAATTTTTTTAAATACAGTACACGCTTATGAGTTTGCAGTTGAAATCTACAGTACTTAATAAACACCTTCATTCAGCGCAGTCACGGTAACACGTAAAAAAAAAATGTTAATTCCAAACTTCAACAGATGCCGCTGTACGTTTTATATATTTTTTTTTATGACACTTATGAGTGTGCAATTAAATTTCACGTGAACATAGTCACGGGCACAGCTAGTATAAAGTACAAGAATTTAAAACAACTTTCACCTCTAGCTGAAGGTTGAGTTTTTCATTCCAGAGAAGCAGAAAATCAGACGTTTTAATTATGTAAGTGAAGGATTCTTAAAAAAGAAAAAAAAAGAATTGACATCTCAAAGGTCGTCATTTCAGTGCCCATCTTTCCAATCTGTATATCTCTGTTCTGATTAATCTAAAG
Source organism: Clarias fuscus (assembly GCA_030347435.1). Lineage (NCBI taxonomy): Eukaryota > Metazoa > Chordata > Actinopteri > Siluriformes > Clariidae > Clarias > Clarias fuscus. The sequence goes on along the minus strand of CM059208.1, from coordinate 37,691,969 downwards.
CTAAAGTGTAACATTCTTTAGTATGAAAGTGCTTGACGTTGTGAGCAGCAATGTTTTATTTGGGATCTCCTTGGAGCTTAGTAGAGTTTCCAATGAGGAATTACGTTTTGAGAGGGATTTCGTTGTGTCTTGCTTGTTATTCCGAGTCACTGGATGGAAATTATGACCTTTTAATTGTCATTTTATCCCTTTTGTAACTATTAAAAATAAAAAAAGTGGCAGTGCATTTATATCAGATGATATTCTTTCTTTCTTTCTTTTTTTTTTACTTGTAAACCGTTTTTAAATCGGTTTAGATTTGATGAGAGCGGCTGGTTTGAGGGTAAAAAAAAATAAATCTTTGGTTTTCCTTTCAGGTTATTAAAGAAAGTTGTGTCCTGCACTTTCTTTCAGTCTTTGCACTATACACAAGTGTATCCACACACCGAGTCCCTTCAGGAATAGAGTGGACGGCTAAAATCCGGAGGACGGGTTCAGTGCCTCGGCGTGACTGAGTGAAGGAGAGATTCCCTCTGACAGATTGTTACTCTTCATCTTCCTCATGCCATGTGTTCTGTGGACACACTTCTCTCCTGTTTTGTCCACAGAGCTTGGACCAATGTTTTATATGTGAGATTTTTATTTATTTATTTATTTTTAATCCCCAGCCATCAGCAGGCGTGAGCTAAGGATTGTGGGTAGGCAGATTCAGGAAAGGTGAAAGGTCTGAGCTGAAGTGAGCCTCACTGGAAGCAGACATGGATTTGTCCTGAAGCGGTGGTGCGTGTGCATGTCGGTCTCATCAGTTCAGCTCCTGTCTGCTCATTAGCAGCGCTCCTAAACAGCAAAGTGCAGCAGGAAGGAAGGTGCCTGTGAGGATGTGTGTGTATGTGTGTAAGATTATGTGTGATGGATTTAGGATGCTTCTGCCATTTTGCCAACAGGACTTTAAGCTATATATCAGTTTAGAAAAATACAGAAAGACTTGCCAAAGTGATTGGATTGCTCTGCGAGAATGAACTCAGTGACGTTAGTGTGAAACGCGTTGTGGACGTTTGAGTCATTTTGTAGTCAAGAACAATTTAATGGTATTGTACAGAGACAAGCGACAGCACCAGGCACATGCACACTGGTTGTGTAGTGTTATTTCTACCCCCAAACCACACAGAATCACATGGTTACCTTTTGTCTGTCTTGTGCTAACTCTCAACCACAAACTTCACAAAACAAATATCCAAAATGACAAAATGTACAGATCTACAGCTCAAATTTCAAAAGCGGTAAACAAAAATTGTTTAGTTTCAATTTAGTTTCAGCAGAATTATACATGAAAGATCAACTACGTTTTTCTTCATCTCAATCTTAAGTTAAATT
>CM059208.1:37578116-37688116 GCA_030347435.1 Clarias fuscus | reverse complement strand
GCTTCACAAGTCAAGTGCACTAGATACTGTACGTACATTCGCTAGAGGCACAGGAGAATGTTTACACAGACTGGACAATATTTCTTCAATAGAATTCTGATTAGAGATTTTTAGGAAACGCCGATCCGATAAAATGTGCGTTCACATGGACAAAGCGCTTAATCAGAATGAGCAAAGTGGTTCACGTCGCTATGAACGAAAAGTAACAGAAGAAGAAGTAGTAGTAGTTTTCCCCAACTTTGATGTTAGGTCCCCATCTTTTTTGATAAATTCATCTTCATTATGATTGGATATTAGAATTCAGTCTCATCTATGATTGATTAGATGCTTTACTACGTGTTAAATGGTGACCGCCTCTCAGTCTCGAGTTTACATGATTTGCAATTACTGTATATTGCTTGTATATTGCTGCATATTAGCTATTTAAAATGAACTCCGTTACTATTACTTCCAAGCTTTATTATCGTTATTTTTCTTTTACATAATGTCTTGTTGCATGGTTAATGAAATGTCATACTGTATATATTTTTCATATATTGCGTGCATCACAACTCCATGAAGTACACTACTTTTTATTTTAACAGTCTGGACTTTTTTTCCCCCTTTTTTTATTAGATGATCTTTTGTGTGGAATTTGAAAAACTTTGATTCATTTGTCCTGATTCGGCAAAATTCTTGTGTCGTGACCCCCATTTCCTGTTTATAACCGATTAGTCAATGGCCACTATTGCAATAAAATCCTTACTCATGGCCCATTTAATTATACAGTTTGTCACTCAGTAGTAAGCATACAAACCTACGGATTGTTTTGTTCATCATTCTCATGCCGGTTTTTCATCTGCGTACGAATTCTTTAACTAATCCGCATCAGTCTTCATCCGTCTGCCGTCATCACTCTGAGTCGAGTGGAAGATGAAAGAGGCTGAAGCAGCGCTCATGTATTTTCTGCATGCTATTATTTTGTGGTTTCTAATCAGCTCATGCGCTAACGAAAAAAAAAAAAAGAAAAGGCAAACGCACAGCACTGTGATCCCTTCTGCTTGTGGTTGGACAGTATATACTTTCCACATACACAGACAGAAAGTTGACAAAAATAGCAGCTTTGAAATGCTAAAGCTCGAGCAGCGATCTATACACAGCCAGATGAAGTGGCCACGTTTACTATTTTGACAGAAATAAATCTCTCAAAGCTGTTTTTTTAATTACTAAATTTAGTAAAAATCAACAAACATGGAAGTGTGTGTGTGTGTGGTCTTTTCAGAACACGCCGTTCAGGATAATTGGCTTGTTATAGGGATGTAATTAGTGCTGAGCTGATGAAATTAGGACCGACGACCGCGTGGTATCAACGAACATGAGTTATAACCCCAGTGAGGCGACGTGCCAGAGGATGCGCCGGCATTCGCGTCAAATCAACTCCGGCAGACCTGCCACCGCTTGTTACAGTGCTGAAAAGCTATTAAATATTACACAGAGGTGTATTAAGTTATTAGAACTGGGATCGCAGTTTTTAAAGAGTGACAAGACTAATCGCCTCGGCGCGTACACGAGCATGGATCGTTTTTTTTTTTTTTCCCAGGGTTTTCTTCTCCAAAGAGAAATCGAACGTAAATTATCTTTAAAGTGATGAGGAGATGATGGAGTAATGAACATTTTGACATTGATTGATGTAGAAGTTATCTACTGCATATTATCTCTGAAAAAGACTTAATTTTTTTCTCTCTCTGTGCACAAATCGACACGTAAATGAAGAAAGATTGACAGTTTTCTCATATTAACCAACACTTTGTAAATCCCACCCACTTTCCCTCATCATCATCTTTTCAAAGTGCTTGAAAGACACGCTAATGCAGAACCTCCACTTCCTGTCGAGGTATAAAAAAACAAACAAAAAAAACAATCCAACATGTCTGCTTATTCTAATATATATGTGTATGTGCAGTTTCCACCTAACGCTCTTGATTTGAAGGACAATTTGTTCTTTGATTTGTCTCATTACAACATATTCATTCACCCACTCACTCACTCTATACCACTTATAGACCTGGAGCCTATCCCATGGCATGAGGCTGGGTACACCATGGTTGCGGTGCCAGTCCATTACAGAGCACACAACCACACACTCACACACACTACTGTGGGATTAATCTCATCGAGAACATGCAAACTCCATGCACGCAGTCCCGAAGCAGGGATGAACCCACGACCCTGGAGGTGCCTCAACGCCCTCCTAGTCATAATCACTAAGCCACCGTGACCACCTTATTACAACAATACATTTTTAAGTACACACAATGACATTATTACTATATAAAATTAGTGTTACAGCAGTTATTAAGGAGACTATAGAAGATGGAGCAATCTGCTTCCCTTAGTGCACACTTCATAAAATTCTCACATCTCACGTCTGTTTCTTGACTAAACTAGCTTAACTAGTTCTTTAAAAAAAAGTTATGTTCTTTCTGTCTTCGGAGCACAAAGCGTTTTAAAATATGACGTCTTTGCGTGTCTTATCTGACGGGAATCGAGCACAACTGAGGCAGTTGTGGCACATCTGCCTCAAGGATTGATGTGAACTGCATTCTGAGCTGCTTTTCAACTCAGCACGGTTGTAAAGAGTGAGTTATATGAGTTACAAAAACAGTCTGGTCATTCATTTCAGTACGTCTTCTCGACAAGGACATTTTGTGTAAACTTTAGAGACTGTTTTATGTAAAAATCACCAGAAATGATCAGTTTGTGAAACACTCAAACCATCAGCCATGTCGATGAAAACACTGAAATCAGGCGTTTCTTCCTTCGGCTGCGAAGCTCTTGACCTGTAGCTACATGATTTTCTACATGGTGCTGCTGACGCATGGAAAATCCTCAGTGTGGCTGCCGAACACTTTTCTAACCGCACTATTCACAAGCGGTAGTGTTTCAGCATGCTGTTTATAGTTAAATGCTTTTCAGACCTCAGTTTTAATTGCGTCGTTTTTCTTCCATCCTTAGGATCGAACAGCAGCGAATGCAGACCCCGACTTGTAAAAAGCGCCTGATGAAGTGCTTATTTAAATAAAATCATGTTTTGCTTCATTTGTTTATCTGTCTTTGTTTGAAATTACTCTGAGTTTGCTTTTCTTGTACCGCGCACACAAGTGCACCCTCTCAGGGCAAGCCCCAGGACAAGAAACCACACAGCAGCACACAGCGCTCGAGGCCATATTGGATTCATTTTCCTCCTTTCTTCCTCCTCGGCTCGAGAGAAAGAGGGACTTTCTGTCACTTAGCATGGCGGTTAGAGAGAGAAAGGAGCGCACCGGCTGGCTTAGATATGAATAAGAATCACAGATTGGCCGATCGCTGCACAGAGGGGGCTTTGTGAACACTTATCCCGTCTGTACAGTGGCGGCTGAGAGCCCGGATAATCACCCTAATCTAGTTAAGGTTAAACAGGGCCATGACTACACACACACACACACACACACCTCTGTACAGAAGCAAGTCAGAATCAAAATGGCAACAATAAGGCTGTCAGATTGATTATTCCGACGGCCAACAGTCTGAGTCTCTCTCTCCCTGTGGATAAATTTCTAAGAGCTGAACCAACATGAGGATCGAAAGACAAATAATCCAGATCTTGACGAATATGTAGAGATAAATCTGGATTTGTAAAGCATTTACAACAACACTGAAACGTCATGTTTTTACTGGCAACTCTTTTCTGTCTCCACATTCTTCTTTTCTTTTCCGCATCTCGATTCTCCAGTTGTTGTTGTTTTTTGACCTTTTTCATTGCAGTGGTCTTCAGTTCCTGCTTGTTCTTGAGGAGTTTTGCCCTACAGTCTTGCCTTGAGCAAGTGACCCGGTTTCAGGTCAGGTGACTGACTTCACCTGTGCAAAACATTACACTTTTTGCTTAAAAAACAACAACAACAAAAAAGTATTGGTGTCATTGTCCATTTGTATTGTGAAGTGACTGAGATGCATTTGGCTGAATCCGAGCAGATAATATAGCCTTATAAACTCATTCGTCAACGCACCAAGTCAGCAGTTACATGATCAATACATAAAAGGAAACCAGGTCAATTGAAATCATTACATGTGCGCTGTGAATCATTAACAGTTACTTCTCTTCGTTATCTAATTATATTTGGTGCAAGTTTATTTGCCCTACCTGTCCACAGGATTGTTGTTCCAGGCTTTGTGAAAGCTTGTTCTGCTTTTGAGGCATACCAGTGGTTTACATCTTGTGGCAAACAGCCGGTATTTACTTCAGTGAAGTCTTCTCTTGATTGTTGACTTTGACTCAAGTATGATGTTCCTTACCCACCAGTTCAGTCTTTTCTAGTCTTAAAACGAAAGTCTGCACTTTCATTATTCACCAGTTGTAGTCATTACTTCTTGTACGTCTTCATATTATGGTCCCTCCTGACAAATCCCAAACAACATCTTGGTCACTACATTCAGTAGTGCGTGACAGAAGTATTGTTTCTCCCCAAATTTCCAGTAAAATTCCAGTAATTGTAAGAGCAGTGCATATTTACATTGCAGCTTATGCGATAAAAATCAAACGTTGAAAATTTCGTTCGACGGAACTTACAAGTGAACGTATAAAACCCTTCGATCGTTAAAACTGAAATATGATTTGACCGCTAAAACTGTTCTGCTGTATCTGGGTAAGTTTCATTTATATTTTTGTGTTAAGATGCATAAGCTGTGTTTTTGATTATATTTACATTTTTTTTTGTTTGTGTAGTGTGGATGCTTGTCTTTGCATTGTATTTATGACTGGATTAGATTTCTCAGTGGAAACAAGGGATGAGGGACAGAAGAGAGCAGACTGTGAAGTGTACCATTTTATTTTTCCTAGGGCCTCCCAGAAGGGCCCCAGGGCCAGTCAGGGACACTGAGAGAAGAATGGACACAGCTGTTCTCTCTCTCTATCTCTCTCTCTCTCTCTCTCTCTCTCTCTCTAGATTTAAAAAATTTTTTTTACACAATGTCATTCTCCTTACTCTACACTCTATTATGTAATGCTTTGAGCAGGAGAGACTACAGTGTAAACAAATGCTCATGTGTTCAGGTGTGTGTGTGCGCCTGTGTGTTAGCGTACACTCGACCCTGTGGAGTGGTGCACGGCACAATGCAGGGTTAGAGACTGAAACTGATTACCTTGTTAACTCCTGGCTCAGAATAGATCCCGTGCGCCAGGGCCCCGATTTGCAATTGAATCAGTGCTTTCTTTGGCCCTCGCCCCCTTACCCTCCTCCCTCGTCTCGTCTCTTTTTTTTTTTTTTTTTTTTTTAATTCCATGCCAAGATCATCTTTTTAAACTCCACCATGACAGCTGCCACACTCACCACCATTGTCTCACCACACTCTGGCCCACAACTGTGTCGGCAGCCAAAAGTTCTCGGTGTGAGATTATCCCCTGCCGTAGCTCAGCCTTATTCTTTGTGTACAAGTGTTTCAATTTGTGGAGTTTCCTTCTAGAAAAAAAAAATCCCCACAATACAAGAGATCCACATTGTCTCTTACTCAATAATGGAAAGGTTTTTTTTTATTTTTTATTCCTAAGTTCTAATCGGGCGAAGATGAAAAGACATCAGGCCATTGAGGAAACCGGAGGGAAATAGATTTTTCACTTTTTTTTCTTCTTTTTTTTCTTCTCTTGTCCCTCTGTGCAGCCATTTGTCTGCCGCCCTCCCCCCCACACCACCCTTTTAAATAGGAGTCAATTTTCTTTAAATTGTGTCCCCTAAATTAAATTTCTCCCTGCCATGGAGACTAATAGTGTGCTTCTCTCTTGCTCTTTTCTCAGAGGCTCCAGCAAAAGTGCAATTTGCAGCTCGGGCCTCCCGGAGAGACGAGCAAATCCCAATTAATCCCTTAAACGACAAGATGTTTCATACACTCCGAGTGATTAAACAAATGATAAGAATTCCATCCTAACAAGTTGAGTTGAGAGAGAGCCACGTGTTTTGGCTTGTGGAAATGAGCTTTGCGGTTTATATAGTCCTTCGCCGGTGTTTGTATATACATGGACAATTTAGTATGGTGCGTGCGGGATGTTTCTAATGAACGTAGGAGGTTCTGTTTCTCAAAGCATAAACAAATTTGTCATTTAAACCACCATGACGGTAAGCATAATAAAGTATTTACTGAAGATTAATGAAGAGACGTGGTAACACCCATTGTACCGCACCATGTGTTGAATCCAGTACACTCCTATTTTAATAAACATGACTTTACACTGTAACTTGACAGGTTTCTAACCTTTGATTAAAACAAACAGAAAATTAAAGGGGAAAAAAAGGAAAAGAGCCTTCCCTTCTAACTTTGAATTCCTGTTCACAAAGTCACTTCCACCAAGCCTGAGTTCTGCATGTGATTAAAAAAAAAAAAAAAAAAAAAATGTTGTTGTTGCATTTAGAGTCGTCCATGTGTCCCCCCCACACACACACTTTTGTAACTTAAAATGGTCCAAGACTAAGTTCCCATGTTCATACGGAGCATAAACATCTGTGTAACATTTTTGTTTAGTCTCTTAATCTTATTCTTGACCCATACTGTACTTTTATTATGCTAAAAATGGCACCTGGATAATCATATTCCTAAAATGGCTACTATGATTATATCAGGCAGCTCTTTCCAGTTTGGCAGACCGCACAGACCTACTTTCCCCCATGCAGGCGATCGACAGTTATTGTAATTAACGATTTTTAGAACATGTGTTGCGGCGTGAGACATAAACTTAAGCATCCCAGTGCTGTTATGCTCTATTATCACCACTCGTGGAATGCCTCTCGTCCAATCCAATCAGGTACCCTGTTTGGAACTAATTGTTGTGTAATTGTTGATTGATTTTTGGAAGGAGTCTTCAGTGTTAGGGCTGTGTAACGTCTGAGGTAAAGCTGTACACAGAAAAGTTGGTTCCTTATCTTATTAACTGTTTGTAGCTTTTATATTATGTTATATGAGAAGTTAACTTTGAATATAATTGCATTTTGCGCAGTCTAAAGGTGAGTTTAATTTCCTTGTTAATCTGTTTGCTGGAATAAAGAATATGAAATTGTTTAGTAGGAGGATAAAGGTTTGCGTATTAGTACTATACTGTTTGGAAAAGGGCATTCCGTTCTGATTTAAGTGAATAGAGTCTAGCTTTAACTAGAACTGGAGTTATGTTCAAATGTACTTCTGAATGCCGCACTCATAGATAAATAAAGAACAGTACTTCAGAGATATGGAATTTGTATAGGTCTGATGGAGTCAGATTAACATGCTTATTTAACATATACAAGGGCATCTTAAAAATCTTATAATTTTTTTTAACAATACCATCTGTAGCAGTCTAAATAATGTTTTTACAAATATAATTTAAACATCCTACGTTTAAAATGATCACTGCATGCACTATTTATTATAGATGGCACTATACTTACTGTAGGCATAATTTTTTTTTGTAAGAAATTATGGCCAGTTTGTCACAGTTTACAAATTTGAATCAGCAAGTTAAATTCATAACACATGAAATTTTATGTCTTTTTTTTTTTTTTACCAGACTTTACTGAAGAAGTACTGAATCTTGAATTTTACATAGTTACACCCTGATTGTTTAGTGTTAAATTGTTTTGTTAGTTTATTGTCAGACAAAATTTTTCATAAAGTCATAAAGTTTTTTATTTATTTAACATATACAAGGGCATATTAAAAATTTTATATGATGGAAAAGTATTTTTCCCTAACTTAATTCACAACATGAAACTTATATATTTTAGATTAATTAAATATTTTGAGGTGAAATATTTCAAGCCTCTTTTGTTTCAGTTGCAGCCTATGAAAATCGAAAATTCAGAATCTCACAATATTAGAATATTTCTTAAAATCAGTCAGAAATTGATTTACATTGCAAAAATCTCCAAATGTCTAAACATATTCAGTTTAATGAAGTATGTGGCATTGCTGAGGCATTATTGAAGACCGGGTTGCTTTGATAGCAATAATTAAGCAATAATTTGTCAGTCAGAATTATGTAAATTTCTACCTTTACCGTTGACAGAAGAAGTTGGAAACTGGACACCCCAAGATCGGATTTTGTTAGTAACATGCTAGGCATCTAATTTGAACGAGCGATGTATATTTTCTTTCTCAGACAGCAAACTGTATTGTTAGTGTTTTAGATTTAACAAACAAATATGTCTGTATGTTGTTTATTATAAAACTAATACTTGTATACTGTACACTTTATAGCATTATAAAAAACAGCCTGAGTTGAGTTCTGTTATAGTGGAGTTTCATGCCATTTTGCTTAATTTATGAAAGAACAATTCACTGAATTATGTAAAAATGGTGACAATACCATCTGCAACAGTTGTCCAAATAATGTTTTTAAATATCATTTACATATCCTATATTTAAAAATAATCACTGCATGCATTATTTGTTATAGATAGCACTATATCTAGACATAGGTTTTTCTTTCTTTTTAAATTTTTTTTAAAAGAAAGTTTGTTCAGAAAATTATGGACAGTTTGCAACAGTTTACAAATTTGGTCAAGTTTTACAAGTTAAATTCCTAACACATGTAATTTCATGTCTTTTTTCACCAGAATTTACTGAAGAAGTACTGAATCTTGACTTTTATATAGTTACACCCTGTTTGTTTAGTGTTTGAATTGTTTTGTTGGTTATATTTTTCAGCGTATTTAATGATATTGAGAAAGAAAACCACAATCGGTAGATCAGATTGACATTTCATGCAATTCAGTTTGAAGTGCTGTCAATTAATTTGTCTTAAACAAAGTATAATTTATATAATTCTGCCACATACTCCAGCTGTCAAAAATGTATCCTAGAATTGTTTATATTCACTTGGATGGACAGCACAGAACTTCTAAAAGCATTCCTGTCTCATCTTGACCGTGTCCCCAAAACCGTGGACGCGTCCATTACACCTACTAAGTGTCACAGCCATCAAGTCGACATCATATCTTTCTCTTCAGTCTCTCTGCATGGTTTTTATTGACTATCCTCAACTGTCTTGTAGCTTGAACAGCCTTTTGCTATTTTTTTTTTAGATAAACGTTTTCTTGGCTGTAGTGGGATTATGCTAAAAAGTCCAGTCTGTTCATTGTAACTTAGGATTGAGAAAACAGGGGGGCGTGTACGGATCTGACTAAGAACATACTGACCCAGACAGCAGCATTATCAGCCTGCTATTGTACTCTAACGGGACAGCGGCAGCCTTACCGTTGCCTTTTTTTTTAAAGCCATGTGTACAGCTTGACAGAGTAGTCAAAAGAGACAGCACTGCCGTCCACCCAGGATTACACTTTCGCTTTCAATCCAACGACACCGTAAAGCACAAGATACAGGGATTGACATTCTGTCTCGTCATCAGCCCCGGGTAGTTTTTGTCATTCTTCACACCACCCATGGCGCTTTCCGTTTATCCCCATTCTCTCCATCAGTGTAAGAGTGAGATTTAGGAAAAGAAGATGCAGTCAGTTTCATTATTGTCGTATATATTTAGCTTCCCCCTAATCTGCCAATGACGACTCAGATTTACTGAATTGGTTGCCACTATCCAGTACTTTGTCATTATTAATCAGGCCTATTAACAAAGTAAGGAGCTCTGTAACTAAAGACAATGATGCAGAAGAGCTTTACACCTTTAGCCTGTCCATCTGTACGTTCTGCTCAAACAAAGTAGCTTCAACATTCATACTAATATGTCCATTGCACACTTCATTTTGTATATCGCTACCCGAGTCATTGCTGATTGTTATTATTTCGTGTGTGCGATTGTCAAATTAATTTCTCTTATTGTTGTAACTGTGCGAGAGGGATCACTTGTGACGTCAGCACGGCAGACAGAAAAAAAACAGCACCAACAAACAAATTGGTATTAGAATCACATTTTTTTTCAATATAAACTTTATTTAATGTGTTTCTGGGAAGGGTTTCTCTTTAAAGGTCACATTTTGACATATTGATTTCATATTGATTTAGAGGAGTCGAGAAAGTGACTGTTAACTTTCCAACTGAAATAAAGTTCAGATCATGCTTGTTTTTCAACCTGCTGCACTCCTCTTCCAAACATGTTTTTTTTTTTTTTTTTTTTTTTTATATTTGCAGATTTACGGTAGGGTGTTTTCCTGGGTCCCTAATGGGAAGGTTTGAGAGTACACTTGACCCCTAAGTTTGGTTCATCTTCATCAGTGAGAGCATAGTCATTCCAGGTCCAGGTCCGATCAGATCGGATATGAAGGCCAATTGCACCTGAACACAGAAGTGGACCGATGTTTAGAATGTGATGTCATCAGTGCTGTCTGTCTCCTCCGAAATCTCTGCATATGATCTCATCCTCTGACTGCTTGAAGAAAGCCACTATCTGCTACCTGCTAACCTATCCCTTCTCAAGTGCTAGAGATTTCTCTGTTAGCTGCTACCCGCTAGCCTAACCATACTAGGCGGAGTTAGGCAGAGATGAGTTTAGTTGTCCAGTATATGATATCACAATCTGATGTGCTTGTTTAAGGCCCAAACAATACTAATAGCAAGGACTTTTTCCTCCTCACACATAAAAGTAAAAAAATGAATAAGAAGTAGATTTTTTTGTAGTAAGTCTCCTTTTAGATGTTGGTGCAGTGTGGATAAGTTTTACTCAGTGGTTTGTGCAGTAGTGTTTTTTTTTTGGGGGGGGGTGTTGTATTTAATCACTTGTTAGTTGTGAGTTAAGTGGGCAATAATGTGAACTTAATGTTTACCGACTTTATTTTTATACTTCTAGGTGCCGTACAAAGTAAACATCCATTACCTGACCGTTATAATCATTTAAACAGATCCACATGCAAAGTCAGCGTTACTGTGAATTTTGGACCAGTGCAAGAGTTCCACAATGAATACGAAAGCAACTTCATTCAGTATGAAAAGCAGCGTTGTGAAACGGTGTGTTTTGTTGGTATTTGCCCCAGTACAGAGAAAAGCCAGCAGTATGGAGGCGAGTTGCCAGAAAAAGTCTGTAGAATTTGCACGACTGCATGCTTAACATGTGTAAAGCAACTGCAATATGAATTAAGTGAAAGGATTACGGATTGCTGGATCCGTCAGCGCGGTGTAACTGAGGGAAACATGCTGTGTGTCTGAGTGCCCCCTTATATTTGATGAATAAAGGAAGCAATTTCCCTAAAAATCAATCAGAGCAGTTAGATTCCGACCCATGCGAGCAATTTAAAAGTCGTCGGCTCTTTCCTGTGCTGACAACCTGACTTTTCCACGGTGGAATTGACGGCGCGGAACAGGTCGCGAGAATCGGTGTCTGATTTTCCTTTTTTTTTTTTTTTTTCCGCTTTCCTCTGTGCCTTGTGTGTTGTCTCACTGCTTGCTTTGCTCTTTTGTTTGACATAATGATTAGTGTAGTTAATTAATACCATGTCTACACCTAGGTCCAGGTTTAACTGCTGGAACCTGAAGGAAATGTTTTTTTAAAATAAAAATTATAAAGAGACATTTCTTTTCCTCAGAAATTGGGTCACCTGGCAATTCCTCCCATCAGTCATGATTGGCTAGTGTCACTGTGATTGACCTGAGATTATGACCAATTTTGCTCACTTGGCGCATGGGAATTGTCACAGTTCAAACTCACGAGCACTTTTTTTTCTGTTATGCTACTGAAAAGCCAAACAAAACCTCCAGTATTTTTTTGACAATCAATTTGGTCCTGTGTTGATTAAGTGTACACACACACACACACATCTAAAATATAATGAATATAATGTCCAAAGCTATGGGTTATTGTTTGCCAGCTTAGTCCTCATCTGAAAGGGTTAACACTTAAGCAAATCCAAAGCTCTAATGCATTACTGATGAGCTCTGTGCTAATGGGTCTCTCTCTCTCTCTCTCACTGGTGGAAATTAAATGACTGCCTTTGCATTTGAGCTCCTCCTTCTTCCATCTGAAGATGTTCATCTTTGCCTTGTCAAGTAGGGGGATCATGAGAGAAGAGCAAAATGATGGAGGGAGAGGAGAAAAACAAACATTTGAAACTTGACCACTTGATGAAACATGTGCTGCACATGCTTTAATTAATTACGTGCTACCTACAGTGAAAAATGTAGAAAGAGAACAGGAGCGTTCTGAAGCGATCATGGAGTTAGACAGAGTGACCAGCAGTCCACACACAAACACCCCGAGAGAGAGAGAGAGAGAGACGCGTCTCCATTCTGTCTGTCAGTCTGTGCCTCCTCCGCTTGACAGATTAGCCAGACATTTCCAATTTGCCCGTATTGACTAGCGAGCAAATGCCTGGCATTGCATTGAGCTCTGTTAACACTTTGACTTGTTTGTCCTCTTTTACTTAATTAAGTAAGGATAAATAATGACCTCCTTACGGGAACCAAGAGAACAAGGAACTCCCCCCCCCCCCCCCCCCCCCCCCTTCAACGTCTTGACTCCTAGCCCATGTTTTCTCAACAGCATTTGCTCAAATTGTAAGCCATTTTTCTCTTTCTCTTTTTTTTTTTTTTGTAATTTCACTTTTGGACTTTTTTGGCATTTTATTTTTTAAACTATGAAATGTCCTCTCGCTACACCGCTGCATTTATTCACTCCAACATATCGTTTTGCATCATTAAAAATTTCAGGATACTTCATAATCGCTGATAAATTGAGCCTTCCGGAAATCGCGAAAACCTCGTTCTTCATTAGTTAACTTTCTTATTTGGATTGTATGTGTAGTCTTCTGGGAAAATCACTCTAATGATATTATGGCTGAATTTCGGAATTTCCAAAACAGGCAAAACTGGACCATGATGTCTATGCTTTAAGAAAGCATAGATATAACAAAACCAATAACAACATTGGACTGTTTATTTTTTATTAATTTAGACTTTAATAGATTTCGCTTGAAGATGTTTTTCTAAGCGGTATTTTCTCGTACAGTGTTCTACAATGTCGAAAGTCAGGCTTCAATCGGGTCTGATATCGCCGTGTATTATAGTCGAAAAAAACAACGTGACCTGGTCTGTTCAGTTTGTAATCTGATCTCGTCTTTGAATATGTTCCTGCACCGTCAAATCATCAGACGAGAGCACTTACACACTCGCAGCGAAAGACGGAACTTAAGCACGACGTGAGGTCATAGTGATCCGGATTTATGGCGGCCTCAGTCCAAGGTTACGACTCTCTGTTCATCTGGTGCTACCCATTAAAGCAATATGCATTTGTTCATGACAACTCACGCACACACACATCCCAACTGTATCTCTGGTCTCCTGCTGCTCGCTGGCCTTGTGTTACACCAACATTACTATCTGCTCTCCCTCAACTACAAATTGCCCGAACGGCCCCTGACACTTTTTCAATATCGTTACATTAAACCAAGTGGAGCTTGATTGATAACCTAATATTGGCCTAATGCAAGACATCAATCACGGCAAGTATATTAATTATTTAATATTGCAGTCTAATTCAGAAATCGATGCGGCCACGTCGACAGGCGCGGAAGAGAAGAGGGGGTGAGCGAGGGATAGAGAAGAGAGAGAGAGAGAGTAGGTCTAGAAGATCAGAGCTCCCTGCGGACCTGCGGGGAACGCAGTGATGGTCGGGGAGAAAGAAAAAAAAAAGGGAGGGAAAAACGAGAGCAGGATAAAAATGAAAAGCTGAAGATGTACTCTCTCGCTGCGTGCCGGTTCGATACAAATCTGTATTCATTTGCCAATAATCTCTTCCTCTTTCTCTGCTTAGTCGCCGCCTGATCTGGTTTGAAGGGCCTAATTGAATTAGGGCTGCTTTCGGCACAGAGGTGGGCCTACGGGGTGAAACGGGGGCGGGAGAGAGGGAAGGAGGGGCGAACGAGCCATGCGTGGAACAGAACGGACAGAGGGTAGAGGTTTGACGCGAGATGACGGGATGCGCTCGGGCATCGTAGAGGAAGATCATGACCGTGAAGAAAGAGTCTTAAGTACTTAAGGAGAATTTTCACTGGTTTTTATTAGATGCCTGTTGAGGTGAGGTGGCCAGGTTCAGTGTTCGAGATCTTTGCTATAATGAAGGCATTTATTCAAGCACCGAAATCAGTGACTGGACCTGTGCACACTTTTTTTCAGCAAAAACCTTATTGCTGGAAATGCACTCGATTAGTCTATTAATTATTATTATATTTTAATTTTGACTAATTTCACCTGGCAGGAAAACATTCCACAACTGCCTGTGCTCTACTCAGTCAATGCTACAGTATATTTTACTGTATGAAGTCATGTTCCATGTTGGTTCATGCAACTTTTTTCTTTTTTTCCTCTTATTTCTTATGGTTCACCAGGGAGCCAGTGTGAGCAACTGCCAAATCTAATTTCTACCTTCCTTAAAAAAAAAAACCCAGTTGATGCCATTCAATGGCCGATTCCATAGAGTAGTTCCTCATCCCTTCTTCCTTTTTCATGCCCTTTATTTTATTTCCAAGGCCTTTTCTCTCTGCTCTCCTTTACGAATGATCGCGGTGATTAGGAAAAGCTATTTAATAGCCAGAGGTCTGTTGTAGGAGAGAGGGACAGAGGGAGAGATTGATTTGGATCTATCGTGGAACGAGAGAGGAGCAGGGTTTCACTTTGGCTTTTGTGGCCTTGATTACTGAATGTAATTTTAGAGATGGTGTAGATTTTCATCGTGATGCTGCAGGCTACATCAGAAGCTTTATTCTGTCAATAAGCCCCTTTCTCTCTCTCTCATCTCTATTTTCTACACCGTGCACATACACACGCTGTTGTCGGTATTGTGTGTGTGTGTGTGTGCATGCGCACATGTGTGTATGTGTGTTTGTAGTTTCTCTTGATCTTTGCGCTTCCTCTGCTGCAATTCTGAAATGTGCCAAAACCGCATCTATTATTTACTGCCAATTTGCTCCATAAATCCGAATGCTTTCCTCCTCCTCCTCCTCCTCCTCTTCTCCATCACTGATTATCTTAATTCATGCATGATTAATAATAAACAGAACCGTACCGTGTTGTATAAGCCCTACAATGTCATTGCGATAACTTACTGTATCCGGTTCCGCCTCGGGAAATCGAAGATGACGCGGCATGCCGCAGGAGGAAAATAACCAGCGATGAAGTTTGTCGTTTTCCAATAACGTTCATGTACCACTGTGACGTGCCAGTCATGATACATAGTCAGACGTTAAACTGATAAAGATTAGTTTAACGTCGTGCATCACTTATGTTATAGCAAACGCAGCTTGAAACCGGTGTCTCCTTCCATGAACGATTAATCTCTGTGTATTTGAAGGATTTGATAAGTTATTGTATGATGTGTGAAGTTGATAACTTATGACGTGTGCTTTGATATTTGATAACTTTTATCAGAGCTGACATTTTAGAAAATAAACCACCTTCTGACCAATCAGGATTGAGATTTCAGCATCAGTGTGGGATAAATAAAGTTAGCATCAGATTCTGAAATGTCTAAGCACTACCAGTACCATGTTTGGTCTTTTCTGATTTTTCTTTTCTTTCTACTTACGTAAAACAATGCTGCAGGAATCCAAAATATGCAATAATCTCATTTGAACCTTTGAACAGTTGATATTGAGATGTGTCTGCCAAACCGACAGCCCTGTAAATAATCTCTGACCTGAAGTGCTGTTTGTTAATTAGTGATTTCTGAGGATGGTAGCTCTAAATTAACTTCTTCTCTGCAACAAAGGTACAGTAAGTATTGGTCTTGTTTTCCAGCGATGGTCTTTATCAGCCAGTTTCTAGATACAGTAGGTTTTGCAAATGTACTTGACAATACTGTTCTTGCAAGAACTCTTCCAGAACAACTGACCGCTTGAGTATTAATATAACAACTAACTGTCATTTTTGTCGTTACTTAATTACCTAATGCTATATGTGTTATTTCACAGTTTTGAAATCTCCAATATTGTTCTAGAAGGTAGAAAATAATTCCAAACTTGTGTCCAAACTTTTGAGTGGTACTGTATAATATGATAAATAATCCTCGCCCCTCTTCTCTTTAATCACCATTTCCCAGGGGGCATCAGAAGCACATCAGTATTCCTATCAAACAGGCAGACAGGAAACCGACGGTTTAAGGCAGGTACCTGTAGTCAGAAGTAAACTCCTCGACCCGCTCACCTTAATAAAGTTGTTCCAATCTGTGTTTGAGTAAACACGCAGTATATTTCCTCAGCTGAAAAGGATCAAAGAGCCCACAGAGACGGGCAGACAAGACGCTAATGCATCCTCGCGCACAAGAATACGTTAAAACACTAAACACACACACGCCACGCGAGAGAGAGAGAGAGAGCAGTCATTATTCCAGCGCACGCAAGACCTGAGCGATTGTTTGTTCCTCTCTTCCACTCGTTACTTTGGCAGAGGAAAAAAGGAGCTCCCTTTAAAAAAACAAAACAAAACAAAAAAAACGCTGCTGCCATGAAAAGGCGAGTGAGTGAAAATGAATAAATAGCCCCTTAATAAATAGCAATTATGGGCGATCCCGGCGGGGCGGGGAGCGCCGGGGAAAGCGATTAGTGACACGGCTTTATTTACAGTGGAGGAAATTTGTTCTTGTGTTGCAGGGACGCGGCGAACATCAAAGCCGGATTAGAACATCTGGTAAGTTCTCAATTCCCCCCCATTCATGTCTGTGGCATCTTTGATATCTGCATCCGAAATGAACACGCAGCAATGGGCTCTGAATACCCTGTGCTGACACATAGCAAGACATCAGTCTTACACACACACACACACACACACACACACACACACACACACACACACACACACACACGCACAAATTCTCTCTCTCTCTCTCTCTCTCTCTCTCTCTCTCTCTCGCTCTGTCTTTCTTACCCAGTCTTTATTACTGTCTCTCATTAGCTGTCTGTCTGTTTAATTCCTTCTTATTCTGTCGCTAACACTGTCCGTCTCTCTTCTCTTACACGCCTTAGTAAGAATCTTTTGTTTCTCACTTCTTGCCCGCCCCGTCTCTTCCTTGCTGTCTGTCTGTGTCCTCTGTGACTCGTTCTGTATTTCTGTTTGTCTTTCTGTCTCTCTATCTCTATCTCTGTTCGTTTCTCTCCCTCCCATCCTCTCTCTCTCTCTCTCTCTCCCATAGAGCCATGCTGAACTTTCATATCACTCGGGTATTTACTCTTTCATTTACCCAGCCCTTTGCTGCTGTTCTCTGAGATTTATTTTTTATTTTTTATTGTTATTTTATTTTTTATTTTTTGGTGATGCGTCCATTTTTGATGTTGGGATGAAATATGTGGAGAGGCAGCAGAGGTCAAAAACACACAGAAAAAGAATAATATCACAGAACCATCCACACTGATATCCACACTCAGCTAATATGTGAGAATCATACAGTTATTCACTAGCGAGTTTGAATAAATGCGATTCCTCATCAGGGTTGCATTTCTTTTGGACCCGTATTCTTTCTTCCACTCTCGTAGAAGATCGTTCTCTCCTGTGGCAGGGCACGCCATCCGTTCTCAAAAAAAAAAAAAAAAACGACCCACGGGAAGATTTAAAAATGTATCATTCGTTGTTTCCTGACTTTCCTGCTCTCCTTCTAATATGGGGTCAGAGGATCGTGCACCCGGAGTTAAAGGGCTGCCTTTTTTCTTCTCCCGCAGCAGAAGCGAGTTTCCAGCTACTGTTTTTTTTTCCAGAGGATGAATAATGAAGAGAGGTCACAGCGGGTCCTGGCTCTCTGGATGTACAGTAACCTCTCCGAGCTTTTAGTCGCATATTAACCAGAGGCCGGAGCCTCGAAGAGCCGCGCTACGCAAATGACCCTTAATGCCACTCGTTTAACACCTCCCTAATACTTCTTCACACCCTCAATAGATTTTCATCTATTCCTATTCCAAAGCTCATGCACCTTCACACGCACAGTTGTGCAAGTGCGAATCTGCTTGTGTTTCCCATTATGAAGTTGTGTTCTGTAATAAGTGAAGAGGCCTATAACCATGGAAAAGGAAGAAGAGATGGAGGCTGCAAATGGAGCGAGCGAGTGGAAACGAGGGGAGGGAAGAAAGATGAAAGTAGAACGAGATATAGAGCGAGAGGGAGTGCATAGTTATGAGAGGATGCATTGATTTACAACTCTATAAAAGGCAGAGTGAATTATTGAAAAGAAGATTACATGCATAAACGGCACGAATCAATATGTGTAACTGCACTTTGGAAGTTTGTGCGCTAATGTACACACTCGAAACTTGTGCCGGTTAGGTACAATGTTGAAAAGTTACTCATGCATACTGTACACACACACACACGTCCGAGTGAGGGGGATATGAAGACAAAGTGTTAAGTGTAGGGTATATCACTAACCAATATTGTACAGTAAAATGTAAATGTTTAGAGATTACAAGAAACGCCTATTTACTCTGAGCATACGACTGCGAGACTAATAATAGAGCTGTCTGAAGAAAACGATCGATGACGGCACAAAGCTTTCTGTCCTGAAGACTTTCCTGATAGTTACAGCTTTATCTCTGATAGTTACAAAACTGCTGACACTGGTGACTCCTTCCAAAAATGCTAAACAAACATCTCACATGTTGTAGCATAACAGTTTCCAAAACCGGGCCGGACCAGCTGCAGCATGACATCGCTCCTGTCCACGAACAGATAAGGTCAGAGTGAAGGAACTCGAATGGCCTTTATTAGAGCTTTTGTTCTTAACATCACTGAACACTGCTGGGATAAACCGGAGCACTAACTACAGTACGCTTACATGGACTATATTTCTTCAATCCGAATGAAATCATTCCACTTAGGGGTTCCACCTTAAATGTCACCTTATGGGATTTATAATAATAATGAAAAGAATAAGAACAATAATAAGAAGTCGTTTTCTAAAAATCTTGAGGTTGGGTTAGACTTCCCATCTTTTTACAATGAATCTCACATTCTGTGTTATGAGTACTGTAGTTAACAACAATTCAGTCTAATCTATGATTGATGAGCTCCTTTACTACGTGACATACAGTATACTGTACGTGGCCCTAATGGTAATCCAATCAGAGAGAGACCCAGGTGATTAAAGTCTGAACTTAAAACAGGTGGGAGAGGGTTGTCCTCACAGTGTTTACCGATCAGGAATGGAGGCCAAATTTCCTTCCTGGAAACTTATCACGTGACTAAATGTTACCCCAAAGAGAAAGAGTATGTTTATTCCAATAAGAGAACTAAATTAAATTGATTAAAATGTTCAGCAAGTCCAAATGAAAGTGATTGTCAAGTGTGCACAAACTTACGGCCTTACAGTTGATAATAAGGGCTACATTATTAGCTTCACGCTGTACCATTTGGATAATTTTGACTTGACCTGTTATGTGCATGTGCAACATAATGTACATAACGATTGAGTAATCACTGTAATAACATCTAGAGTAATCGCCACCAGTTTTGATAGGCAAACTCTGAGTTACGAGATCTGGGTACTACTGGATTCATCGAGAAGCATCATAACCCATATCCACACACACACACACACACACACACACACACACACACACACACACACACACACACACACACAGACACACACACACACACACACACACACACACACACACACACACACACACACACACTGCCTGTTCAGTGAGTGACCAAACTTATTGACCCTTGCTGTTATGAGGACACTGAAGATCTTTCTAGAACACAAAGTGTTTTGTCTAGACTGGCTAGTGTTTATTGTGTTTATTGTGGAGGATGGGTGTTGAAAGAGTATAACTCAGGTCTTTCAGTAGGCACCGTGTATGCATCCACATGTGTGTGCGTGTGTGTGTTTGTGTTTGTCTGAAGTTACACGCAGAGCGGATTAGAGCGCAGTGTGATTATCAGACGAGTTGGGGCGGCGTGTACACACACACAGACACACACACACACACACACACACACACACAGAAATGTGTGTTTATATGTTTGCTCAGGCATTACTGTAAATTTCTGAGGAAATTTGAATACGCACATGCTGACCGCGTGAATTTATCGCCGCCGCCTCTAGATTACGTTCCAGTTCACAGGAGCCCGGGGTGCCGAAGTATCTTATTACGATTCTAGATGAAGAATAGTAAATAAAAACCTGTATCCCGCTGAGGTGTTTGTAGCCCTCGATCGCCCAATCCTCCTTAAATGCTTTTCCCCCAACACACACACACGCCCTTTAAATATAAACCATAAACAGTGTGAATTTACAAGTCCTTCAGGACTACCTCTGATAGAAGAGGACAGCAAACTTGACAAAGTCATAATCAGGACAACTTTCTTCATTGCTCTGCTTTAAAAAAAAAAGAAAAAAAGTCTTTCTTCCTCATTTTCTTTTTTTCCACACACTTGGTTTAATCCACACAATAGAACATTAATTTCACTTTCGAGAAACCCAAGTGAGGAAATCTGTATCTTTAGCCACATTAACTTTAGCCTTGATTGTATTCAATGCAGTCTAATCTTAGAGAGAGTGCCACAGCTAGTAATTAGCTTTGTGCGCCAGACCGATGCGGTTTGTTATATATTTTTTTTACTGTTTTTTTTTTTTTTGGCTGATTTTTTTTATTATTCAGTTCTTTTGAAAGGAAGATGATGTTAATTGCTCCCTCTATGGCTCGTTCTCTCTATCAGTCTACTTTTTCCCCTTCTCACTTTCTGACAGGGAGAGACGCCCGAATCCCCAGTGGCTAGCGTAGCATGTTCTTTGCTAACGCTAATCAGGCCAGATGCGCAGCTGCTTAAAAAGGGAGCACTACAAAAGCATCTCATCAGCAGAGACATAAAGCATCAGATTCATGCGGATTATCGCCTCCACGCTAATTGATCTTTTTGCATTCATTTGCTGATTTGTTGCAATTAATGCGGCGTAGCTTTAGCAGCCGTCGCCAGTTTCAGGAGCAGTTTCTTCGTGACCTCACACTTTCACCACTCATACAACTTATTTGCTTTTATTTGCATGCCTGAGGAAGGGTTTGAAGTTAATTCTAGCAGTGGATGCACGTATACAAAATGACTTGCGAGTGCTCTTGTTTCCTTTACAGCATGTATGAAAAAAAATCTTACGAGGTTGATGTTTGCAATTCAGTTCTTTTTTACTATGTATTTACATACATAAATACACTACCCAGACAAAAAAAAGTCATACATGCTAATATTGCAATATTTAAGTTGTTTTCTTTGATTACGGCCGTTTCATCGTTTTGATACGCTTATGAAATGTAACAACATTTATTTCTATCCAGAGTCGCATTCATTTCTCTCCAGTATCTTGTATTGATAGTAGATGACTCAGAGCGCTGTGTAAAGCCTACTTCAGCACATACCAAAGATTCTCAATAGGGACTCTGTGGTGGTCAGTCCATAAAATCACATGATCTCACGCTCCCTGAAACACACATTTACAAATTTAAGCCCAATTGATCCTGGCATCCTCATCTTGCTATATGCCTATAACATAACGTTGCTGAGCCTAGACCTGACCAACATACAGTAAGCAACCTTAGATCTTAACACTGACCCCACAGTAGGCACTAGACATGTTGGATATATCACTTCATCCATCTCTCTTCTTACTATGATGTGCTCATCACTCTGGAGGAGGGTAAATCTAGACTCATCAGATCATATGAACTTTTTCCAATGCTCCACAGTCCATTCTTTATGCGCCCTAGGAAGTAGAAACCATTTTTTTATTAGCTTCACTAATAAGTAATTTTCTAAAGGCTACACAACTGTTTAGTCACAATCCCTTGAGTTCTTATCTCATTTAGGCATGTAGAAATACTCTTACTTTCACTTTCACTAGTATATTTATTTATTTATTTTATTTCACTAAGTGATCACCCATCATGCTCATTCAGATGTTTTTTCCAACCACATTTCTTCATTGAACATAACGTTCACCAGTATCCTTCCAGGTTTTAATAATATGATTTACAGTTCTTTTATTTTAATAGTTTAAACATAGTTTTTCTTGGTGAAGGACAATAATTTGATCCTTCTGAAAGACCACAGGATATGTCTTCTGACATGGCTGTTTAAAAAAATGAGAAGCTACTTACTGCATCAGTCCGGATTAAATAACTTGTTTCCCACTGAATTATATTATTCACTGCAGTACAGTAATTATCCAATAGAAGGACTCTTTGCTTAGTTAAATCCAGATGATGACGAAGCACAGTTTTTAGATGTCAAGTTGTAATTATCTGCTTTTTAAGTCATGAGATACACAGAAATTAAATCTACTTGCAAGTTAGAAAGTTTAAATAAATTTTCCGTTGTGAGATGAAAGGTTATAGTTATTGCAGTTGTACAATAATAAAGCGCATTTTAAAGGTATCAAGTTGTGATTGTGTGTTTAATAAGTTGCAGTTGTGAGATACACAGAAATTAAGTCCAGTTGTAAGTTGCATTTTTGAGATGAGGTTGGGTGGTAATTTGCGGTTGCGAGATAAAAAGTTACAATTTGTGAGATAGTTGCAGTTGTGTGATAGCACAGCGCAGTTATGAGACATAAGGTTGTAATGGTTTTGTTTAACAAGTCTCAATTGTGAGGTATAAAGAAATTGAGTCTATTTGCAACAATTGTGCATTATTAATTTGCAGTTATAAGATATTATGTCTAGTTGCGAGATACCAAGTTGTTTGATATTACAGAGCGATTTTGAGGCAAGTTGTTAATGTGAAAAATTACCTGTTTGACAGTTGCGAGATCAAAAGTCTGGTCTACTTGCTATTGTGAGATATTAAGTTAGGGTGATAACTCAGGGATGTGAGCTAAAATTTTATGGTTTGTGAAATAGTGGTGTTTGTAGGATTGGAAAGTGCAATTATGAGATATCAAGTTGTAAATATCTGTATATAAGGTCACAATTCTTAGTAATGCTTCACAATTTAATCAAATTTAAATTTTATTTGTCACATACACAGTCATACACAGTACGATATACAGTGAAATGCTTAATCGTATAAAAATCAGAAATGTTATATGGACCTGAGCAATTATTTAATCGCCAAAGGCTGTAGTTTACATTTAGTAGTTAAATATTGCAATTTAATTAAGTGATGATCGCAATATGTGTGCGATTTAAAAAAAAAAAAAAAAGTTATTTTTCACCTCGGTCGTTTTATTTTTAATTTTTTTTGTCAAGGAATAAAGAAATCAAGTCTAGTTGCAAGGTATGCTGCACAGACACAAAAAAATCACCACTTCAGAAAGGTCAAATTATTGGTCCTCAACCACTAATAAAAACAATTAAGGAGATATAAAATCAAAGCCAACAAAGCCAATGTGGAATTGGCTTAAGGATTGTCCGAGAAGTTATTAAAACCTGTAAAGACTGCCCTGAATCTCCAACGTTGTGGAAGAAATGCTTAAATGCTTGGTGAAGTTGCAAGGTAAGAAACTTACAGTAGAAAGCACAGCTATGTTTAATAGTGAAGGTAAGAGCATTTCCATACGCACACAATGTGATGAGAACACAGCACAAAGGATTTGTAATCAGAACAAAAGCGTTAGTTTGTCTAGGGAACATAAAGATTGGACATAAGCAGTGGAAAAAGTTCATGTGGTCTGATGAGCTCAGATTGACCCTACTACTAAAAGTGCTACTTTAAAAAAAATATATATATATATATATATATATATTTCAGATAGAAATCCAGTCTAGTTGCAAGATAGAAAGTCTCAAGTTGTGTGTTGTTATTTGTAAGATAATAAAGTTTTAAATCTAGTCACGAGATATCTAGCCGATTGATATTAATGAGTTATTGCAAGGTAAGTCGCAAGCGTGAAATATTACCTTAACATTCATGACATCAGTGGTCCAGTTATGTTCTGTTTGCTCACAATATGGTTTCGCAGTTGTGTTATATTCACTCGCAGTTGCGAAGGTAAAAAGGTGACAAAATAAAGAACAGTGTGTGTTTATATAGTAAAAGTGTCAGAGCTAAGAGGTGTTTTGCTGGCACGGTGTGTATCTACTAACCAATCAAATGTCAGGTAAAGTGATCTTTATTAAATTATCTGACTTTTTTCACATCTCCTGGTGGGAGTGGTCTGTTTGGGAACGGCCCCGCTCCTTTTCCTCTGATCAATGCTCATCGAATGGTTCGATGAGGATGTACAGTAAGTGATACGCCGCGGCCTTCGAAGTAATCACATTGTCACACAGGCGTAACCTGGAGAGTAGTGCGGGTAGGTCCTGCAGGCCGAGTCTTTCACACGCGAGAGAAGCGGCTGACGGCTCCTCTGTAACGTCTGGGTGTGTGAGAGGAGAGAAGTGATAATCTGCAAACACATTTCCATGCGTATTACACTAATGATTTCATCAGGTGAAGGCTGTGTGCGTTTGTGCGTGCGTGTGTGCGTGCGTGCGTGCGTGTGTGTGTGCGTGCGTGCGTGTGTGTGGCACAGTTCATTCTCCTTCGTATCTCATCTTCAGGGCTCCCCCGCTGGGCTAAATGATAGAGTGATGACTCTGACCTCTGTCCAGGTGCATGACCTGCTATAATTACATGTCTCACTGACACAAGAAATGACTCTCTCCATGTCTGTCTGTCTGTCTGTCTGTCTGTCTGTCTGTCTGTCTGTCCTCACTCGCAACATGTAGTATATATGTATATTTCTCTCTTGCCATCTTTATCTCGATTTTCTCTCACTGCTACGGTCTATTTCTTGTTTTTCTCAGTCTCACAGTTGGTCCATGTCTTTCCCTGACTGTCTTGTCTTTCTCGCTGTTTCTAATCCTCTGTCCATTTTTCTTTGTCTGTTTCTGTCCATCACTGTCTGTACATATCTCGTTTTGTTTCTCTCTCTCTTTCTCCCTCTTTTGTCCCTTTGTCTCGCTATCTTTCTCTGTCTAACTCATTCCCTCCTCTCCCCTATCTTGGTCTCTCTGTGTCCATCTATGTCTCTGTCTCTCTCTTTTTTGTTTTTCTTTGTCTTTCTCTGTATATTCCCCTGTCTGTATTTTTTTCCCTCTTGGTTCTCTCTCTCTATATCTTTCTTTTGCTTTCTGTTCATTCCACATTTGTCTTTTTTTTTGGTTTCTGCTTCTACTCTTCAGACATCCTTTCTGTCTTCAATCATTCACTTCTTGTATATTCTATCCCAATGTTACAGGCATTTATATAGTCTTTCTCGCTCTCCCCTTCTCCCCTTCTCCTCTCCATCCCTCTTTCTTCGTTCTCATATACTAGTTCTCATCTTCTCCCTCTCTTTACATTCATCCCACTTTGCACAGCCAGAGTGTGCAACACAAAAAAAAAAATCAAAAAAAGGAAATATTGCATTAATTTTCGAATGATGATATTACATTTAGTGTGAGACCCTCATACATCACGCGGCGAGAACTAGTCCCTTACTGTATGCGCTTAATCTTAATGGTATCGCTGGATGTCAAGGGCATGGAGGAAATTAAATCGGAAAGTGTGGATAGACCAAAGAAGATATTATCTCTTGATGATTGCAGTTTTGATAGGTATTGCAGCGGATTTCATTTTCGGCGCACGCCGGAGAGATGAGCTAGCTGCTCCGGTTGCTCATTTTTCTTCGTCATGATTTATGTGAGTTGAGCATAAACTTTGGTTAAATTTCTAATGTTCTTTTTTTTTTTTTTTTTAAACAGATCTTTTTTAATCTACAAACACACAACCGCACACACACACATATATTTATACTTGTATATATAAGTCCGTCTTTCTGCTCAAGGATCAACAACAAAAATTAATCATGCTTCAGCCTCAGTTGTATGTGGATGTCTGTTTTCTCGTATATGATTGGTGGATGCGTATTGGCACATACACGTACACATACGTGTACACACGCATCCCCAAAGATTTGAAGGAAAAAGAGAGATGTCGGCAGGAGAGTTAAGGGGAAAGAAAAAAAAAATGCCGGCGAGACGGCGGGTGTCATTACTCAGGCTTGTTTACATTCTAAATACGTAATGAAATCTTGTTGGCAATAATGAAGGAAATAAAAGTTTGGGAAATTGTAATAGTGGTGAAGTTTGAGAGATGAGCCGCGGCCTGCGAAATAACATTTCGGAGCAAGGAAGCGCATTATTATGCAGTGGCTGTGCCTGCTGGAGACACCAAGATGAACAGCCTCGGCTTGCCAAAATGCTGTTAGTGCCTTCCTGAAGTATGGCACATTGTAAAAAGGCCTCCGATTCCATATTGAGATTATATATAAAAGTATATCCATACACAGCATTATATGTTATAGATGCCCGACCCCCCAAATAGGTAGCTTTTTTCTTCTTCTTCTTCAAAATAAATATATAAATAAACATATTGCACTGGAGCCCATCCCTGCCCTGATCTTATAGACCTGGATATTAAAAACAGAATATTGCATTTTCCAGGGTCTAGATATCCTGATCCACCCCCCCCCCCCCCCCTCTTTCTTGTTGTGTCTTTAAGAGAGGGGGGGAATGACAGTGGAAAAAGGGAACTAAATGACAAAAAGTCTAATGGAAAGAAGTAGGACGGCCTGTATGTCACGTCACGTCACGTCACGTCACGTCACGTCAGTGTCCTTGTGCAGGCTCTTATTTATTTTAATGGGATTTTTTGTAATTCTTCTTTTCTGTCATTTACACAACACAAACTGGTCTTCACAATTCACCCCACTGGATGAAGATCAGTGTGTGAAAGCCAGCACGAGTTAACAAATAATTTAAACTTGAACCAGTTTTTGCACCATTGTAGGAAAATAATTAGGAATGAAATAGCTGTTCCTTATATTTAAGAGCAATTTAAAGAAGTTTGCCACCATAATGGTGGCTCAGTCAGTTAAGGCTATGGGTTACTGATCGGAAGGTCAGGGGGTCAAGCCCCAGCACCTGATTGGACAAGAAGCATTCCACGAGTAGTAATGCAAAGCATAAGAGCACTGGTATGCGACGGTATCATGCCTTGGCACAGGTGTTCTACAGTCGCTAATTACACTAATTGCCGGTAAGCATGGATTTAAGTAGGTCAGTATGGTACACAGTACCAGAAAGAGGGGAGGGCAGCTGCCTGCCATAACCCACATTCATGTTGTTTTGTTCACGGCTAACGCGAGCAACAAAGCTAATTAACTTCTAACGCAAAGCTGAATTCCAAATACCTCTCTTAGGGCACTACTTAGTGTGTGGAACAAGATATAAATACCCCCTACAGTACATTTTAATAGTATTTGGAATTCAACCCCAGAAACCAAGAAGTAGAAATGGAAAATAAATTTCATACGTTTCTTATGGACTGTCCACCACCTCTATGGTTTATTCTCTTCAGCTTTTAGTTACACACTACTGATAAGATTTTAAAACTACTTCAACCCCTATTAATTATACTAACTGTCGGTTGCCAGCTCCTCCAGTCGTGGTTACTTAGTTCTGCCAGGTGTTGAATGATGTGTCTGTGGAGCAAAATGACTCGTTAAATAAACAAACAAGTCATAAACATAAAATTGATGATAAATGATGTTTGTAGAACTGTTGTGTAAAAGCAATATCACATTCAGAGTCGTACAGCCGCATCACAGCCACGTTGATATTTAGTACAACAGCACGCCCTGTCATGTGATATTGCTTAATTAGTTAACAATTAGGAAGAAGGAAGGACGGATACCTAGACATTAACTGTAAAAAATAAATACAGCAAGTGAATATCTTGAAACTAGTAGAATATACAGGACTGTGCAAAGTTCGTAAACGCCATATTATCTGTAGTACAAATTTTGTTATAGAAGTTTATCATGTCTGCATTATATTATGTACAAGACCATTCCCTACAAAGATACACTAAAATTAATGAATAAATAACATTACAGAGGAATATTTGCATGCCTGTAAAGAAAGCATATTACATGACAGACCAGTTTTCTGATGAAAATATAAAGGAGTGAGTGTGAAGAAGTTACCAAAAGAACTCATATTCTCCAGCATGCTCAGTAAAACCCTAACAGCTGTATTGGACACTAGCTCTTATGTTCAGGCAGAGAGGTTCCACACCAAATATTGACTGTTTATTATTTGTTATTACTTAGTGCTTTTTATAGATGTTTCTTTTAATGTAGAAATGTTTTCAAAAGCATCATTGCATATGGCTTTTGTTTGGATGTTCCCAAGACTTTCGTATAATACTGTAAGTAAAACAGCTGTTAGGTTTTACTGAGCATGCTGAATTCTTCTGGTAACTTCGTCACACTCGCTCCTTTCTATTTTCATGCAAAACCCCAAGAGTCTACATTATCATTTATTTTTTTCCCATCTGAAAGCTGGTCTGTCATGTAATATGTCGCTTTCTTTACAGGCATGCAAATACTCTTCTGTAATGTTATTTATTCATTAATTTTAGTGTATCTTTGTAGGGAATGGCTTTGTACATAATAATGCAGACATAATAAACTTGTATAACAAAATTTGTACTACAAATAAAAAGACTTTTGCACAGTAGTACTGTGTATGTATGTGTATATATAATCTCATACTGTATATCCTATGTTTGGTTTACTGTTTATTTATTATACATACTGTAGATAGCAAGAAATACAGTATTAGATAAATGTGACTAGATTCAAGATAGGTTCACTTGCTAGGTTAGTTTTTGCAGTGAAAAGTCTTAAAGCATTAATTCTTCAATTTCCATTCTTTTGTTATGCAAATTGTTGTATTGAATTAGAAATTATATTACAGACAATAAAGTAGAATGTTAGAACTATTTAAAGGGGACCTATTATGCAAAATTCACTGTTTAGTCATTTTTAGACCCTCAGACTGGTTTCTAGCACACACGCAAACGAAATATGTGTGGGGAAAATAAATCCTGCTTTTTGTGCTCCTTTCCCTTTTTTTTTTTTGGCCAGGGCTTTAAAAAATCAGTTTTCCCTCTCTGTGACCTCATATAAGAAGATAACCTCACCTGGTGTGTTGTTCAGCTTTGCTGTTCTCTGTGAATGGGTGTGATTCAGCAGTAGCTCTTTCTTATAGACACTGAACTAGTGGACGTGGAGGAGGAGTGAAAATAAAGGGAGTTTGACATATGAAATAATCAAGGGGTGACCTTTGATTTTTTTAAAATAAGTGCAGTGTGAAAGTGGCAAAACGGTACAGTTCTTTGAATGTCCACTGGGGGCTGGCACCTAAAGGGACTATATCAGTGCTCTTAGGTCTACATGATAAAATTCCCAGCATACAATAGAGGTAATTGTTTACACTCTGGTACAAAAATGGTTTTGGTCTCCTAGCTAGATTTCCCATTCATGACAACTGTATATAGTATGATTAAAAAAAAAAAAAATGTAATTCACTAGTTAAAAGTATATTAAGCCATAAACTTATGCATCCTTAGGGGCGTGGCCAATTAGAGTGACAGTTGCGGTTGTCAAACTGCTTCACTTTAGCTGACAAGCTAACTGGAATTGTTTGCAGTTTAACTTGCTACAACAAATGTAAGAGTTGACAAGGGACGATGTGTAGAACATGAACGCCAATCAAATGGATTGTAACATAAGCTTGTGGTAACTGAGGTGAGTAGTCAGGTAGGCACAGCCAGGCAGTTTTCGTTCCTGCCATTTGCCTGTACTGTATATGGATTAATCAGGATTTAGATTAAGTTAGCTCTTGCCAAGATGGTGACGATCAGCGCTCTCCAGAAAATCTACGTGATGTCACTGAGGGTTTGTCCAGTGCTTTTACAGGTTATGGAAATAATGCATTATCTGAAGGGCTTTTCAGTTGGAGCATTAACACACACTTTGGGGGAGCTCTGAGATCTGTGCTAAGTTGTTAAAGTTATATTAAAATATGGGACCTTTAAATGAAGTTCAGACTTTCGTACTATGGTGGCTTGAACTCGAGCCGTCCACAACTTTGTGCAAAATTTCACAATACATTTCATGAGGAAAAATCCTGACCTACATCTAAATCTTTGCTTCTTTCCCATTTTAAATATTATTTCAATAGTTCAAATTTAATATGGTTTCAGAATTTCAGACCCATCCTATGTAACGCGTGTCATGTACAAGTAACATAATTATACTGAGATGATTCTATGCTAGGTTACTGTACACGTTTGCTGTGCGTAGTCCAAGCGGAATGAAGTAATGTATGCAAGTCTGACATATTATCCGTCAGTCTTGATGAGCAATACTCTGATCTTTGGCGTTAAGGTGACATCTCATGAACCAAACCTGTCTCCTATTTTGCATGAGGTCAGCCGGTGACAAATCTAGCAGGAAAATCACTCTCATCGCCATGATGATCACATCCACGACCAAATAGAGAGGAAGAGAAAGAGAGGAGATGATGATGACATTTATAGATAGTAACAGGAGAGTGTAGAGTGGAGGATACATTTCCAACAATAAGATATTTGGATATTTTAGAGAAAATAGAGACGAAAACAGGCTTTGTTTGCTGTAATTGGGCTAATTGGTTTGGCCGTTTGTAGAAGTTCGGATGCCAGTGAGCAGTGTGTGTGTGGGAGTGAGATAGCGGACACACTCGACACCTTTCCAAATCTGGGATTTCATCCCCAGGGTCTCTTAGCACATGGTTAGAAGGCCCTGCTTTTTTTCTCTAATCAGAACATGGATCTGAGTCAAAGCTCATTTTCTGTTCGCTTTAAACTTTAATCAGGAACACGAATCTGATCTGATTCTAGAATGTGCTAATTAGATCTTTTTGCAGAAAAGAAATGGTATAATCTCATTTAATGATGTTATCTTGACACTCGTTATAACTTTCCTCACAATTTGCTCTTTGTAAGAAATAATTGCACTTTGGGCCGCAAGTAAATCAGACTATTGATTGATAATGATTTCTTTAATAAATTTAAACGAGGGTCACATGAGCATATTCCTCAGTGTGTGGTGTATTCTTATATCATGTAGGATAACGTGGAAAACAAACCAATTTTATTAGACAGAAAAAAATGCAACTTGCAGATACAGATATATAAACATGTACATATGAACCGCCCCAAAACTAGATTTACCCACCTACTTTTCTTGATGATCCAAAGTAACAGAACCTGACCTGACAGGACCTGGGATGTTTTTATGTTTAACCATGCCTTGACACTCTCCTGTGTAACTAATATATTCTTTTGTTATTTACTTATTTACTTACTCACTTACTTATTGTATGTGCTTTAATACTTACGCACACATTTACGTAATAACTTATGTATGTACCTACTTGTGTAATAATTTGCATATTTACTTACTGACTTTCTTAGGTACTTACTTACTTGCATACTTATTTACTTACTTACTCTCTTACGTTATAACTTGCTTGCTTACTTATGTACTTACTCACTTATGTAATAACGTATGTACGTACACACTTACTTAAGCATTTATTTACTCACTTACTTGAATAATACCTTGCGTACTTACTTGCTTAAGTAATACCTTACATACGTATTGATGTACGGTACATTCTTACTTTTTCACATACTCACTTATTTAGTTATTTACATATACTTACTTCCAGTTTGACCAGTCAACACTCTTGGATTGGTTCTTCTTCTTCTTATCATTATTATTATTATTATTATTATTATCCCCCGAAATGTCAGCATTAAAAGCATTTTTAGAAATTGGAACTTAAAATCTAAAAATTATGTAAATACAATAAAATGTTGGCCTCAACAAAATAAAACCCATGTAAGTCCCAGAATCAGCATCAGTTTTAACATCTTTTTGACTATTGTTCTAATGCAGTGTTTAGATTATGCAAATCAACTGTGTTTAGATCCCACCTTCAATGTTGCCAGATTCTTTTTTTTTTTTTTTTTTGGTAGCTTTCAGATCACTAGCTTCAAGCCTAGAAAAAAAAAAGTCAGCTGAAAATGACAAATTACTTTTTTTCTTTGTTGTCAATTGTTATATGATGTAACATAAAAGCAAGAGACACTTTCCAAAGGGAAAATAAAAAAGACTAATATGATGACATATGAATGAGAAAAAGGCAAGGATGAGGTTTTGTGTATTGGCAGTATATTACTGCATGAATATACCCATTTATGCTCATTTATTACTATTCTTAAATTAGTCCATGGATCCATGCCGGAAATACAATAATAAATAAATCTGTCAATCACAGATTTAAAGGGGGAAAAAAACACTTCTTTTTGTGGAAGTCCAACCAGTGTGTGACGACTGGGGAAGCTTCAGACGTCAAACTTTGTGATTGCGTGTTCAGATACAGTATGTCATGTAGAACCAAAGTTATCATTACTTTTGTAACGCATAAACTTTACAACGAACTCAGACAATGCTCATATTATTTATTTACTTATTGATTATCCATCTGTCTTATTAATTTTATATAGTTTATATAGTTAATTAAAATAAAACACTCTATATTGCACAATCCTAAATTCTGTATATTTATTAAAATAATAATAAATAATGTAATTAAAAAAGCAGCTAAAAATCTTTGGGTTTTTCTTTGAAAAGAATGGTGTTATCCTTATATTATCCATCCAAATGCTTTTATTTCTTATCAAAACATAAACCTCCAGGTAGCATTTAGTATTTATTAGTGAGTCTGCTTAACAGTTTGAGTACAAACTCGACTGAAAGAGATTGTTGAAGTCCTAGGTGTTTTTGTGCGTGTTTTTTTACATTCAGTAATCTAGATAATCTGTGCATCATTTCCTTTAATTAATATAACTTTGCAACAATTTAGAAGGAAAATAGTTGAATCAAGTGTCATTCAGCAATGGGGGATTGTCAGTTAATCCCCATGGAGCCCCATGTTAAAATCCCCACATTTTCAACCAAAATAAACATTTGCAGCCTGGTAAAAAAATATGGCTTTGGCCTTAATGGCTAGGTTGCCTATTCATGACAACTGCAAAGGGGTACATTTTTATGAATAAGTAGAGGCGTGACTTTTTTTTCTTGATGATCTAAAGTAACAGAACCTGATCTGACCTGACAGGACCTGGGATGTTTTTATGTTTAACCATGCCTTGACACTCTCCTGTGTAACTAATATATTCTTTTGTTATTTACTTATTTACTTACTCACTTACTTATTGTATGTGCTTTAATACTTACTCACACATTTACGTAATAACTTATGTATGTACCTACTTGTGTAATAATTTGCATATTTACTTACTGACTTTCTTAGGTACTTACTTACTTACTTGCATACTTATTTACTTACTTACTCTCTTACGTTATAACTTGCTTGCTTACTTATGTACTTACTCACTTATGTAATAACGTATGTACGTACACACTTACTTAAGCATTTATTTACTCACTTACTTGAATAATACCTTGCGTACTTACTTGCTTAAGTAATACCTTACATACTTATTGATGTACGGTACATTCTTACTTTTTCACATACTCACTTATTTAGTTATTTACATATACTTTTAGCTACATTTTTAGCTACATTTTTATGAATAAGTAGAGGCGTGGCCAGGTAGAGTAACTTTAGCTAATTCCAGCTAATCCACTGGAATTGTTGTAGTTTAACTAGCCACAAGAAATGAAGGAGCTGACACAGAACATGTACATTTTACATTAACCCCCATAGCATTTTGGCGAAGGAAAACCTAAGCTTGTGGGTGGTACCTAAGTTAAGTAGGGGGAGTTCCAAACAACAGTAAAGCTCTGTTCATTCCTCCCATGTACCCATTTTTGGATTAACTCAGGGTTAACCGGTGTGAGCTCCTCCAGTGAGGATGATGACCGAAGCCTCCACATTTGAGTTTAAAATCCTAAAGGTGACGTCAAGGAGGGTTTCTCCAGTTTTTACACAGTCCATGGGGTGTGCTCTAAACTGTTCACTCATTGGCAGGCGGCTCAGCATTCTTTGTGGTAGGAGCAAATGATTTGTGAATTTTGTTTAAAATTGGAACGAAATATGAGAAAAAATTCATATCGACTTGTGATATCTATAAAGTCATGTTACTTTTGCAAGAATTGCATGAATTGCAATACAAATCAAATCGGCACCTATAGTAGATATCATGGTGACAATAATCGTATTGTGTGTTCCCAGGTGTTTCCCATCCCTAATATTTACTGTTTTTAAATACTTAGAAACAAGGCGAATTTGTTGCTAAAATATCCCACATATTCAGAGCCATGTCTATAACGTACATACTCATAACTTACTAATTAAGATACATTTTATTGTTTTTGATCAAAAGCATTATTAAATTATGGCTTTTAAAATGTGTGTGAAGAAATGAGAGGCCTGCAAACGTGATTTGGACACACATACAACGGAAACAAAATGACAGAAATAAGTCATAAAACTGCAACAAAAAAAAATTTTTTTGCTTTTCCCCTAATTCTCATTCATCCTAATTCTCTCCTCATTTACTTCATCATCTCCTTCACCAATCTGTGCTTGATTGACATTTGTGTGATTCAGGGACAGATTCTCTTTTAATGTGACAGGAACATGAAACCTATTTCTCATATGGGTGTGTTTATGTGAGAGAGAGACACAGAGAGATCACACTTAAAAGGGTTATAGTGTTTGCTAATGAATTACAGGCGGCCATTAGCTTTGTACGGTCATAAACTAGCAAATGAAATAAAGACCTGCATAGTGACCACTTTGCCGCTTTTGCTACTATAGAGAGTGCAGTAGCTTTAAAGATTATACACTTGGGTGTCTGTATACGTACAAGCAAACTATTATCAGTCTCAGGTGACGTGTATTACTGAAGATGTTTCATAAATTAAAAAATTGTCTCGCTGTTCAGTGACTTACACAAGGTCTCATGGTGATGATAGAATTAAGCTGATGGTGGTTTGTGTGAGGAGATTTATAGGAGGAGTCTACAGAGTTAATGTTTCTTAACTTTAAACAATAATGGAAAGTCTTCACTACTGGCGGCTTTGCACTTTGTTTTTCTGTATTTTCTGACAAGCCACTTTTTTCTGTTTTTTCTTATTAACTAAAAAACAGAGAAAGATGGAGCTGCTGTTGAGGGAACAACTGACTGGTTAATGCTGTAAAGTATGAGAATTTTAACATTAGTCCAACTGTGCATGTTTGAATCCCTGTCAGGGACGCCAAAGTCACATGTACTTTAGCTTGGCCTGATTTCTGGGGAAAGAGGATGATGTAGTGTCTCCTCTGTCAGTCATACAGTAGTTGGAGGAGCCAGTTTTATGTGTATGTGATTGTGCTTGTGTATGTGGAAGGAGGCAGATTGCATTTTCTTCAGCGAGTCTTAAACCTTCTCATGATGCATCAGTTCGACAAGCTCAAGACCACAAGATCAGAGGTCAACTGGGAGTAAGTGTCTCTGAGGAAGCACGTGACTGTTGGTGGTTCTCGTATATTAGACAGGACTTGGTTGGTGGGTGGGAATTGTTATTTGAAAAATCAACTCTTTAGCGACCGCTGATTGTTTTATTCCTTATTTCTACCTACAATTTTTGTACGATTGTACAATTTTTGTAGAATTTTTAATCCATGGTTTGACTAAGACTCATGTTCAGTCATTTCGCTAATTAAACAGAAACGTACTATAAACATAGCACATATCTCCAAGGCCTTGTTTTTTTTTTCAGGACACATACAATTCTCTCTGTCTGAGACGGCTTCTGATCACGCATTAAAGGCCCTCTTTCATAATACACCACATTTTATGGATCTATTATTCCTTTACCCATTCGTCATATTATGAAGCAAAGGCGAGCGGTTGTTCTGTATTAATGTTCTTTTCTTTCTTTGCTTTCATTCATTCCTGATTTTTTTTCTTTCTCTTTTTTCAGTGAGTCAGAGGAGGGAGGGTGAGAGAGAAAGAGGGAGGGAGGGATCTCTTTTGTAAATACGAACTGTCTTATATGGCCCGACAGAGGCCTGGGGGGCACGGTAAACAAATGCAAACGTAATTATGGAGGAAATTTCATAATAAACTGTAACTAAGATGATTGCCATGCCTGCTGTTATCCATCCACTTAAGCCACTTTTTTTTTTCTTCTCCTCGACTTGTTATTGCACCAAGACGGAGTGGTTCTGTAATCACAGTTGCATGAATAAAAAAGGGGGGATGAAAACGGAGAATAAGAGAGAAGATTGATACAGTGTGGGCTGTCTTAACCCCCCCATTCCTTGCTTTTGTGATAAATTCATATCAAATGCTCCCAATGTACCCTTCTTGGTATACAACACAAAAAAAAAAAAAAAAAGGAGGCGCTTAAGCTAAGTCTTAGAGAGACGCATTTTCCCCCCCCTTAAAGCGGGCGAGATTTGAAAGAAGAGCTAGATGTGTTTGTCATCTAAGACAGTGCAGAGTGACAGTTTTACATTAAAGCGGGTCATTATATTTCCCTGCCGCCACCCGAGCTGACATTTTTACAAAGTGACAACTTTTACAGTTTGATAAATCAAATTTATGCTGAATAATGTGCGTCACAGCTGTCATCGAGGCCCAGCGAGCTCCAACAAGATGCGCAGGCTCCACATTCAAATTTCATCCTATTAGCATTTAATTTCTCCGTAATCCCACACACCCAGCACACACACACCTCTATGCACGCACAGACACGACTAAATGCAATCTATACCCCCTTTATAACTTCTTTATCATACAATCCGTTTTTCTTGACAATTAAGAGCGGCAAATCTAATCGCAGGGATATTGGAATTACACCCTGCTTTTTTGACTCATGTCAAAAACACGAGTTCTGACTTCCAAGGCAGCTGTCAAATCTTTCACACAGACACGCGCACACACATGCGCGCGCACACACACACACACACACACACACACACACACACACACACACACACACACACACACCCCAGCACTACAGCACCATCTTTTGAAACGATTACAATCTCTTTCTCATGCTTTTAATGGCTTTCACGCTGCATCATTATTCCAATAATTTCCATAGTTTTACTTTCCTAAAGAAATATTCTGAATGCACAAGTGTTTATATATATATATATATATATATATATATATATATATATGAATTCTTATTTTTAATGTAGTCATGTCTCATTTAAATTTTTTTTGTTTTGCTTTTTTTGTGTTTTCAGACACCAGCTGAACAGGCAAAGGCTCGACTCCAGCTAGTGCTCCAAGCTGCAGGTCAGTGACTGCTCACACCTTCACGAAGTAGCCAAAGTCAATTCCATACCATACAGAAAAACCACTCTCTGGTATTAAACCAAGGCTTATATTTCACTAACATTTCCCCAATCTGATAACGGCCAGTGTTTCAGTGATGCCGGTCCTCATTTTGGTGTATTGTAATCCTTAATTAGTGCATTAAGGGTCAAGTGACCATACTGTATATTTGATTTTCACTATTTTACCTAAAAAACTTTGGTAATGTTATTTTTTTGGAATGTTACATGCTACACATTTTTTTTGTAGAATGCTCTATTATACAAGGTCAGTGTCCACACCATACCATTCCAGTTATGATAATAGAGTTATAGAGTTAACTTACCAACATTTTCCCCAGACAACATCATCCAAATAAGATCAAATTAACAAACCAAATCCCCCTTCTACTGGGACAAATTTAACATTTTAGGAGTAATTCTGGCACTTTGTTTTGACAGTAATGTGGCTACACGTGAGATCATTTTACCGAGGAAAAAATGTTCATAGCTCATAAAAAAAAAATGCTAAAATCAAAAGGCGATACATACAAAAGATAATTTTTTATTTATTTTATTTATTTTTATTCTGTTGTTGTAATTGTATTTTTGGCAGTTGTTCACATGAATTAATTATTAGTTTTTATTTCTCAAATTTAATATGGCTAAAGTTTAGTACAGAAAGTGACAGCTGGCAGTCCACCAAAACTACAACAAAAATGAATTTAATTATATTTTGGGATCTTGAATAATAATATATATTATTCAAAACTAGGAAACATAATGATTTTTCACCCCCACCCTCTTAAAATAAGAGTAGTTTTTTATGATGGTCTCCCCACAAAAAAAAAAAAAAAAAAACATTTCACTTGAGTTAATAAATTTTAATTAAAAAAAATTATATATATATATAATTGAGTTTTTTTTTTTTTAACTCAATAAATACTGTTCACATCACCTAATTTCTTGTTTGGTGCAGAACAAGACATCTAGACAAGGCAAGACAACTACAATATAAATATTAATTTCCACACCTTCAATAATTAATGACCTAATTTAACATTAATTTCAACATTCGCATAACTGAAGATTATATGGCAGTGGGCAGGCCACTGAAAATGCAATAATAAATAAATCAATAAAATAAAAAAAATTTTTAATTAAATAAATTTTCTCTTTCTCTTCTCCCCCCCCCTTAATATTAATGACTGAGATTCTCGTTTAGTGTGGCAAGCCACTAAAGCAACCAAAATAAAATATATAATAATGGTACTAATAATAAACACATAATACAACTAGAATGTTTTCAAATAAATATAATTTTAAAAATGTTTTGCATGCTCTTCCTCTTTGAATTTTTTAAATATTTCTATAAGCTTTTTTTATTCTGTATTTATAATTTACGTGATCTAATTTCAAATCTAGAGCAGAAAGGTCCAGTGTAGGATCATTTGAAGGTTCTGCACCCAAAAAAACAAAATTGTCATGACATGTAAAATAATAACAGCCAAAATATGCAATAAAGAAACAAAATGCATTTAAAACAGAACTGTTTAACAACATGAAAAAAAAAACGCATTACTACATTTCAACATAAATTAAAATAATATATTTAACAAATTAGGTCATAATTACAAAAACATCACTGTGCGTTTGATCCTGGTATCATCTGCTGAAAAAGTGTTCATCATTCAGTTCATTATTTAGTTCTTATTCAGGATCCATGTCTGATGAGCTAATTTTTATTCAGAAGATTGTGACTCATGTGTGAGACACTTTGTGGTGCCGGCAGGAACATACATGTTTAGCAGATAACTTGAGTGTGATTCTGTAAAGATCTCGTTCAGATTGTAATAGGTTATAAATGCATTTAAAGACTACATGGGTGTCTTTAAAGTCCAAACACTTTTATCAAAAGCCCAAACAAAATTATCTTCTAAAAGATTTTTTTTGTTTAAATCTATGTAGTCTAAATCTTATTTGGAGGAGGAAGCACCTGTACAACAGCACATTCAGATTACAGTATATGCAGATAGAACTAAAGAGCTTTACATCAAACATCAGACTTTTTTTTTTTTTTTTTTTTACATTTAATTATTTATTATTTTCAAATATGTACAGTTCGGTCTGGAATTCTTAGACCATGTTAAAAGATAGTTCAAGGTCATTGTTGACATTTGAGTAGATTTGTCATGCTGATCATGGTAGCTCCTGTGAACAAAAGGTCAGGTTTTCCTTAATTATCCTTTTTTTGAAAATTGTGTTCAATAACACTCCACTGGTTTTGTTGTAATATGGATCATTCATAAAGCCATTAAAGTAAAAGGAGTAAATACCAGATTAATACATTCCACAGGTGCATGATCGGATCGAGATCTGTGAATTCTTCATCATGTTTCTCAAACCATCCTTGCTCAATTCCATGATCCAGGTTTCAGGTGTGGTCAGAGGTCAGCAGGCGTCAGTTGACCGGTGAATAAAGTCAGACAGTCCCTGATGATATTTTAGTGGCTGCACAAATAATTTAGGTTATAAGTTAACCTATAAGTCAGTGGTGCAACCTATAGAAAACACAGACAAAAAAAAAGTATATCTGATTATCATTATTTATAAATGATTAA
Source organism: Clarias fuscus (assembly GCA_030347435.1). Taxonomy (NCBI): domain Eukaryota; kingdom Metazoa; phylum Chordata; class Actinopteri; order Siluriformes; family Clariidae; genus Clarias; species Clarias fuscus. The sequence continues at coordinate 37,648,395 of CM059208.1, read as the reverse complement.
TTGATTATTGATTTTTTTAACATGTGTTTGAAATTTACACGCGCACACACACACACACACACACACACACATTCTCTCTCTTTCTCTCTCTCTTTAGGGTAGAACACTTTTTCAGGCAAACAAATCGATTTAAAACTGAGCATGTAAAGATTAAAAATTTTGGCTTGGTGGTTTTGTGAGTTGAGCTCACAGCTTTTCTATCAGAAGGATCATAACACTGTTTAAAGGTCATGAACTGTAAAAATTCCCACTAAAACTAGAGGAGGCAAAAGTCTTCCATTTGACTCACACCAACCACACACACACACACACACACACACACACACACACACACACACACACACACACACACACACACTGCGAGTCATACATAGGCATATGTCGAACACTCGCAGGTTTGGGGCCGGTGGTCGTCTAGGGTTTTTTTTTTTTTTTTTTAAACATGTCTGCAGTGTGTATATCTGGTCCTGTTCTTTCAGCCATGAACAGAGACAGCAAGTCATATTTCATCTTGCAACAGAGAGGAAAAGTCATCTTTCATTATTTGAGTTGTATATATTCTGCCTTGTACTATTTGAGCACTTTGATTACGAACCAGATGTGACGGCTTGTTATTGCATTTTAAAGTGCTGTGTGTGTGTGTGTGTGTGTGTGTGTGTGTGTGTGTGTGTGTGTGTGTGTGTGTGTGTGTGTGCGCGTGCGCATGCTGAAGCCCAGCTGACATTTTGTACAGGAAACATATTAAAGGTACCCCAAGTCATACATCATCTGTGAGCCACCCACCAGTGAGCATATCCCAAACACTTCCACATACACTTCACTTCTACCTTCATGTAGGTTGGAAAGACTAATGAGTTTGGTCAAAATAGTAAGGAAGAATGAACTTCCTTCTTTTTTTTCCTTTTTTTTAATGGTAATTTATTTGCAACAAATTTTTGAAGCAGTACTTTAAGTAGTAAACAATTTTAGTCAATTTCTACACCTTATTCGGGGTGCAGAGTGTGTAGAGCAGTACATGGGGTATGGAATGCATACTATGAAGTAAGCCTACTATGTGGTTGCTTGAGAAAATCACCATTATATAGAAAGTTCCCACAAAAAAGGGCCATCGTGGATAGTTTGACAGACGGTGTCTGATTAGACAATCTAGTATAGTAGGTGTCCAACAACTCGATTCACTAGCAACGTTTTGGATGGATTTTAATTGCAAATTGTGTCTTTATTAACCTGTTCTTTTTGAGGCCTAAATAAAAACATGTCTAAAAAAAAACCTAAAAATTTATTTACGGTTCTGTAAACTTCTAGGTAAAAAAGCTGAGGTGACCTAAACGATCAAAATTTTTGTGACAGAGTTTTGTGAGCAAGTGACCTAAAATGTATCTGAAATCATAAAGTTTCATTGTATAATTGGGCAGTTATTATTAATTGTGGATGTATTTTCCTTCTTTAAGGTAAAAAAAAAAAAATCCTTTGAACCTAGTTTCTTTTGAAGCCTTGATCTAACGACGACAGTAACACAAACATCTTTACTGTTATGGCAAAATGAACTTTTTATATCTAAACCTGAAGGATCAACTATGTGACTCTAACTTATCTATCTAGTAGCTCAAATTTAAGGGCTCTTGTTATTTACTGTAAACAAAAAAAAGACTTCAATTATTAAAAAGCACAATTCTTTTTTAAATCATGTTTATTATGCTTAATGTAAACGTACAGATTGCTATTGGATTTCTGTCTAATTTCTCTAAACTCTGTTACTTTCACACTGATAAGCCAGACAAAGCTGGAATAAGCCAGCATCAGACCTCGCCATTTAGTTTCCTTTTAGCTCTGGTTCAGCCGACATGTTGCTGTCTGAGGTCAATTCGAGGGAAATCTGATGGTATCCCTAACCTGTGATTAGCAGTCACCACACTAACCATGTTATCCTGTGCTCTGTAGTGTATGTCGGTTTTATTAAAAGGGCTCTGCGCTTCGTTACCCAATGGGCATGCCGCGCTCGGCCCTCGCAGCATCATTATTTCAGCTCCCCAGCTCCCCCGATGCTACTAACATCCTCGTAACGAGAATGGCCCATCATAAAAATGAAAAAGTCTGGGGTTTGAGTGGTGGGGAAAAAAAAGAAAAAAAAAAAACAGTCTCAGATGGCCAGATGTATGAGTATTAAAAGCAGCGCTGTCTCTGGATATCCTCTCTCTCAGAATGGTCTATAAGCAGAGTTTTTATAGCCCGAAAAAGGAGGTCAGTCTGCAGATGCCCATACAGATTTTGGTAATGCACTTCAGTGCACACATACATCCCTTTAAATGTCCCGACTTTCACTATGTTATGAAGATTCCATCTCACTCAGGTTGCTTTTCTCAATCTCACAGTCTCAGCCCCTGGTTGCATAAATGAGCTGCTCTGCACTTTAGCCTTCTTAATGATTTTGATAACTAGTATTGTTGCTGATTGAACTTTTTTTGTATATTAAACATGTAAAACAGAAAATGTATGTACAAAAAAAGTTACTTCTGAAGTTTATGCAGCATGGAGGTGACCAATCTCGCTTCCCGAAAAATATAGTTGCTAAACTTCAGCCATTTTGGAAAGATTTTTATATCTGCCCCAAAATTTGCCATACTGTCTCACTTCAAGCAATAATAATTAAAAATGCTAATTATTCATATTTCTTTGAGTATTGATACTAAAATTCTGCAATATCTTAACAATTTTGCATGTTAGAATATTTTTCAGGTTTATGTCTTTTCAGGTGAAATCTAAGTAGGGAAAGATTCATCTGAATGACAATTAAGATCAATGACAGATTTGAATTAAAAACAGTTACGGACACTACATAAAAGGGCATGAAATTGTATTTAGCAGATGCGTTTCTTTTTATCTGATAAAGATATACATGTGTATGCCTATTTACAAAAAACAGGGCTTGGATTGGGAGATAAGAAGCATTAGGTTTTATGAAAAATTATATGATCATACCTGAAATGCAGTGTTTCACTTTTTAATATCAGTACCATGTTTTGGATAAAATGTGACTTTCTTGTTATTCGGGGAATATTTATGCCTCAGATCCTACAACTTACTCCTTTTACAGTATGAACTTTATACACTATGTTGAATTAGACTGAATAAACAGTGTGCGTGTGTATACAGAGCAGGGAGATCACAGTGAATATTTGGGATTTAAAAAAAATTATAATTTGTCTACATATTTTCCGGGTCACTATTTAAACGTAAGCAAATGTGTGATATTGACCATGTTGACGGTAATTTTTTCCTCATCTCTTTTTTTAAGAAACATCAAAACATCAAGAAACATTTTTTTACGTGCTCAGATGACACACTGATGGATTTGATCTTAAACGGATCATCAGGTTTTACACAAACCTGTGGAGCCTTTGTGATAAACACGACAATGAATTAAAAAAAAAAAAAAGCATTAGTTGGTCCCTAAGTATTGGACCCCATTGTGTTCGTTGGATGAAGTCTGTGTGTGTGTGTGTGTGTGTGTGTGTGTGTGTGTGTGTGTGTGTGTGTGTGTGTGTGTGTGCGCCTGTGCGTGTGCATACACATGCCTGGCTGGGTGTGAATAAAGGAGGTGTCCCAAAGCACCTGATTGACTTTCAGGAGCAAAGGTTGGTAATTGTAATGACACAGTAATAAGCACTTCCTGTCTTCACTCGTGCATTTCAGTAGTTTCATGCTTCTGTTTATCTTTAAAATTACAGACACCACTTTGTATTAACTTCCCAGTCTGTAGATAAACATCTACTGAGAGCTAGGGGGAGTGCCTCACTGACTAGTACAGACACCACACCCTCTCTCTCTCTCTATCCTCCCTCTATCTGTGTGTGTGTGTGTGTGTGTGTGTGTGTGTGTGTGTGTGTGTGTGTGTGTGTGTGTGTGTGTGTGCGTGATCGAGCAGATGTTGGATGGTTTTGGAATGGTAATGGTCTCCTGACGGAGAGCCGTGCCATGCTTTAAGCCCTGCTGCTCGTCTGTGCGCCCGCCAGCCGCCTCGCTCCTCTCCTCTTTTCTTCTCTATTCCCTCGCTCGCTCTTTTTTTTTTTTTTGCCCAAGTCTCCTGAGATCCCTAAATCCTCTCCCAGCCGCAAAGGTGCGGGTGTATGTGTGTGTGTTGATGGACTCTGGGAGAGTGTGCACAGCAGATCATCCCCTCGTAAGTGGCTCAGGGCCTATTGTGGAGGGGCCCCAGCAAATCTGTAATGAGCTCTCCCACTCGCTCGCTGCTCTCTCTTTCTCTCTTACTCACTCACAGACACACACACACACACACGCACACACAGCCCCTTCCTTCACTCTGTGGTGTCCCACTGTGAAAGGTGAGAGTATTGTGTGGATATGTTTATGGGTCAGATCTTATTTGGCTTTGTGTGTGTGTGTGTGTGTGTGTGTGTGTGTGTGTGTGTGTGTGTGTGTGTGTGTGTGTGTGTGTCCCAAGTTAACACTCATATGAGTCGAGATAATTGTGTGTGTGTGTGTGTGTGTGTGTGTGTGTGTATATATATATATATATATATATATATATATATATATATATATATATATATATATATATATAATGTTTTCTTCAACCAAGTATTTTTTTTTCCTATTTTTTTTAAAGTAGTTAAATAGCATTGAACCAGCAGTAAAACTTTACTCTGTCAGTGCTTTACAAAGGTTTATTAATTTTACTAATTTAAAATGCAAGTTAGTATTCAAATGATTGGAAATATCTTCACTTAATATTGTTAAATTTTGCATTTAAAAAAATCAATTGCTCATGTAATTCTTTATATATATGTTGTGGAATCTCGGATTGCAAGTAACCCGGTTTGCGAGCGTTCCGCAAGACAAGCAAAAATGTTTAGTAAATTTTGACTTGATAAATGAGCGTGTCTTGATATATACGTTTCCGGGTATCGTCGAGTATCGAGTAAAGCATGCGCTTCTTGTTTTCACGTGATCACAACTGAACCAATGGTTATTCTCTCTCTCGAGCTGCGGAATTGTGGGTAATCGTCTCCCATGCTCGGTCCATGCGACGTCTCTCGTATCGTCAACATCCGTGCGCATGTGTACTGTTTACAAAAACACTGTGACCACGTGTGTGCACCCAAAACATCTTTTACCGTGTGTGTGGAACGACTTTCACACACATCAGTTTACCGAATAGAGACTCACCCTCGCGTTTGTGTGGGTGAGTCTCTATCAGTGCGTGTGTGTGTGTGTGTGCTTGTGTGTGTGTGCGTGTGTGTGTGTGAAAGTCGTCCTACACAGCAGCCCACCATACCACCCCCACCCCCTTGTCCTCTCCTCCCTCTGGTCTCAATCACTACAGCCACAATTCTTTTAGGTAAAGTGCAAGTTAATTTGTTTAGTTTTTACTTTATATTTTGTATTAATTATTTTTATATGAAAAAATACCAGTCAAAGTTTTGCAAACAAGTTTATCTACATTCTTGAACAATAACACAGATGGCACTAGTTATTTAAGAAACAACAACAGAGACATGAAGGTCAGTTCTTGCAAGATCAGTATTGTCAAGTGCATTTGCAAAACCCATCAAGCACCATGATGAAACTGTTATGGCTTATATGAAGCCATTTTCCTTCCAAGGAAAGCAGGACCAAAACTTACCTCTGCTGCAGAGAAGTACTGTAGTTCATTTGGAGTTACCATCCTCAACAATTAACAAACAGCACCTCAGATTAGATAGCTTTACAGTAGCAGGCAGATCTCACTATCGACTGTTCAAGTGAGATTTACAGTTTTACAATGTAGACATTTATATCAATATCACAGTAAGCTACAGTACGTTGCTTTAAGTTTAAATCTATTTAAGACTTTAACTGTTTAAATCAGTTTAAAACAGTTTAGAAAGTTTAAGACTTTAAGTTTAAATCTGTTTGTGTACAGCTGCTTAACGATTTCTAATTTCCCTTGTTATGTCATTATGATAATGTAAAACATTCAAATTTCTCTATTAGTATAGAGAAGTAAGTCGGATATTTAAATAATAAGACGCAGTTAGTTTTACTGTCAGTAATAAAACATTATGCCGCGTGTCCTGTAAGCTCTACCTGCACATTATAATATGCCTGCTGCATCGCTGCACGCTCTATTTTTAATTTTATAGAATTTATATGAATTTATATTAGTTGATTAGTATTTGTAAGTTTGTTTAAGTTTTCCTATTTGTGCTATTTCATCACATCGTTCTGTGTTTGTTAGAGAGACGATCGTTTTTTAGTTCGGCTGAAGTAAACTTGTCGTGAACAGTGTGTGTTGGGGTGTGTTTGTGCAGCACTCCCAGAGGTCCTGCAGGTCAAAGTGCATCAAAACTCTGTAACAAAAGAGTAGACTTTCAGTAAACAGAGCCTTAAGTGTGTATACTTTACTCTAAAAATCACAAGATGTGTTTGACATCTTAATGCTTATTCCATGGTTGGTATAGTCATTATTGTACATGACACTACTGGTGACTGTGTGGGTCCTGCAGGCTGTGTGTGTGGGTCCTGCAGGCTGTGTGTGTGGGTCTTGCAGGCTGTGTGTGGGTCTTGCAGGCTGTGTGTGGGTCTTGCAGTGTGTGTGTGTGTGTGTGTGTGTGTGTGTGTGTGTGTGTGTGTGTGTGTGTGTGTGAGATGCTGACAAATTGTCACACATTAAACGGGACCATTAAAGGCTCCTGGGTGCAGCAGATCGCCATACAGCATGCGGCATCAGACTACATGCATGTACATACAGTACCACACACGTGTTGTTAACTACACTAGCTATTAATTCACAAGCATGTTCTTGCTTCCTTAATGATCACCTCCTATTTCCTCCTTGCATGGTTAAACTCTTTTAGACTGCCTTTCAGGTTTAAATCAAACACAACATTTGTTCATGAGCACACAGCACCTCACCCACTTCATCATGCTCCATTAGGACGAAAATGTTTATAAGACATGCACGTGTGTACTCAGCTCCTCAGCAGCATAAATCACATCTGTATAATGCCAATACATACAGTATAAGTGTACCATGAATACAGTACAGTCGCTGGCTTGTCCAGACACTTTTATCCTATTTTCCTACGTAAACGATTCACTTTCATTAATCTTTGCCAATGTTCCTGTGTAAGCTGTAAACTGCACGAAAGTCTTGAGCCACCCGTCATTTCTTCATATTAAACTAAATGAAATGATGTAGATTAAATTAAAGAAATGAAAATAAATGTTTTACTGCGACAGGCTGCAAATGCCTAAAGATACAATTTAAAATGAGCTTATTTATGTAATAATCTCAGCAGCAACCTCATTTCCCCTCTCATCTGTTCCAACCATTTAGCATTCAGCATCACCCGTATACTAATGACCGGCCTGATCATCCGTCATCATCCGAACCAGTTCCTCACCTCTTCATGCCTTAAGTTAGATGTTTTTTTTTGTGCTTGAATGATTCATAGGTCACTGTGTGGCTTAACAAACCAAAATCATTCCTTTAAAACTGGTCAGGTAGAGAGACTGGAAATGTGAGCCAAAAATGAGAAGTCCTTCAGGAATCCTGGAGAACTGTTCCTCAAGACTGCATTAAAAATACAACAAAGTCTGGCTCTTTGGAGGAAATGAGGGGTGGCTCAAGACTTTGCACGGTACTGTATTTAAAAAAAATAATAAAATTTTTTTTTTTTTTATAGTGTTAGGGTAAAGCTTTCCATGCAGTTCTTTTCTTAACATCATTAAGAGCATCACTTAACATTAATAATCCACAAACCTAAGCATTACTAAAGCATAAACGGTGAGTTTGGTAATAGGTGTTATTTTATCATTCATAACATATGACTCATAGCATGTCTTTTAGTATGCAGCCATGGCCAAAATTTGACACAAATATTAATGTTCACAAAGTCAGATTTTTGTCAGATGTTGTATGGTATACTGAGGTATAATTACCATTTCATAGCATTTCATAAGTGTCAAAGGCTTTTAATGACAATTATATTAGTTATTTGCAAAGAGTCAATATTTGTAGGGTTGACCCTTCTTTTTCAAAACCTCTACAATTCGCCCTGCCCCTCTGTCCGTCAACTTCTGGGATATATCCAGACTAAAGGCAGCCCATTCTTGCTTAATCAATGCTTGGAGTTTGTCAGAATTTTTTTGTTTGTCCACCCGCCTCTTGAGGATTGACCAAGTTCCCAAAGGGATTAAGGTCTGGGGAGTTTGCTGTGCATGGATCCAAAATTTCTATGTTTTGTTCCCTGAGCTACTTAATTATCACTTTTGCCTTATGGCAAGGTGCTCCATCATGTTGGAAAAGGCATTTTTTGATACCAGACTGTTATTGGATGGTTGGGAGAAGTTGGTCTCAGGATGTTTTTGTACCATTCTTTATTCATGGCTGTGTTCTTAGGCAAAATAATGAGTGAGCCCACTCCCTTGGATGAGAAACAAATCCACACGAGTGGTCTCAGGATGCTTTACTGTTGGCATGGTAGCGCTCACCTTTTCTCCTCCGGACAAGCTTTTTTTCCGGATGCCCCAAACAATCGGAAAGGGGATTCATCAGAGAAAATGACTTTACCCCAGTTCTAAGCAGTCCAATCATTGCACCTTTTGTAGAATTTCTGTCTGTCCCTGATGTTTTTCCTGGAGAGAAGTGGCGTCTTTGCTGCCCTTCTTGAAATGTATGAAGGTGAGCGCTACCATCAGTCTTGTGTCATAATTCTTACAAGTATACTGAAACTTTCCAGCGTTTAATTTTCGAAATGAAATAAATCGGTTTAGTTTTTAGGCATGTACTGTATGTTCATTTTGGAACATGACTTGTTAATTAATGCTGGTGTATTTAGTTAACCTTTAAAAATTTACCTGAGTTAATACAGTCTTAACTAATGATCTGTAACTGTAAGTAATGGTTTAAAAATAAATGTGTATTTAGCTAACCTAACAGAGTAAATAAAATTATAAATAAGTGACCCTAAATTATAAACTTTCGGCTCCCCTGAGCAAAGATCACCTGCTTAACCATCCCCCGTTTTTAGGACACACAATCTAGCGAACATGCTTAGTCTTGTTTTGTACAGTATTTCAATACCTGCTTTAGATCAGGTGACTGATGTCTTCCTTGCACTATTGTTGTAGAAATACAGTGAGCACAAACCCACAGTCCACAAAGGTGGAAATCCTGGTAGCTGCCTTAAAGATGGGCTAATCACGGAGTGGAGCTCTGTAATCTGCAGCCAGAACCCATTGATCAGAGGAGATTTATGTGCTATTACCTCACTGTTCCAGTCAACTGTTCCATCAAGGGTAATTATACCCTTCAAAAAGAGAGCTCTCCAGACTCGAAATACCTGAATAAGCTCTTATCACTCACCTCAGTCACTTAGCTGTATTAGGCAAACACACTGGCAGCATGACTGATGCCCCGGAGTCCCATTCCGGTTACGAAGCGCTTTGCAGACGGTTCATGTCCAATTGACTGAGGCAGATGTTTTATGAGGCTGAAAGTCTAGAGAGCTCTGGCAGTCTGTTCACGTGGTGTGTAGGTGTGTGTGTGTGTGTGTGTGTGTGTGTGTGTGTGTGTGTGTGTGTGTGTGTGTGTGTGTGTGTGTGTGTGTGTGAAAGAGAGAGAGAGAGAGAGACTGTTTTAGTGGCTTCCCATATGTCTTATGCATAGGTCAGTATTTTGAAGGGTGCATGTTGAGTCAGCTGTGTATAAAGTGGTGTAGGACAGGATTTCACATTAGATAAACTGCCTCAGATGGTATAACCACAGGCATGCTTTTTGTGCACTTATACACAAAAGTACAGGTTCCCAACATCATCTCCACATGCAATTTATATTTATTAGATTTTTTATTTATTTTTTTATTTCTCTTCTAATACATCTACTGTAATTTAGGAATGTGGAATCTGGTAGTCCAAGATAGTGTAAGATCTCAGTTAGGAACAACTTTTACTTTGTGACCCAGTCATATTAATTGAGCTATTAAGTCACACAGGTCAAATCCTCAATTTTTGCAAAAAAAAGAAAAACTTCCTTTCAGGTAAATAAGTCATGTATCAGTCTGATTCTTCAACACAGTTAAAAAAAAAAGAAGTTTAAATCCTAAACATTGTTTTAAAGCACTTTAAAGAACACTGTCTAAGTTGTTTACTACAGTTGAGAGAGAAAAAAAATATTTTTGGCTACAAAATAATTTGAGGCTAAGGGTTCCCTTTTTCTTACTACTTCACATCTTTTACTACTTCACATCTTTTCTTTTAGATATTCTGAAAATAGGATTTTTTTTTCTTACGAGCCCCTACTCTATAATTAAGCTCTTACTGGCCATATCTCAGCAACTGGACATGATGCAGTAATAAACCTAGTATCAGAATGGAGCTTATTGAACCAGGAATGATGATGATGATGAGGACCCCTGATCAGGAACCCCTGATTTGATTTGACAGGCCACATTTAAAGGCAAGTGATGTGTCACAAACCTTAATAGGGTCTAAACCTAACCAGACCAAGAGTTTACCTTTACTGATAAAGGAACAGATAATGCAAACAAGTATTAAGCAAGCTACAAGAACACGATATACGTCTTCTGAACCATGCCTCTACTATTGGATCTGTGACATGGAAAGCACAAGCTTAAAGTCTTTGCACTACAGTATTTGCAATAAATACTGGACGAGCTCTTTTCATGGCTCCCTTAAAGATGAGACCATGACTAAGATGTGAACAGCAAACCACAAATCAAGAGATAGCAGGAATCGCAGTTCCAAAGATAATGTCGAACTAGCCAGTTAAAAATGGTCAGGTAAATTGAAAGTTAAACAAGCATGGAAAAGGACTGTCTGATTGAAGTCGCCAACAGCGACATACTGATATTGATGTCACTCTCAAGACGTTAGCTAGGCCTGAAAGAAAGAGGACACTATCAATATTGGCTACCTGAAAACCTGTCAAGTTTTTGTCTCTTGGTGTAGTGCATTTTTTAGCTAAGAAGTCCTAATTTTCTTTGCAAGAGTGGAGACTGCTTCCAATGTGCAGTGTAATGAAAGTTTTCAGCAAGGTGAAAACATGTAAAGGAATTCAGCAAATTAGAGGTGTGTGTGTGTGTGTGTGTGTGTGTGTGTGTGTGTGTGTGTGTGTGTGTGTGGATATCGATATCGTTACACAGAGTTTTCTTTTCCAACTAAAAAACCTCTTAGTTTATTGCATCCATCTGTTTTAAATCAGCAAGTTAAAGACAGGTTTGGATGTACGTTATAACTTGAGTAGAGGGAAAAAAAGGTGTGTGAAATTGAGTGCAGCAAGGGAATTGGCTGTAATGGCAGAGAAGTTAAAATACTTGTGCAAATTTGGCTCTTTTTCTACTGGCAGATTCCAAACAGCATCTGGTGGGCTCTCGAGTGTGTCCTGATCCAAACCGAATAATTTCTTCTTGCTTTCCTCCTGCTCCTCACCGTTAACGTTCTCTTTTCATTTTTCTTCCTTACTTGTTGCTGATGGTGCTTCGAAGAGAAACACATGGCGATTTCTGAATACGTACAAATTACCATAAGAAAAAACGACAATAGGAGGGTTTTCATTTGCTACCTGCCGTAATTGTCGCGACATATGGCATAAATAATTTCAATGCAAATGTATGCACTAATTATTTGCAGATGAGCCTCAAACAGGCGAGCCATTGAAGTGGAATGAAAGCAAATTTCGCAATCACCTTAAATTTCGCTAAGCATTTACTGGTAAGTAAACTTAGCTTAATTTAGTTACTTTGGCTCGCTGTCTGGCGCTGTCGGAGAGTGGGAATGTTGAGAGTTTCTTCTTTCTTCCACTGGCACACTCATATGAGGTCCATTTAAACCCCATTTTATCTAATTAGGAGTAAGACAGTAATATATCATCTTTAGTTATTGAGGGATAGTTTATCCAGATTATGAAATTACAAAACCTAGGTTTGAATGACAGTTTTAATGCTTTTTTGTTCATTTTGTTACAATTATAATGCAACGTCCCTGCACACTTTGGATCACATTTGACAGATTTAACCATCTTCCCGACTGATTTCAATAACGGATGCCTTTATGTAAAAATATACTAAAAAAATACTAATTTAAGAAAAGAAGTTTAGAGTTTAGAAGAATATCAAGACATGTATGTGTACATGCATACTGAATATCTCTTCATTTATTTACCTGAAACTGGCAAAAGGCAACAGCTGACCTGTTGACATGCCACTGCTGATTTCATACCCCATTAGTTTTGAGCCTTATTAGCCATGCTATCTGTCCACCCCCTCCACCTATTAACGGAATATGTTTTTCATTAAATGGTGTGTACACACATGCCACTAGGGCTTTTTGATGGCTAGTCTGACATGATCAAAACCAACTAGTCCTGCTTTCTTCATCTGCCTTCATATTGACGTTGACAGCCTTAACTAGCTCTCCCACTGTTTTCAACATTAAATACGACTAAGAGTTAGCTGATAATTGGAAGCAGGCTTGAAAAAAACTAAATTCTTTGCTTTTTGTCTTGGCTGCCGTTTACCCAAAGTTTTTTTTTTTTTTCTTCTCCTTCTTTTTTTCAAAAGGCCTCCTTTCATACGCCACTGTTTCTTTGTCAGGTGGAGAAGCGAGCAAAGGGGGAGTTAGAGGTCTAATTTGAAGTAATAAAATTCTCTTTGTTTTAGTTTGCCCCAACCCATTCATCATCACTTTATTTAATACAAGGAAATAATTGTGCCATCCTGCCGCCGCTAATGGCTGCATTTGCTCGCGTTCGCTTTGTTGATCGAAATGAATGAAATTAGGATAAACAGCCTTGCTCGTCGCCTGCAATCAAGGCCTGATTAATGGCGCTGGTGTTTCAGCGCCGCTCCCTCGCTCCAGAACACCTGATATCTTTCCCATAAACAAGCTCCGTTTGTCTAAATGGAGAGGCGAAATGACGCATTTGATGAGTTTGTGATTGACCCCGTCCCACGGGTGCTCCGGGAGCCGCTGACTGATGCTCTGTCAGGGAGGAAGCATGAGGATTTATTAGACATGCTGATTAATGGGGTGAAGTGCATTTTCATAATCATGCAGGCCGGCCAGGGGAACATGTCAGACAGGGGCAACAGTGAGAAAAGGGTTCGAATCTGTGGAGAGAGAGAAATAAAAACACTTGTGGTACAATTTCATGTCTCATTGATGCTGATGAAGCAGCACCTGCTTTATCAAGGGACAGTGAAGTTCACAGCAAACTGAGTTCAGTGCTGTGTGTGTGTGTTTGTGTGTGGGAGCCAGCATGTCTGTGAATGCATGCGAATCCCAGCTTATCAGAATAACAAAGTTTGGAAGTGCGTTAGTGTGCATGTTGAAGCGCCTCTAATCGTTTCTTATCCCTTTTCACTTTCAAAGCAATTGTTAGTTTGTATTCGATTAATGAGGTTTCTTCTTCTTCTTTTTTTTCCCCCCATGTAGAAACTACAGGAATAAACTTAGCACGATTTATAAATATTTAGACACCTGCCCTTTCTAATATGGAGTTTCAGGTCCACAGCAGATGGCATGGATGGGATTTGTTTTCTCCTCCGTAATGGATTTGTCTGGCTCTCAGATTGACTTCTCCCTCTTTTCTCTCCTCACACGTTTCTATACACATGTTTCACATTAACCCACATCGTTTGCTTAACCATGTGCCATTATGGCTTCTCTTCACAGTGGAGGAGTTCGTGTTACCTGCTAATTTAGCACTTCAGATTTGTTTAAATTAAAATTTCAAGCAACTGTGTGTCACCACTTTTTGAAACGTTTGAGAAACGAACATCTTTGACAGAGCCGTTTGGCGGCATTTTATACGCCTTCCTTGTTCTTGGGTTGGCGGGCGATCCTATCCATTTTTTCCAGCTTGCTTGTACTTCGCCTGAAAAGCTCACACACGCTTCAGTCGTTCTGCCCTGCGTCATTTGGCATTGGATCTGTCCGGCAATTTTAGACATAACAAACTCCACCCCCGCCACTGCCATGGTTTGGTCCGCTGATGACAGAGACGTCAACGTCCTGTCCGTGAGATTGATGGCACGCCGAAAACACATTTGACATCCTATCTCTCTTTCTTTTTTTGTTTGCTCATCCACTTTCTCCCCTTTACGTGAAAAAAAAAAAATCTTGTCCAACACTCAGGGCTGGTGAAGAGAAATAAACAATTAATCCCTCTCTTTTTCCTGCACATTTCGGTCTAATTAGTCAAGCAGCAATCAGGGCCTTGGAGAAGTATGTGCCTCATTCCCTCATTTAAGGATAAATAAATAGTAGAAAGAACATCGCAGTTCTTTCATCTGCTGCAGAAAGTGCCGTGGATGAATTAATGTTAGTTTAAGGTTTTTTCCCCCCTCCATCGTATTTTTTCTCCAGCACATATATTTGCATTCTTTTTGTTTTTTTTCCCCTTTCCTTCCTCATCTGTCTCCAAGCAGGGACTCTATTTATTCTCCATCTGTATGGCACGTGGACGTGGACGAGGACAGAGATGTACATGCAGATAACGTAGTGACGCATGTGTTGAATCTTCTATTCCCACCACAAACACAAAAAATAGTCACTTTTTTTTTTTTTGGTCATGCCTTCTGTCTGTATAATAACCAGTTTCCGACGATGAAAAGAAAGACCGCCTTCATCATCACTTACTGTATTCTTGCTTCTGATTGGTCAGATGGTCTTCTTTCAGCAGCTCTGACAGGAGTGTTGCCTGTAATTCAAATCAGAGGTTTCTATAAATATTCATCCTAACATCATAGTTTATAGAGAAATGGTTAGTTCAGAGTCATATGGTGGATGATGTTTTCTGCGAGGAGCTATTTAACATGCATTAATTAGGGTTTATTTGACAGAAGGAGTCTCCAGTGTCAGAAATACACAGTGCAGTGCAAACGTCTCGAGCCCTTCCATTATTTATTCATATTTTGCTTCCAAACGTTCTAGACTTTCTTGTTTCTTTTTTTAATGCAGTCTTGAGGAATAGTTCTGCAGGCATCCTGAAAGATTTTTTTTTTTGGCTCTCATTTTCAGTCCAGTCCCTTAGAAGAAAGTTTTAGAAGATTTTTTTTGTTTGTTTGTTTAAGCATACGGTGACCTAGGAATAATTCAAGCATTAAAATATGTCATTTAAGGCATGAACCAGTGAGAAACAGGTGCAAGTGATGACAGATGATCAGGCCAGTGATTAGTATACAGGTGATAGTGAATAGGTGAGAGGTGAAATGAGGTTGCTGCTGAGGATTTACATAAAAACAACCAATTTTTAAATTGTTTCTTTAGGCATTTTACAGCCTGTCGCAGTAAAAGATTTGTTCCATTTCTTGACATTTCTTTTCCAAATTGTCCGTAGAGTGTGAAAGTGTGTGTTGATCGTGGCCTTGTTTTGAGTTGGTACTCAATTCAAGGTGTAGCCTGACTTGTGCCCTAAGTTTTCAGAGACAGGCTCCAAGTAGTCCGTTACTCTACACAGGATGGAACCTTTTATTTGTGAGAGTCTATGATGCATACAGTATATTGACAAGCTGTGTAGTGTGCTCCTTTATGGTCTGGAATTAAGTGCTGGAGCGCACTCTTCCTTTATTCTCACTTTATTATTTTAATATTTCTTTTTTTTTACATTGTGAGCGAATTTAAACAAATACTTCTAGATCAGAAATCTGCATCGTAAAAAAAATAAATCATAAGAGACGTGCTGTGTCTCCGACAGAAGTCCTCCATTCCTGACTGCTGGCATCTCTGTTCGCTAGGTAATAAGGCACAAACGCTGACCTCGACTCAAATCAGAAGCTGGAGGAGCAGATTGATGAGAACGAAAGTGTGTAATTCCTGTTGTTGTGTTGGTCTATCTATTGTAATGCCTCACTGCTTCCACTTCCACTCGCTGCGCAAACAGTAGATGAGCATCTAACGATAAACATATAATCCCCCGATGCCCACATTTCTAATCCCCCCTGGATTACTCCCACCTAGGAATTACAACTAGATTAAAATCCCCCCCCCCCCGAAAACCTGGTTTGCCTTGTCCTCTCCTTGTAAACATAGCCACTTGGCCATGGCAGCCAGCTTCGATAAGGCAGCATTAGCCGAATCTGTTGAAAAAGAAAAAAAAAAAAAACACAGAGGAACACATCTCGGACAAAAACTATTTTTCATTGTGCGAGTAATCTGTAACCCATCCATCCATCTTTTTACTCTTCTTTTTCCAATCACATTTGCCGCAGCCCACTTTATCTCGCAGTCACAGACGGCTTAAGAGCGGGACGATTATAGGTGTAATCGCTCGTGTTTAAGATGCGCCGATAGCAGATTAACATCTCTTTTACTATCACGAAAAAGAGGGGGCGCGCTGAAACACACAGATGAGATCTCGCTCACGATCAAGAGAGACACCATGTAAAACCCCGTTCAACAAATTTGCAAGCTTATGTCACTTAAATGTAAGCCCTGGATTTGCGGTTAAGTAGATTTCAGGCACAAGGCAAGAACTAGCACGTTTTGGAAGTGTTATAAGCCAGTTTAATTCACCAGATCTTGGTGCTTTTTTCAAATGCTTTCGCTGTAATGATATTAGCCAAGCTATATGGTCTATATACATGTAAGCATGATGAAATCTTTCTTTAAAAAAAAAAAAAAATGTTAAGGCCAGTTGAAAATACTTCCTTCCACATGCACGCGCACACACACACACACACACAGACACACACACACACACACACACACACACACACTCTCTTGTATGCTGGAGAACGGATCTCAGGTGGATTTCTGGAGCAGAGCCCTCCAGCAAGCTTTAGGTGTAGATCATTACATGTGCATGAAGGGTGTTAGGGGCCCGCTATTCTCCGGTCTCTCGACACCAATAGCCGAATTTCAGTCAGTAGGTGCTCCATCTTACCCCGTATACCCAAATTATGTGTATATTCTGTTTAGGTCAAATTGAAAACATTTTACATTAAAAAGTGAATCGTTTTAGCTTTAAGATTTATTCATACCTAAACAGATTTTTGAAGAGTTTCTCAACGCGTCTCATCACCTTTAATTGGTGTCTCAGTCTCTTCGAGATCGGATCTTTTGGCTTTTAAGAAGAGTTCTCACAAACACAAATCACAAATTAAATGTATTTCCTCAGGCTTTTAAGACTTGGCAGACTGTTCAGGATAATCCCAATGCTGCTCTGTGTTTGTAGCTTTCCTGTGAAATTTTATGTAATGCTGTCCTTGTGGTTTTCATACTGTAATAACAGCACTGAAAGAGATTTTTTTATTTTTTCCTCCCTGATGTGGTCAGGTTTTCCCTAACATGTGACATTAAAGGAGGTAGAAGGGTATAACACGCTTCCCCCAAGAAATAGGAAGCCGCCAGCATCACACGGAAACGCTATCCGCCTTCTTTTTGCATAAGACGAGTTTACTAGCTAGTGTTCCTGTGATTAATGGTAGACAGAGACTACGCCATTTCTCCCATCTAGAAAACATGGCCACTTACAGTAAGGCAAACTTGAATAGGGTCTGGTAATGGAACCAAGTCAGTAACCAGTGACTAGTTGTTGTTAGTCTCTCGGCTGCTCCAGTTGAGGGGTCGCCACAGCGGACCAACTGATCAGCACGGCAACTTGGCACAGGTTTTTACGTCGGATGCCCTCCCTGGATTTTATTGGGCACAGCTTCCTGTGGCTGGGGTTTGGGCATTGGCTGGAAATTGAATCCGGGCCGTCCGCATGATAGCAAGAAACCTACCACTTTACATATTGTGGATAATTCCTGCCATGCTTGATCCCAGTTGATAAAAGGTCTCAAGCACGGTACGGTGTACTCGGACACATTTCGACTTAAACATGGAAGCCGTCCATATCTAAACGCTCAAGTGGACAGTTATTTAGGATGCCACCCAATCCTGTGCACGAAGCATGCGCCAATCTCATCTCCTGAACTTTGTGGCAATACTGTAGCTGATGAGATAGGAAGGCAGGTGAGGGGGTCACTCTTGAAGCATCAGTAACATTAGGCACAGCGCTAAGGTCGATTTATTGGTCTGATTCTTCTCTATGTGTTTACTGGCAGCTCACAAACCAACAGGCGCATACTGAGAGAAACTGTAGTAAACCATGACCAACAATTGTTCTGATATTCATGTTTGTTTGCCAAAATATATTTTTACTTAACATCTACGATAAGGAAAGGACTGCTGATATTTGCAATACCCTCAGATAATGGAATGCGAGTCGTGTTTCTGGTATATTTCCTTTTTGTGTGTGTTTGTATTGTGTAGATTTTAAAGCCTACAACAATTTTTATGTTAAAACTTTAACCAGCATGATTGCTGCCCAGCTTATCCTCATGTTTCTTTTCTACAGGTTGAATTACTACCATGTAATATGCAGTATGTCGGTTATTTTGATAAAACGATAATAAAGATGTGTGTGGTCAGTGTGCGTCTTTGTCTCTCTATAATATTGTCTGACCTGCTGTTAGTTCCATACCTAAAGGGTACTTCAGTGAACTTTACAGTCCTGTGTGTGTGTGTGTGTGTGTGTGTGTGTGTGTATTTGTGATGCATGCATGCATTTGTGTTTATAGCAGCATCTGTCAAGGGTTTTTTCTAATCCCCCTATGGGTCAGCTCCTCAGAGAGCCCACTAAGCCACTTCACTGACTTTGATCCAGTTTCGTGGGGCAGTTTAGTTTCCCATAATGCTGTTGATCAATGATTTCCTTTCAGCGCTGATGTAATTAGTGGGGTTTAAGCCCATCCCCAGGCTCTGTTGAGCTCTTTGGGGGGTGCGGGGATTTATTATTCAGCAGCTTTAAAGGGGATCGATAGGGGCTAGTTGCTCTACAGAGACTTCCCCACATCGGGTTCTTTTGGGGTGGAGAGGCCTAGGGGGTTCAGGGGGAACACAAAGATGTCTGGAAGGCATTGGGGATCTCTGTGGTAACACTGTTTACTGGTTCAGCGTGGCAAAAACTTGGTATTGATGGTTAATAATGAGTAGAAGGCTTTGTTGTTATGCCTTAAGGATGAAGTGTAGTTATTGAGAAGGAGTGGATTTGTTTATACCAAAAACAGAAACTTACCATTCCCAATACTGTAGCAGCAAAATCTTGAAACTGTATTTTTTGTTTAGTTTTTTTTTTCCTTATTGTTATTCATTTACATTTATATATTGTACAAGATATACAGAATATGATAAAGAATAATGCACTACTGTATGGAATTCCAGACAAGAAATTGACTTGCATTGCTGATCTGACTCTTGCTCCTCAAGAAAAATAGATTTTTAAGTTAAAATACACAACGTTCGGTTTAATGGATTTCTACTTGCTGATTTCATAAGCAGTGTTTAGCTCTGAAAACCTGACATTTATGTGTGCATAAGCATTTCTATTAAGGAGATAGAAGGACAACAATTAACAATATAAGAGGTGATGAAATTGAGATTTTACCAAACGTGAGGCGTGAGGAGTTACAGATGCTGCCTTTAATTTATAGTTGCTTTGAATTTTGTGAGATATCCTTAAAAGCAAGTTAGTTCCTGAAATCGGGTGTTAAGAGAGCAGCTGTAAACAGTAATTTTCTTACCCGCTCCGTCTCTCTTAAGTTTATTATGTGAATCCCTATGGCCTCGTCTACTTTCCCATGGTAGAAAACAGGAAAACTGACACTAGAGGCTCCATAAAATGTTTAATCAAATGTTTAAGTGTTCTCAGTCCGCCCAAGCCACAGAGTCTTCTCGGTATTAAACGTGCACTCACCTTCCGGAAATGCTGGTGTTCATTGAATCAATGTATGTAAAGTTCTCAAATCAGGTGATCAGGTGTACAACCTTTTTTAAAGACCTTTGCACCATTCAAATGTTTTATTGGCCTGACACATTAGTGCCACTATGCGGTAATAGTAGATGTGTCATTTACCAGCACGACTAATCTGATCTCTTCTTCTGGTTTGTCCCTGTTTGACTTGCGTATATTATCTATTGATAGTTTTAGATTATTTAAGGCATCCACCTTTGCAAGTCCTTGTGAATCAGTTGTTACTATATTTAAGCATGAGTGCATTAATACCAACCTGTTATTTGCCTTGCTGCCAAAACTACTGTATTTTTTCCCCCATCATCATCTTTCATAGACATGCATGTTCATCACCGGTTTTTAAAACGTCTTTAACTGATTTTACCGAATCTTCATGTCAGTAGCACATTAACGAAGCGGATTACAAACATGCAGAGCAGGAAGTGATGCTAAATAAATGCTTAAATGACATAAATGCTCTGGAGTATTAACACCAACTTGATGGGTGGGTGAGATTATTAAATGTTTCCTAAAATGTGATTATTATAGTGGTGTTGTAATTGAAAGATGAGTTAAATGCTCTTTTGTATTATTAAGCACACTCCATTGACAAATTCCATCGTGTACTACTTGAGACCGTTTATTCAACTATTAGGGATGGGAATCACTTGGGGAACACCTGATAGGTTATTATTACAATACCTAGTTGCTGATTCGATTAGCATTGTGATTTTTTTAGTATCACGATCTTGCAAATATTCTGATTTGCTATTATTATCTTTAATATACATTTTTTTTTTTTGTTATATTTTGTTACAATTCTAAATAAACTTCGCAAACAGTTTACACGATGCTGTGCTGTCTGCCAAAGTGTGAATAGTGTAGAGTTCACAACCTACAAGATTAGAGAGGGACCACAACATTTTACCACATGAAATACAAACATATATAAGTAATGCAAATGAATAAATATATTTTGGAGTCAGTGTGGGACAGGGAAAATAATCACAATAAAAAAAAAATCCAACATCTCTAATAACCATGTTTATAATTTGTGATGTAATCCATCTTTTTGCTCACCTGCTACTTATCCCCCATTCACTCCTGCATTATAAAATTGTTAAAAATAATAAGATTATCCTCTCATCCTCCCAAGTTACACCTCATGGCTTTTTAACCCCAGAGTTATAAATTGGCCAGAGTTCGGTCATCCTCTTTTGCCTTCTCTCATGATTGATCTTTATTTAAAGTTAGCAGCTCGTCTGGATTAGCTGGTGTTGCTCAGCACTTTGAACTGAAGTCTGAAGTAAGCCTATATGCAAACAAAAAGTCCCTCCAAATTAGCCAGCCTGCGCTTGCCTTTTCCCAAGACTGAAAGAGAGCGACTGAGGGAGGGGAGCAGAGACTTTCTTTGCTTCAGTAAATAAAAAGAACGGCTTTGCTTCTTTTTTAATTGTGCAAAACAAAACAATGAGGGCTAAGTAATGGTGTTTTAAAGTGCTGTGTTTTTAGGCTGGCACAGAGGAATACCCTGTGTGGGTGTGAGGAGGAGCGCTAAGCCGAACCGTGCAGCGCGAATCCAGTGACGCAAAATAGGCGAGAGAGAGTTGGCACACGGAAGCATCGAAGGAGCCTGGAATCAAACCACAGAGCTAATTACCAACATGCACTGTGAATGAGGAGCCAAAGCGACAAAACAGGGATAAAGATTAATTTCATACCTCGGCCAACAGAGAGGCACAGCTAAAGATCTTACAAATTAAAAAAAGCCAGGATTGCTAAATGGCTTGGATTTAAAATAAAAAAAAAAAAAAAAGGAAGATGTTTGTAGAATCTAAACTAAGAAATGCTTTTCCGGAGATATGGCTCTATAATTCTGAATTTTTCCTTCATGCTTCCAGTTCATTCAGGGAGAAGTTTTAGTTTATCCACTAAACGTATAGGCTCTTTTATGGTTAGATGGTTTTTTTTTTCTACATAAAAAAATTCTGTTTCTTATGTTTTTTCATGTAACTTGAATATATATATTTTTTTTAACTTTTTTTTTTTTTTAAGTTTTCATTGCAGCATATTTTTTATACATGGAGTCAAAATTTACTTAAAAATGTATCTTGATTTTCTTAGAAAAAGAAATTCTACATTGATTTACAGATATCTGTAGTTTGGGTGATAAAGAATGTAAAGATGCAGGTTAGTAAATGCGCTAATAAAAAAATAAAAATAAAAAACTAGTCAGACCTACTGCATACACTGTTCCTAAAGTGATTTCAAGGCCGAGCTCCACCAAGCTGTCACCGTTGAGCCTTAAGCACCGTGTCATGACTGACCCTGTGGTAAGCTGCAATATGTGAAGAAAGAATTTCACTGTGTTGTGCATGTGTGTGTGAAATAAAAAATTTCACATATTTACACCACCAAACGAAAGCTTGGCATCACTTGCAGATTTCTTTGCTTTCCAAAGAAAAACAAGTTTCATGCATTTCACATTTCACAAGTTAGTCTTACTGTAATGGAGCGGCCAGCACAGTCTACAGATCTGAACCTTATTGAGCTGTTGTGGGAGCAGCTTGACCGTAGACTCCATCAAGCCAATCCATCTTGTGGGTGATGCTCCAGGAAGCATGGGGTGAAATCTCATCAGATTATCTTGAACAGCTAGAATGCCAATGGTCTGCCAGGCTGTAATTGCTGCAAAGTGTTTTTTTTTTTTTTGTTGTTGTTGTTGTTGTTGAAGACAAAATTTAAAGAACATATTCATCATTTCCATCAAAATTATTATTTCTAACGCTGACATGTCAGCATGTCTCGATCTGAATTTTTTTAATTAAAATTAAAACCCAAATTAAATGTTGGAAAAACAGCGACGTATGACATGATACGGTTTTGGAGGTGGACAGTAATGAGGTACAGTAATTAGTCACTGTACTGAAGTACAGTTTAAGCATTCTTACATAAATTAGTCCCTTCTTTTACTTTATTTCAAAACGAAATTTTTTTAAAAGTTGTGCAGCAAACTTTTAAATGATTCCGTCTGAAGGTGTTGATTAATCATCTATAGCAGAATGACTCGGTATTTTCAGCTGTAATGTAAATGAAATGTTTGCGCTAAGTAGAGTCATTAGAAACACTAATAGTAGCGTGAGGTTTGTTGATAAATTAAAATAGCCAGATCGCTGCCCAATAAGCAGAATAAATCATCCAAAGAGATGCTTTTGTTTGAATTTGTATTATGGCAAGAAAAAAGCAGCTAAGTAAAGAAAAACGAGTGGCCATCATTACTTTAAGAAATGAAGGTCAGT
This sequence comes from Clarias fuscus, assembly GCA_030347435.1. Lineage (NCBI taxonomy): Eukaryota > Metazoa > Chordata > Actinopteri > Siluriformes > Clariidae > Clarias > Clarias fuscus. The sequence goes on along the minus strand of CM059208.1, from coordinate 37,625,295 downwards.
CAGTCCGAAAAATTGGGAAAACTTTGAAAGTGTCCCCAAGTGCAGTCACAAAAACCAGCGCTACAAAGAAGCTGGCTCACATGCGGACCGCCCCAGGAAAGGAAGACCAAGAGTCACCTCTGCTGCGGAGGATAAGTTCATCCGAGTCACCGGCCTCAGAAATCGCAGGTTAACAGCAGCTCAGATCAGAGAGCAGGTCAATATGCCACACAGAGTTCTAGCAGCAGACACATCTCTAGAACAACTGTTAAGAGGAGACTGTGTGAATCAGGCCTTCATGGTAGAATATCTGCTAGGAAACCACTGCTAAGGACAGGCAACAAGCAGAAGAGACTTGTTTGGGCTAAAGAACACAATAAAGAAAACTCGCTGAATGAGAAGGGGTGTCCAAAGTTTTGGTCTGTACTGATATTATAAATTTTTTTTTTGTTACAGAAATTTTTTCTTGTTTTCTTATTGTACATTCATTACATCCTTGTATCTAACACCAGAGGGCACTTGCTCGTCTTTTCTTTCCTTCTCTTTAATTTTCTAAAAGCATCTGTATTTGCCCTATTGCATACCCTTTCTTAAGCTCCTTTTATCTCCTGGTTATCGCTTATATCGGGGCATGAATTGCTCTCCTGCAGATCCACAGTGGGCCTGAAAGAGTGCTGGAGCCAATGTGGCGGTGCGGAGTGGAATGGCAGGAAGAACCAGAACTGCTGTTGCTCTCACTTTGTTTTCCTCCAGCCCACTCTAACGTCTGCTGACATGTTAGTTGTGCATCCAGCCCATTGCCGACTCCGCTCCTTCTTCCCCTTTCTTCTCAGATTTACTCTTCCAATTCTGACGAGGCAGACGATCATCTGTCATTCCTGTCCGAGCTTTTTTTTTTTTTTTTTTATCCTGCTTTAAAAAAAATATTATATCTTATATTTTCTTTTTCTGGGAGACTTCCTGAGCCCCACATTTGGGAGATGAAAGGCGCGCGATTGCACCGAATCTCTGGCCTGCCACTGAATGCCTTGAACGCTCTGACAAAGCTGTCAAAGCTCATTTTGCCTCCAACCGCCACGGCGAACTTCATCTGCCATTCGCAATAAGCGGCGGTAGTAGCCAGACGCGTATTTCAGGCCTTGTCAAAGGGCCGGCTGATATAGCAGCTGAAGCCCTGTTCAGAGCCGCTCTTTCTGTCTTATTTTGAGCCGTGTATACACACTGTATTCCAGCCTGTTTGTTGCCAAATACAGAAAGTGGACAGAAATCCAGATGGATTGCTTTAAAGGCTTCACATGCAACAAATTGGATTAGGGGAGCACTGTGTACATGTGGCTGATTTAAACCAGGGATTATAAACCTAGCAATAGAGTTAATGACTAGTTTATTTCTTATCACCACCTGTAGCAGGATTGTTTATAAATCGTGCTCATTAATTCGAATTTAAAATGAAATTTAGCAGATGTTTTTTGTTCTTGTTTTTTGTGCATATAATATATAGTATACAGGGTGGGCCATTTATATGGATACACCTTAATAAAATGGGAATGGTTGGTGATATTAACGTCCTGTTTGTGGCACATCATTGTTGTCACAAGCACACTCATTGTTGTTCTTGTGAAATTCCCAATAAGTTTGATGTGTCACATGACCCTCTTCCTATTGAAAAAACAAAAGTTGGATCCAAGATGGCCGACTTCAAAATGGCCACCATGGTCACCACCCATCTTGAAAAGTTTGCCCCCTCACATATACTAATGTGCCACAAACAGGACGTTAATATCACCAACCATTCCCATTTTATTAAGGTGTATCCATATAAATGGCCCACGCTGTAGTTCTACAACTTTAAATATACTGTAGCTGTTTCACAGTTATTGTGCTGTGACTAATAATAAGTGTACACAATACCTTAGTTGTTGTAGACTGCAAAAATCAATATTTTTTGCGCTTTCACAGGTCGGTCGGTTATAATGCACTTTTCCCCCCTTTCTTCTTATGCATTACTAATTGGTGCTGCGATTTTAGGCTTAACTGGAATTCACCTTCATTCACCTTCAGTCTAACTGTTGAAGACTTAACTCCTCAACTTAAATCTTGTTGTTGCAATTTTAAGACCATGACAATTAAAAAAGTTGTCATAACTTGAATCTCTTTATTCAAGAGTTTCTCACCCAAATGAAACATGAGTAATTAAATGTAGCCTATGCCATTTAGCATTTTATTTTTATCATTTTAAAACCAAGGGCAGCGTTTAAACAATGCAAAATAATGACAAATACAAGAGTTTACCATTTTGCTACCAAAAAAGTCATAGTTTCTGAGCAGCACGTACAGTATCTCTGTCATCCACCATAATTATTATTTTTAAATAATTAAAAATACTCCTACCACATGGTAGTATGTCAGTGTCGCCTGTAGGATTGTAAAGAAACCGCATCGTTTTGCCACCTCACATACCTCCAAAGTCTTGGGTGAGTGTTGAGCAGTGGGCATGCAAGGCTTCTAACGTGACTAATTAGCTGACGTGGTGTGTAATGAATGGGTGTGGGACTAATTCACTTGAGGGATTTGGAGAATCAGGATGATGATAAACTAAACTTTTAATAATGTAACACTATAGGAATGCATGCAAGAGTTGCACCACTCAGAAGCTCGTGCATTCGACACAGAACTGGTACCGTCCAACATGGTCGGTCAGGCTGATCAAGCTGAAAAACAGCCAATTCCGGTCATGGAATCATTTAAAAATCGATTTTGAAGTCAATGTGCAGGTACATGAATTGGGACACAAAAGAAGCGCGATTTATAAACTGAGTAAAAAAAAATTCTAGCTCCTAATTCTCCACATTTTTTGTTTTCCTTTCTTTGTGTACGATGTAATGTGGTGGTATGTTTGTCTTGTCAGCTGTGGCCTTTTCCTGTCCGTTCTCAAGAACAAGAACAACCCCTGCAATGGTGTGTGAAAACAGGAAGTGTGCGTACGCGCCGCAGGAGCAGTTGGCTTTTATGTAGAAGGGCACTCGGGGGAGCCCTATCTGCTAAAGGAGGAGAAGGAGAAAGCACTGCTTCCTCTCTTCATCCCCGTATACCTTTGCACAGGGCGCATCACTACATCACATTTAGCACACAGCAAAACCATAACGTCGTTATCGCACCGTAATTTCCTCGGATATTCTGTCTTACGGTAGCATTTGGCTGAAACTATGAACTTTTCCAACTCGAACCACAGGTGGCACGTTACCGGATCCATCAGGCCATCTTCTAATGCAAGCTAATGTAAGGCCTTGTCCTTTTTTTGGCCTAATTTCCAGCAGCGGCGCCTTCATTTTAAAGTCAAAGGGGTGGGCACAGCTTCACGGTTATCACGCCATTTCTTCGGCTGTGCAATATTCAGTGCGCTGCAGATGTTCATGAATAATGTCCATCGTTCACCGCTGGAGGTGGGGTCGGAGGAGGAGGGTGGAGGAGAGGGAGAGGGCCAGATGAATTACACGGAGGGGGGATCTGACAGGGCGCACCGAGCTTTGTGATCATTCCAAAGTTCTAATAATCTCCCTCACCTTGCCTATTTTGCCCGTAATGAAAGAGAATAGGTGATTGCGCCCTGGGCTATGTTCACCCGCGTCTGCGAAGGAGGAACGCGGCCGAGGCCAAGAAATGAACTCCGAACGAGCATCGAATTGGCTCTGACAGCGTGATAGACAGCGACACCGGTTCTGTAGCAAAACAGACGTGGTGCTAATTGTTTATCAATATTTTAAACAAAGTGATAAAGATAAGCATTAAGAGAGGGAAGCAAGACCATGCATGTGAGGAGCCGCCTCAGTAGGGGCGTTTTTTTTCCCCCACTTCTCTCTTCCTTTTATGCTGCTTTTTTTGCTTCTGTCTTTAAAAAAAAAAAAAAAAGAGGAGGGAAATATAAATCCCTCAACCCGTAATGCAAAATGCTTTTCTGGACTTAAGCAGCAGCGCCTGACTGAGCACAATCCCAGACCACCGTGTTTCTGGCCCTTTGTCATGGATGTTTAAGCGCTAGTCTTGGTCCTGCTGGGCTCTGCTTGAGACGCAGCCGCTCCCGGCCGCCTTGTATTCTTTTCTAAGTGGCCACCTTTGTGGGGAATCTTGTGTGTGTCGGCCGACGTTTGCGTTTCATGTGCGGGGGTCTCCGGGGGGAGTCTTTGCTCTTCATACACTCTCAACGGGATCTAACTTGGCCGTCTCTTATGGCTGAAACTGAGCCTATTCACCTTTGTTCACTTAACACACACGCTCAAGCGCCACCCACATCTCTCTCTCTATACATATATATTAACTAAAAACATCTTTATCTATTCTTTATCTATATATAAAGCATCTTCATCTCTCTATCCGTCCAACAGCTGAATTGAATTTCATTCCTGTCAGCCAAGAACAGGAATCTGATGCTACAGTGGCCACTAAGCTAAACTGGGTAACTGAAGACTGAAAAAACATCTCTTTTAGTCAATTAACTGGTCCAATGTAGTGGTGGAGACATTTGTATTTTATCCGGAGCTTTACACATTTGAGTTCAATGTTACATTCTAGGGTATAATTTTCTACAAGGTTTTAACAAAATACCTAAAAAAGAAAAAAGGGAGGCTTGTATGAAGATAAAGATATAAAAAAAAAAAAAATCCAACATCCAGTCAATCTTCCCTCCTCCCAAAAAAAAAGAAAAACAATTAATCTTGAGTAGTCCAGTTTGTTTAGCTTGAGCCTATCGAACGACAGGAGAGCAACGTAATATGCTCTTCTGTGATTGGATCCTGTCTGTTTGTCATGTTGTGCGTCATGTTGAGATGCTTTTCTGCTCACCATGGTTGTAGTGAGTGATTATTTGTCTTGCTAGAACCATTCTATCCATTCAAACCAGCCTAGCCGTTTGTCTTGAACCTCTCTCAGCAACAAGAGTAAAATTTCTTCTCATTGGACGTTTCTTTTTTTTTTTTTTTGGTTTGCATCATTTTGTGAAAGCTATATAAATTGTTATCCTCGTTTGATGTGAACATTTTCATACGTTGTCCTGCTGATACATGATTGAATAATTTGATAACGGTATGAATGATCAGGGTATCTACGGGTAATGTTATTGTCTACCCCAAGTAAATACCCCCGAATAAGCCCTTCTCTATGTACGCGTAGATAGTGACACATTTCAGTTACATCTCTAGATTCCAAATCATCATATATTCATGCTATCCTTTGACCCCCGAGCCCACACACATATTTGACAGATGTCCAAACACCACATGCATGCTTCCTCGAATGTTGTGATATCTGAAAAGGCATCCAGACCTTTAGTCCAGTATGAGAGCAGTAGGGGAGCATAAAACCAACAAAGCAGAAGATGAGAGTTGAGAAGATGAGAGTCCAGTGACGTGGGGGGGGGGGCACTCTGAATGGAAAGAATAGGGTGCGAGAAAGGACGGGCCCAGAGGAAAAGATCAAGAGGGAAGGGTCAGTTTGAGCTGAGAAGTTTTTTTTTTTTTTTTGCATGTGTTATGCAGTCCTTGAGCCTCTGGTCCGTTTCTTCCTGGACGTATTTCTACATAAGAAGGTCACCAAGCTCTACATATCAAAGCCTGGCTTGATCCATGTGACTCCATGGCCACGAGGATCTTTTGCTCTCACTTCACTCTCCGGCTTTCATCCGAAGTCCGTTGCCTACTCCTTCTGGCCTTGCAGGAGCCTTTGACGACCTCACGTGCCCGTCTGAGGTGAGGTCCAGCGACTGTGCGTTACGAACTGCCTGCCCTGGAAACTGGGTGAAGTTCTAGGAGCCAGAGAAGTTTCCAGAAAGCTTCTGTAGCACTGACCTTTCTGACACACCCCTTTCAACCTGATCACCCACACATTCCTAGTCGTGTCTCTATACAAGCAGATCTCCGGACCTAAACCCGAGCAAACATGCAGCTCCATCGTGAGCTTTTAGGAGGCACTCCACAACAACGCAAGTTCAGGTCAGGGAGATGCGGAGATCAGAGGTGGAGTTGAGTCTTCAGCTCTGTTGTCCAGCTGAGGCTCCGTATATCTTCAGTAGAGGGAGAGAATGAATGCAAATACATGCGTTTGTGTTATTTTTGTGTGCTCGTGTGTGTGTGTGTGTGTGTGTGTGTGTGTGTGTGTGTGTGTGTGTGTGTGTGTGTGTGTGTGTGTGTGTGTGTGTGTTTGTTTTCTTGCTTTATATCAAACTCTCATTAATAAAACACTATAGATCTGCCAAAGCTTTATGTCGGACGGGATGAAAACAAAAATTCCCAGTTGTGTCTCGTTTTCCTAACCGGATATCCAATATTCACTTAGATAATTAAAGAAATCGCCTCTGATTATCGTCACAAGGCCGCTGTCAGCGCCGCAGCTCGAAATAAAATAAGGAAGTTACAGTGATGTGGGCGAATGGAAGTGGGGGGTGTAGGGGGAGTGAGGCAAAAGTTTCATCATGTGAATATTTCATCATTATAAAGAACGCGTGCAGGCTGTTAGACTGCGTTAAGGATATGCCAGGTAGAATTTGATACCATTCCGACAACACGACGGCGTCGACCAAGCGATTCTGATTGGCTAAAAAGGGTCGATTCGGTTTCCGGTTTTCTGTAAACAGCAGCTCTGATGTTGGTTCCAGCTACGAGGTTTAGATTAATGGCGCTCATTCAAGTACATTATCGCTTATATAGTAAGAACTTTAAATACATTTTGAGGAAAAAATAAAAAATTCGATAGTTGACCTTCAGACGTTTATTTAGCTGTGCTTATTTCGAAAACGAATCCAGTGGTAAAGGAAAATCTTTAGGTGAGACTTCAGAAAGTTTAAAATTAATTTAAGCACAGAGACAAAGGCTGATAAGTGGAACGCTCATTTATTGCTGTTAATAAAACAAAAAAAGTAGATGATAAAAAAAAAACTGTTTTGTGGATGTTTCTGAATATTAAATGTAACTATAAATGAATAAAAAGTACACTAAGTACAGTTTGTACAGTTTCTCTAATATAAGATGAATAAAAATTCTTGGACATCCTTTTAATCACATTTCCGGGTGGTAATGCTATCGTATCATTGTGTTGATTATTTTCTTACGCTGAACTGTGTTCCGTGTTGTGTTCCTTACTCCATAATACATCGCTCACACATTTTATCTCTTATTTAAGCTCTTATTTTTTTTATTTTCACCCTTTAGGCAGACTTTTTAAAAACTTAATGAGTTTAAAAAATAAAAATAAAACACTCCTGGTGTCCGGTTTGCTAGTCAGTATTATAAATTATAGAAACGAAATAATAATTTTAAAAAATACAGCTTTTTACTTATATGAGTAATTAGTTTAAGTGTGCATTTTTTTTCTTCTTTTTTCATCGTAAACAGTTCAGCCAAGGATGACTTAATTACCGCGTAATTGACTGTATTAAGCTGCATGATGAAAAAGTGTGCGCTCCGAAGCACTGATCTCATCTGCGAAGCCTCTTATGAGAGCGCGGCGCAGCACATATATGAGAGAGAGAGCAATCAAGCAAGACAGGCTTTTATGAATTATTCATCATATTGATATGATATCTCTTTGCGATTGTTTGGTCCATTAATATTTGACGAAGATCATTTACTTTGGGCTCGAATATGACACTGTTTGGTAAATTAGCATTTAACGAAAGTGTGTGTTTGTGTTTGAGAGAGGGAGAGATTTCTTAATTATTTTAAGTAGTTTGTAAGTATATATTGTAGATTCTTTCTCTGTCCTTTATTTGCCACTTTTACTTGTCCAGTTTTTTTCAGTACAAATCAAGCAAAACGGCCACAGCAGTGTCTAAGCAAATGCGCACTCGCAAAAAGTCCCATCTTTTTAATGTTTATTTTCATTTGCGAATCCACATTTAAGGCTGTGCTAATTGCTTTCAGCGCAGTGTCTGACTTCTGCTCATTTCTGTCATTGTGCAAATGAAATTCATGCTCAAGTCTAATTTCCCTGAAGCAAATTATGCCATACAAGATGTACATGAAGTGGGTTTAATGGAGCTGCGTACACCAAGGCCGCTCAGAAATAGCAAACACTCCTTCGGTTTTGTGTGTGTGTCTGTTTTTTTTTTTTTTTTTCCCCCCTCTTTCCTGTCTTTATAAAAGCCCTTTGAAGCACACCGTGCCACCTAGTGGCAACATTTGATGCCGCTTGGCATGCCTTTAAACTTTTGCCCTCATTATTCCAATCAGTTCCAGTGCTAAATTTCCTTTAATCGAATTGTTCTTCATTCTCTGCGTCGTCTCGTTCTTTGTGTTAATAAACAGGTGTTTAACTTTCTATCTGATTCTATGCATGTAAACTTGGCTTAATGCTACTGTGTGTGTCTGTGTCTGTGTCTGTGTGTGTGTGTGTCTGTGTCTGTGTCTGTGTGTGTGTGTGTGTGTGTGTGTGTGTGTGTGTGTGTGTGCACGCGTGCACGCGTGTTGTTGTGTTCCTTATTCAAAGGGACGTTTTTCCAATCGCGTAACTCCGGTAGTGAATATTATGTTTGTCATCCGGTGCGGCTCTGATTTATCACGATTCCTCCAAGCCTGACATTCAGATTCCATTTGAGTGGCATTTGAATGCAAAGCCTTACACACACACACACACACACAGACACACACCCACATACACATAGATAATTCCAGTACACAATTAAACATTAAAACACACCAAACATGAGCACTCTTTGTGTGTAAGGTTTTTATATATATATAAAAAAAAATTTTTTTGTGCATGCAATGTAATAACCAACATACACGTTCATACATGCCTGATATGTGATAATGGTGTTTTTATAGTAACAGCTTATGCTGATGCTGTACCGTACTTTACACTGGATGGGTCCAATGAAAGGATTTGTTTTTTAAGGAGGTGTAGAATTTTGGATAGGTTTATCATTTGGAAGGAGTCTCCAGTTTTAGCTGGAAACTTTTTAGGAATATGTGAAAGTCTAATTACTTTCCACAATAATTACATGTAAATAAAAACAGATAAAACAAAGCATGATTTAGTGAAACCCAGAAAAGGGTGTGGCCTGTTTAGGGATTGGGTGGGTTCTAATTTGCATATTCATTCAATCTGATTAATGAGTATAAAAGTGCTGGCATTTTTTTTTTCATCTCTCTTTTTTTTTTGTCTGTTGCCGGTCATGTTAAATGTGTTGTAATTGTTTTTTTTATTGTTGTTGTTGCTTTCTCTCAGTCTTTTCAGTAGAGCAAACAAAATCCGTAGCCACTAAACATCTGCTGGCCTCCAGGCGCTCGTCCTCCTTCGCTCGTTCGCTCCATCCTGCCCTCCATCTCTCTCACTTTCCTGCGGTTGTGTAGTTTTAATCAGGCTGTTTGGACTTCAGAGGGAATAAGAGATGGCCTGTAAACCACCACTCTCTGTTTCGTTCTCACCACCAGTCTCTTCGTCCCTCAAGATATTCCTGCTTTCCTTTCACCTCCCACACACACTCACACACTCGCAAGCCCTTCCCATTTGTGCTTCATTTCTTTACCTCTTTTCGACTTAATATAATTCTTCACCTCAAATCCTACACAGAGTATGTTTTTTCTAGAGTCAATGCATCTGTAGATTATTTTAAATCCTTATCACTGCTCGATAACTTTTAAATAATGTACAGTATGGTTTTAACATTATTTTCTTTTAAATATAATGGCCACTAAATCATTACACCAAGTTTGATTATCTTCCAGGTCACAGTTTTTATTCCTCACACATTCCTGCGATTCGCCGAGAATGACATATTTATATTTTGTCATCAACCACCTTATGATACGTTTTATCTGTTTATCGCGGAACATCAAAGAAGCACAGAATTACCGGTTGTCACTTATACTGCAGCAGCTATAATCTGTCATTTCTTCACAGGAAACTTCACAATATCATCAGTCGAGCGGGATAATTTAATCGATTATGCAGTTAAATCGATCTTTTGTCTCTCAAATCAATGAGGTCTTGATTTTCTTAGGGAAAATTTGAAATAAAATGGTTTAAAAGGGAACTGACTGTTCTTAAAGTTCTTAAAAATATGCCACATGAACCTAAATCGCTTGCATCTTCCACACAAACACGTTTTTTAATCCTGTTGCTGCTTCTTCTTTTAAGTTTATGGACGGTTGGTGCACTACCGCCACCTACTGGACTGGAGCATGGCCACAAGAAAATAACCACTTTGTACCATTTGAGACCTGACATTTAAACAATTAATCAGAAAGTTACAGAAGCACATCAGCGCTTATCAAAAACCTTTTGTAGTTTTTAATACTTTAAAATCCGTAAGAAATGTAGTGGCTTGAAGTGATGTAGAATCGAATTCAACAGAATCAGAAAAAAAAAACGCAAAACTCGAATCAAATCGAGTCAACAGTCTACCTTTAGTTTACCGCACTTATCAGTAATCAAACGGGTTATGCGGTGCTTCCGACATTTACAGTAAGTCCATGCGTAAGTTCCTGTAGAAACAATAAACTAGAACATTAATCAACACCTTCTGACCAATATATTACATTACTGTGCCATCAGTAGTGTTTTATCAACTTGCAAAGAAGTGATACTTTCATTGTTTCTAATCTAAACACATGTCTGTGCCAGTCCAGGCTTTCCCAGTTAGGCCTTCTGTTCTTCCTCCTCCTCCTCCTCCTGATCCTCCTCACTCCATAGTGAGTAGTGTAGTGAGATGTCAAAGATTGAGAGAACTAGAGGCGTAAAGATAAACTAGAGGAGGTAAGCAAGCGGTATACAGTATATTTCACGCCTCACCAGGGGTGTGCACCTGCTGCAGGGGCTTCCCCGCTACAAGGAGCTAGCCCTGCACACAAACATGCACACACACAAACACACTTTTTGCTAGTCAGACCAGAGTAATTAATCACAAAGGACCAGGATGGCTGATGTCTGGTTTGATTGAGAGGCCCCAGGCTGAACTGGACAACTCCGACTAGGGAGAGAGAAAGTGTGTGTGTGTGTGTGTGTGTGTGTGTGTGTGTGTGTGTGTGTGTGTGTGTGTGTGTGTGTGTGTGTGTGTGTGTCTGTGTGTGTGTGTGTGTGTATATGTGTGTGTGTGTGTGTATATGTAATGGTTTAGGGCTCTATTTTAGGGAGGGAGAACACCCCGAGATGAAGATACAGGCAGTTAAGATCTTGGCGTCTTGAGAGGATTCCCGTCTCTCAGACACGCGGTAATTGCTTGACTATAAACTATTTTCTCGGGCTTCTGAAATCTAAAGCAGGACTTCACATGATCTCTCTCTTTCTCTCTCTCTCTCGCCTTCTTTTTGTGGTTTCGTAATGCCACCTTGGTTTTCTTTCTTTCTTTTTGTTTAATCATCCTGCTGTTGCATGTAGCTGAGGGAAAAAAAAAAAAACACAAAACAACCTGCTTGCTTTCGTTCTCTCCATGTGGGAGTCTGTGGAAATGCCCTAAAGCTAGGAGAAAGGTTTTCCTGATCAATATTGCATCCTGGGGAAATGTGTAAATATTTGCTCCAGCCATTTTAAAAACACGCTTCTCTTTGGCTCATCATCCCTCATCATAGTGTATGCGTATTGTACAGTATGTTATGTACACATTAACGTCTTCTAACTCTACCATCAGCTGCTCAATGTGTGGAGACATGGTGGTGTATAATATAACTGTTGACACAATGACAAAAGAAAAAAACCCTCTAAGATTTAGATGTAGTGTAGGTCTCTACCTTTTTTTTTATCTACACTTTTACCCCACCACAACCCCCCACCACCACCGTTATCGTTTGCATGAATAAAATGCCACAATTTTGATGAGTAAATGCCTAAAGGCTTTTCTAGTTAGCCCAATATCTCCAGTTTCACAGGAAACACTTCGCACACACTTTTTCTATACAAGGAACCGAGAAGCACCGATGGTCCGGATACGCCGCTTTGTGCCGTCTTGCAGGCAGGGATCGTACCTGATGAAATCATATTTCTGTTCCATATTTTGATCAACTACTCAAAGCTAAAAAAACAAAACAAAAAAAAGTGAATTCTACAAATGAAAGACTAAACAATGTCTTCTAACCAGATGAATGAAGAATCACACTGCTGTCATCATTTAACATTCAGCAGACACGCTGATGCCAAAGAAAATCAAAATCCGATCTCAGTATTGCATCTTGATTTTTAAATGTAAAAAAAAAAAAAGTTTTGTTTTTTTTTCCCCCTTTTTTTGCACACGGTGTATCACATTGTTTTCTACCCTGCCTGTAACTTTTTAATTTACCATTCTCTGTAAATATAAACTTTCAATAAACAGCGAACGCTGCCTCACAGGCACTTAGGCGCAATCCGATCTGTCTCCATCTCCACCCCTACAGTACAAGCGTTGATTTGCATAGCATGCCTTACGCGCTTCAGGGCGGGCTTTTGTGTGGCGGCCGCACACTCGAATTTAATAACCTATCTCACGTGTCTGCTTAATATCATCTCCGGGGGGGCCGGCGACCTCCTTCAGTCCGCCCCGATTATCCCAATGAATTGTTTCTTTTCAAAAGAGTAATAAGAAGCGGGTGAAAAAAAAAAAGGGTGGGGAGAGCGGGGAGTGGCCCGTTAGCCCTCCTGCATCGGATAAATCAGATTGCATTTGAGATTTTATTGAATCTAAATTGCGGTCCCTCAAACAAGTAACCATCAATCACTAGGCTGATAATGGAGCCCGGCCCGATTCCACCTGATGTTTTCGCCCTATTGTGTCGGGTTGTAACGTGGCTAATTGGCCCACTATCTTCATGGTGCTGGAGGAGGCAGGACCAGCGTGTTTGTACAGTACACGCTTGCCCGAGTACATCGATACCGGTTCTGGCACGAGCACGCATACAGCGGTAAGAAGGATAGTTTAACTGAAGCACAGCTCCGCGTGGCAACATGGCTCCAGGGAAACGAGGCTGCAATTACACGCTCAGGCGCTTGCAATTGGATTTCGACGGAGAACGCATTTAGTCGTCTCCATGGCCGAAATGGAATGAAGTGCAGGATGAAGTCAAAGTCTTTAGCCGTGCGACACAATCTGGCTAATCGGATAATTTGATAAAGGACTTCCTCTAAAGGATCTCCTCGGTTTACACTTCTAATCAGTGAAGAAGGCGATCTCTTGCGTATACACAGTCATGCATGCACATTAGCATGAGGTTTAATACCATTATGTTATGTAGGATACTGATACTGGAATGAGACCAAATTTGTGTTTTGCATAAAAATGCATACAAGCAAACATGATGTACACAGAAAAAAGGATGCAGATTATAGTGGGATCAGAAAGTGGTTCGGATTTCAGACCTAGCCGAGACATTTGCATGAATAATATGTTAAAAGCCTTTGAACTTGAAGATTTACGAATAAAATACAGCATGAGATGTTTTATATAGTAGTTATAGTTAAGTCATTCATGATATTTCCATAATTGAACGTGTTCTACTTTTTTAAATTGGATTTTATTCATTAATATTTGTATTAAAATACATAAATATACACTTCCATTATCTTGTGCACATGAGCCTCTGGTGTGCACAAGTGTGTGAGTGAGCATGATTTCACATCCACACACTGCAATGTTGTTCATCGTGTTGATGTCTGAATGCTGCTGCTGTGTGAGTGTGTGTGAGTATGAGATGATCCATAGGGGTAAAACAGAGATTTGTACTGGTGTATTCAGCACAATGAAGATAGGCACCGATGCTTTTTTTTTTCTTTCCCTCTTTGTTTGTGGGGGCAGATGTCCCGCGAGGCCCAGCAGAGACGAGAGACGGACAAACAGTTTGATATTGCACCACCGCCCCAAGCACAGTGCAGAGAGGGAAAAAAAATAGAGAGAATGCTGTTTAAAGAAAAAAAAGTCGAGCTCAGTCTATATATGTATTTATCAGTTTTGACTTGTGTGTGCGCTTGTACACGTGTTAGAGGGTTAAAAGCATCACATCGTTGTTCTTTGACAGCGTAGCCTCACTTATCAACTCGCTTATTCTCGCTTCAAGTATGTACGAGCTCGTCACGAGAACGACCTTAGAGCTTAATCTTCCTTTGACATTGACACACTCTAACACACCCACAAATGCGCCTTTTCCTAATCCAATCACCCTCGATCTTGTTATCCAGTTAAATTTCCACTAAGCGTACACAAGCGCGGTTAACTTCTATCAGGATTCCGTAATAACCGCGCAGCTCGCTTGTTTTCCTCCTTTCACTCTCTCTTTATTTAAAAAGTTGAAACTCATTGAAGGTAATGATATAAGGGACTCGATTTTGCGTAGCCGCACTCATCAGCGAGTAAAATAGCAATAAAACCGAATTGCACTTGGGAGACATGAGCGTCGAGGAATAAATGATGTGCAGGAACAGAGGCGTAATTAATTTACAGGCTGTATTGATAGTCCCGCCACACTCCCCGCTATATTTCTTAATCTCCTCTAACATCTTTATTATTCGGAGGAAAGCAGAGTCAACAGCCTAAATGAATTGCTGAAAGATTCGTACACAAAAGCAGCTCCTCAGCGTTGGGATTGCTCTTAAGCTTTTAATTAGGGCACCGACAAAAAAAGCTTTTGATGTGAGCGGCGGGGGGGGGGGGGGGGGAATGAAGAGGTGCTTGGAAGGAAATATGTACACCACTTCAAATGACACTGAAGAGCACTTTAGTAGGCAAATATTTGACAACTCACAGTTAATGTGTCTATTTGCACTAAATCTGTGGTAATTATACCATTAAAAAATCAGTGAATTCAATACAGCAATGAAGTATATAGTGAATGTCGATGTCGTAAATGCTTGTCCGAACTTGACCGTACTTTTTTTTCCCCCCATTCCCGTTTTCAGCTAAAACAGACGAGACACTGAAAGCAAAGGAAAAGAAAGAGGAGGAGGCAAAGAAGATCAAAGAGGAAGGTGAGCCAAACGCTGCTTTCACACACACACACACACCTGTTTGCCAAACAGGAATCGAAATCAAAATCGTTATTTCCGGTTCACTCGCATTTTGGTTGGAAGCCTACTTATGAAATTCTTACAGTACATTCACAGGTCAGAAAGGTAGCCAAGCCTTTACAGAGTGTGTGTAGAAAAATCATAAACATCAACCAACCACATGGAACAGTGAGCAAGCACTTCAAAATCATATTTATTAGAAAGAGTTTATTAGAAAAATAAAAATGAATTATAGGGTGGTTGAATCAGATCTACACTAGAATAAATGGACGTTTGCAAATAGAAAAATAAGAATCAAATACAATAGCTAGAAGATAAGAATAAAAATAAAATGGCAAAATACAAGTAAAATGAAAGAATGAAATGTACAAAAAGTCAAACAAATAATCATGTGCAGGGGGAAATATGAAGTGGAAGTATGTAGAGATGTGTAGTAATGTTATAATGAACAATAATAATGGCATAAGGATGAGTGACGGCAGCAGTTATGATTGTCAGACATGGGGACATAAAGTGCATAGAGTGTCCATGCCCATGACTGCTCGTGTTCAAAAATATATGTTTACATTTACATTTAGGCATTTGGCAGATACCCTTATCCAGATCATTATACATGTGAGCAGGTGAGGGTTAATGGCCCTGCTCAAGGCCCCAAAAGGGGCAACTTGGTGGTTGCTGGATTCCAACCCGGGACCTTCCAAACTGTAGTACAATACTGTACCTTAACCACTGAGCTACACTTAAGTAGAAGCAAACATCACCCATGTGTATAGAACAATGAGCAAGCTTAGTAGAGATTCGTTTTCTGAATTCATCTAAAAATATATTCTGTATTTTTTACCAGGGTGAAAGTATAAATTAATAATAATAAGTTTAATAAATAATAAATAGCTATAGAATCCATTAGATGTATTCAGATGCTTTATTAGTTCCTGACACCTTCTATGCTTTACAAGAGAAGTTTATGCCATTAAAAAAAAAAAAAACTTTTAACACAAGTTATATTAATGATTTAACTGGTTGGTTTAGACATAGCTGGACGGAGAGGAATAAACACTGCATAACTTTTTAGGCAATGGACATTACTGCTAGAATGTTGGGTAACTTTTAGCATTCACCAATCTGCGCATTCATAATGACCTGACGGTCGTTTCTGTAAACTAGGATTGGTGGAATTGTTTTGTTCCTGTCCGTTCCAGTCATGCTATAGTGTACTGTAAGTGACAGCGTAAAAGCTTAGATTAGAAAACGTGCGATGGTCATCTTAAAAGCAATAAATCTTTATTTAAAATGTAGTAAATAAAAGTACTGGTTTTTCATGAAAAAGAAATGAGTAGAAGTAAAATCTAAGTTTACACACGGAAAATATGGCCTCCCTTATGAATTCTCACCTTAAGAATTAAAATTTTGCAAGGAGTTTGAATACAACGCATTGCGAATGAGCGAACCCAACGGCAGCAAAGTTGCGTGTATGCCCGGGAGACGCTCAAAACTTTTTGCACTAGTTTTCAAAGCACATTTTATATATTCTAAAGTTTAAAAGTCAGAAAAAGCTGTTGCGAAAGAGTCAACACACGATACCAGCGTTGCCTTCGGCATGCGTTCAAAAGCTATGCGATTTTTCATGTTTTTTTTTTATATTGGTAGTATTTTTGGTGGCTGGAACAGATTATTTGCATTTATATTATTTGTTATGGGAAAATTTGTATTACAATACGAACTCGACTCCAGAACGAATAAAATTTGTATGTTGAATAGTAACAGTTAAATAGTAATGTTGAAATGGTTAACTTGTAATGAATAAATATGAGATTAGTAGACTTAGTAAATGCTTACAGTAAATCTACTGTAAATAATACCCTTGTACATCACATGCAGCATTTATTTTCTCTGTATCTCAGGCCAAATATCTAGTATATGCACATGAAGTTTCTGCATTTCTAAGTGCTTCGCCCTATTTGTATCTTGTGGCCCAATCTACGGTGCAAGATTTCTTCTGAATCAGTTCCTGCATTCGGGATGATTCAGAGAAAAACAACAACAATGCTGTACAGTATGTATATGCAATATGGAATATGTTGTATTTTTTGGTATGTAGGGCCTACAGACTCAGGGAGGGGATCTTGTAAAGGACACGGGTTAGTCCAATGAGGGAAAAGATAGTAGTAGCAGTTTATAGTGCAAGGATAAATATTTCCGAGCAGTATGGAAGCAATCTGTCACAAGTGCATCAGAAATACACACGTAAAACCGATTTTATTAGAAGAAAAGTGCTGGGTTGTGCAGATAGTAAATATTCCATGTCTCCCCTCCTCATCTTCTCAACACACACATTCAAATGAAGTCAGGAGCAATTTGCAGGAGAGCACCAAAACGTGATAGGTGCAATAAAAGCCTTCAGATTCCATAATGAAATTAAGTCCGGATGTGGTGCAGGGCATCGCTGAATGAGAAAATGAAATCTGTGATGGCCTGATTATCATCCGCCTCTGGTGCGTGCATGTTTCTGAATATGTATGTAGATGTTTGTGTGTGTTTGTGTGTATGTTTGTGCATGCTGTGTGTGTGTGTGTGTGTGTGTGTGTGTGTGTGTGTAAGGCCTTCATGATAATCTAGAAGTCAAAGTCCATGGCTTATGTATGTCTAGGATTAAAAATCTAACTCACATCTGCGAGGTGTAATAAGATCTCTGATTGGATCTAAGAGGGGTCTAAATGTGTGCTTAGTTGTCAGATATTGATCTTCACAGTCTTGTTTATTCTGTGATTAAATAAATTCATGTCTGGTAAGCCCCCTATATAGTGTTTATCTGTATATGGGAGGAGGAGAAAAAAAAGACTTGTAGTTTGACCTTTTGCCAAGAAATGAATTAATCATCTTTTCTTTACCATGCTTTTGTGTGTGTGTGCGTGTTGTTGTCTATTACCATGGGATGTATTGAGCGCCGTCTTTTCTCTTCATCCATTATATTACTGGCTGCTTATTTGCTGTAGGACATTGAGTAAAATAGCACAACACAGCCTACACAAACACGAGTTTATGGAGGCTCAGAAACTAATAACTCGCAAACATAATTCGCAGCAGTGGAACGCTTAAATTCTCTATAACAATGTAATCGTTGCATTCCGTAATGCTAGTGTTACAAGGGTATGGTTTTTGTAAGTGCTTTTTTTTTTTTTTTTTAAGCTAAAAATTGGGTTTGTTTCTGGGTGTTAACAAATATAAGGGAACATTATGAACATTTCACAAATACGACAACCTCAACCCTGTTTCAAAGCACTCGAGTGGCACGAAAGAGAAGCACTCGAGTGGCACGTCTTACTTTTTGGAGATCTCGAGTCCGAATTCAGATGGCGCTATAGGTTTCTGTTGTGGGACGCAACGTAAGAAAATACGGCACGACATTTCAGTAGGAGATTCATTCTCTCAATCAGACAAGAGTCTGACAAGAGTCAGTCGTAGCCTTCCGGGAGATCATGTATGTGGAAGAGGGAAGAAAGCTCTTTTCTGCGAAAAACTAACTATAGTTGTTTGAATAGCAGAATTAAAGAGTTTAACAATTTTTTTCACCAGACAGTTTGCCCGAAAGAAAACACATTATTTAAAAAAAAATTTTAAAAAGGCATTTCAAGTCTTTAAACAAAAAATAAAACAAGGCATACTGTCAAATTCTTCTGAAATTTTTATTCAGAATTGCTTGAAATTCTCATATGGTGGCAACAATATATTTATATTTATTGATTATTATTTTTTTTTTATTTAATACCAGCAATCAGTGATGCGCCTCATGCTCATGAAGTTCATGTTGCCGAAGTCCCTGAAGCTTCGGTACTCTCCGGGTCTAAAGTACCACATCCTGCCTCTGTAGTGGGGCTGCTCGTACATGAGCCAGTGGCCGTCCGTCACGTGGCATGAGTGGCATCCGCCGGACCAGCGGTAGCGGTCCATGATGGAGTCACAGTCGTCGCTTATCTCCATCATCTGGCCTATAAAGTTCTCCCTCTCATAGATGCTAATTCTGTAGGAGCCTCTGTACTGTTTTGAGGAAGATATACGCCATTCGGATGGGGAAAAACTGTTAGTGAGACGTCATACAGTAAGTAGGCGAAAGTGCACAAGAAGTCAGGTTTTGCATTGCACAGGTTCGTTTTTGCGCTATAGTCAATAGAGTGCAGCAGGCGAAATGTATAAAATTTTCCATTTCAGTAAAGATCAATTGGTAAATACTGTATCTTCCTGATTCTTTAACAGAATTGATGAAGTTTTAAATCTAACCATTGTTTTAAAACACTTTAATAAAAACCGCCCAAGCTGGTTACCCCAATTGTGAGTTTTTGTTGTTTTTAGGGGAGCTTTCTTATTATGTCATGGAACCCTCATTTAAATATGAAAAATATAGGATTTTGCGACATTTGACAAATTTTTAAGGAATTCCTTGTAAACAAACTCGCACTGCCCGTATCTCAGGAACCGGACTTGATACTGCAAAAAACATGGAATTAAAACGGCTCTTATTGCACTACGAGTTCGAAAATACAGATACCGCAAAATCAACCAAAATGAGACTTGATTTGATGTGACGGGTCACATATACTATATATAGCTACTATTTTATTTGCAAAGTATATTGTTATTAGCATACCATGGGGATCATGCGGCAGGACCTGATGCAGTTGTTGCCCCAGCCCCACGTGCTCATGTAGTCGGGGTACTCGCCTCTCCTGATGAAGTACTGGTTACCCATGAAGTTGGGCCGATCGTACACCATCCAGCAGCTGCTCTCCACCCTGCACGAGTGACAGCGGCTCAGGTAGGAGGACACGTCGGAACAGTCGCTGCTGCACTCATAGGAGCGGCCCATGAAGTTCTTGTCTTCGTAAAAGATGACCTGTTAGGGCAAAAAGCTTCATTTCGTCATGTGCAAGAAAAGACGTATGCTTAAGCATAAAAAATGCATATATTTTCTAATATTTTTTCTCTATTTAAGATACGTTGCTTACCCTGGCCATGGTGGTGATGAGATTGGTAGCGTTGTTGGTGTACTGTATGTGATGTTCAGCTGATGATCTGATACCGTAACCCCTCTCTTTTATATCCAACCCAAAACCGAGTAACCATGTGGTGCCTATTGTGATAAATCTCCTGATCAAGCAACATCACACAGAGGCCCAAAAACAGTTGAAAGCCTTTTATCAAATTTTCATGTGACCCGGTCTAGAGAAGGCTTTCGAATCGGTGCTGCAGGCAAGACAATTCAGTTTGCAGCGTGTCTTTTTTTATATACAGTATATACACGTGTATTGTTTTTTTTTTGTTTGTTTGTTTTTTTTTTACAGTGAATGATCCTTTAAATACGTATTGTAATTCGTGCAAGCTGGCAAGATGGTTTGATTAGAAAATTACTTTCAGAAGTTTTCCATCCTGTAAACATTTAACAATAGACATTAGCAAACAAGCAGCTTTAGACAAATCCGAATGTGATGCCTAATGAGGCAAGCATAACTCGGCAGCAGAGGAGACTGATATGCTTTTTAACCAGCCTCTCTTCCTGTGAGCTTCCCATGAATCTTCTTCATTTGTGAGCTCCTGGACATGAAAGACTAGAGATATTTTGGTTTCCTGACAGTGTGTTGCGCAGCCCTGCGATGCAGCATGCACAGACGTCTGACTCCACGATAAACTTTTAAATGTTGTCGAGGGCAGGTGTGGGTCACTCAGGGTTTTGAGCATCATTATGTTTCATGCTATTCTTTACTGCATCACTATACACCCACAACCGTTATAGATGTGCACATGGCTTTACAGGTGTAGGTTCAGTGTTTTGCATTCCTGTAAAACAAACACTACATAAAGGTCGACCTTTTGGACACATTACAGCACATAAAGGTCAAAGGTGCAAATCTGTCATCTTGTGAGTCTGTCATTCAGGGGTGGATTTAATGTGATATGCAATAATACACTCAACAGTCCTGGACAAATGGCAGGTAAATATTCTAATTACGTATGCTAGTGTTGATGTTTAGTAAGCACAGCGATAGATATTGCTAACGTTGCAGAGGTGTGTGATTGAAACGATTGTGTGGTTTTTTTTTTTTTTTTTTTTTTTTTTTACAATCTTTTAATAGTCAAGTTGATCCGTTGAATTGATGGGTCAGTCTTTAGTCCAAAATTAGATTTGACTTAAAACCGATTTATATTTTAATTTATTTAGTTAATCATATTGCTGAAAATCGACTGTTTAAAAATCTACAGAAAATGCAAACCATTTTGATCTTCCGCAATTAATACTGTTTTGTAACACAAAATTACATTATTGTCTTCTTTTGAGCGGCGGAGAGGGGAAAGGCTAGCGCTTTGTATGCGATACATAATAAAATATAATGACATAAAAAAATTATAAACAACCCAAGTTAGACAGCATTTAATTTTGTCTTTAATACTTTAAAACTTGTGAGGACTGTAGCTCATTAGACAATAAACATTAGTGCTATTGAATTAAATCTAATTGATTATCACAATCTGTAAAAATCTAATCGAAATCAAGAATTCACATGATTCACATCTCTGTTGGCTTTAATAGACACCGAGTTAATCTGTACAACCATAGTTGTCTACATGGAGATCCGTAAGCACATAACCTACTGTATCTAAGTCAGTAGTAATGGAATCCGAAGGTCGTTTCTACTTCTGCAGGTTATAATATCAGATTTCATGTGATCCTACAATCATTATTATTAAAGGAACGTCTCTGTTGGAATGATGAATTGTTCAATATCGCTTACGTGACCTTCCATATTCCCTTAGGTGAGTGGTGTTGCTCTGTCAACAACTGCTATACCATCCTTTCTGCTCAATGGGAAAAAGATTGAGTAACTCCTGGTGACTGCACTTGCCTGACTTGATTGACACACAGCATCAATCTTGATTTAGGAGAAGCGTTATTTGTTGCATATTTTGTAAAAAAAGAAGAAGAAGAAAAAGCCAAATGCTAAATCTGAATCGGATTATAACAACATTACTCGTTAAGTCCAAATACCACGTTCATGTTCTCGTACATGTTTAGTACAGGAATGAGCTCCCGGGGGTTAAAGAACGTCTGAAAGCTTAATATATAACTAACCAATTTCTAAAACGTCGCTTGGACACCTCATGTCCACCCCAGCTGTCTCAGTGTAGTATTGAAAGCTCAGTGTACTGTGATGAATCTGTTCATCAGCATCCCTGCTGAATATGATAATAGAGGACGCCCTGCACGTCGTTCTCACTCCCTGAATAACATCAGAATTTATTAGCATAATCAGAGTGGTTTGTGGTATTATCTCTTGTTAATTTTATTTGTAATGAGTGTTTATCAAATCGTAATAATGGAATGATGTTTCTATTTGATGAAACGAACGTGCAGAGCTCTGTACATCTCCGCTCCCCTTTATTAGTCGAAACGTTACCAAACTGTTAAATAAGTGTTTAGCCGCAGGCTGTAGCACAAGGTTCCCAGGTTTCTTAAGCAAAGTTCACACTGTAATCGTCTTTTGGAATGAATCGACTTCCTCCCTACTCCTCTGCTCAGCGCGCTTTCATTTTTTTTTTCCCGTTTCCTTTTTTAAGAACAACAGATTCATCCTGCTCAGTGCTTCGAGGCTCACCCATTCTCTCACCTTTATCAAGGACAGAAATAGCGCCTCATCAAAGCGACACGCAGCCTCCACTTCCAACGACCTGGAAGTTGCAAAACCGTCCGGCCATCGCGTTCTTACGGTCCAACAGGGTCTACCCACTCATCCCTCAGGGGCCGGGAGAGTTCAACACAACAAGAAAGTTGCAGCCAAGCTGTGGAAATGAACAAAATGAGAGGAAAGCGCGCCTCCCACTCCTCTGAGAACGTTTCTGTCGGACAGCCACGGATCGAAAAAAGACGCGTTTGATTCGTGCAAGTGTGGAAATGTTTGCGCTATTAGAACAGCGCTTCGTGCTTTGACCTTCCCTCAACAAGGAGGCCACTTCTCCCAGCGAAGATCAATACTTCACCTTCTGCTCGTCGTTTAAACATAACTACTTTCTATTGGAGCTTGAAAGGGATTTTAGCCTCGGTGTCAAAGGCTGTGCCGGGCTTTAAAAAAAAAAGGAAGAAGCACAAAACCACAAACATAAAAGCCGTGCTATGCGCTTGTTTGTTCTTCTCTCTAGGTTTTCATCAATAACTTTTTGGCAAATTTACTTTTTAAGCTGATGGTTTCGGTGTGGCAAGGGAGCCTGTGCAGGAGTAGGGGGTAAATTTGAAGGTATTCTTGAAGGTAAACTCGATGCTAGGTACTGTACTATTTTGCTTGTTTTTGTTCAGTTGTATATAACTGTATATAACAGTTTGAATAACAGACATTGTCGAGGTGCAGCTTTACAGAAATCCAGATGTAGATTACGATTGCTAATGAGCAAGCCAGCGGTGACGGTTGCAAGAAAAATCCCCCTGAGAAAGACACGAGGAAGAAATCTCGACATTAACCGAAATCAAAAGTGACGTCTCTTTTTGTGGCATGACTCCCGGATAGTGAGATTATAAATTATTACACTTCTACAGCTGGATTATCCAAAGACAAACCGTGAATAGAAATCCTTATTAGCATTTCTGTTTACAAACTCTCGTTATGCACTTTATTCCTTTGAAGATTGTTATATTTAACAATCTTCAAAGGAATAAAGCGCATTACATAGAACATAACGTAACATATATCATATTTCACACGTTACAAGGTTTAGATTTAAAACCGTCTCTTTATCAGGGAGTCAGTATGGAAATAAGTGTCAAACCTTTAACGGCCCTGACTCTCATGCTCAAAAGTTATGAGACAAGCTTTGCATATTGACTTTGTCTGTATATATACTGTAGTGTGTGTGTGCGTGGCGGGAAGATGCTTGCCTTTATATCGTCCTTCTTTCTACTACACATAGCCTTGTTTGCACCCCAGTGCTGAATGTTGTCAAGAGTTGGAATAAGACACAGGCCTGTCCCCCATCACGGCCTAATCGCGAGATCATATATTTTAATGAGGCGTATAATAGCTTTTTACACTGTGGCCTGCTCTTTTGCCTTGCAAAAGGGGAAAACTGTTTCTTAATTACGCTGTGTGTCGGCCGGGTCACCGGCACCGGTGTGTAACTGTCTCCGTGTGCCTGTGTTCCAGAATTATCTGGTCATTAAAATATTCACAAGGGATTTGCCCCTCAACCTTCAACACACACACACACACACACACACACACACACACACACACACACACACACACACACACACGCACGCGCACGCAGAGGCACACAGCTTCCTCTCCCCGCCCCCTGTACCTATTAACACCTCATCTTTCTTTAACAAGCTCTGTTGTCCATCATGAGGCTCTTCCTGCTGAGGAAAAGGTCTCGGAGAAAGAGATATTCAGAGCACCAAAGCCATAAATGTAATCAAATCAGAATTATTTAGAGATTTTAGTGTTTTGCTTAGTCAGATTTTTTTTATTATTATTCTTTTATAGTGTAGAAATGAATGATTAATTCTGGGTGTTTTGTTAACTTAATGCCGCTGTACTCAATTTAACTTCACATCCTGTTTTTATCTTTTTCTAACTATAAAATTGCCTTGTGGCAAATAAAAAAAAAAAAGGGAATAAATTCAGCTTGTTTAGGGTCAGCATAATTAAATTGTGCAGATGAATGCCAGGCTTCGTATGTGGGCGGCGAAAGACAGCGGACATCGATGCTCGCGTTAATCTGCACCAAAATCAAATTATTTTGACCCCCAAGCCTGACGACGCAAAAGCCAACACCGAGTGGAGTGCTGTTAAATATTTAGCACACACCCATCATGAATACAAATGGGGCGCAAATTGGAATCTACAGGCGGGTGACCCCGGCACTAAAGCCTGGGGTGCAAAGGGCCTCGCTTTGCTTTCGGCGTTTTAATTACCTCGACTCCCGCCGCCACGTGAAGGACAAGTGGCGAAATGCAGCACCTGGTAAACGTCACTTTTCCCAGTCACTTAGCAGAAGTCATGATGCCAAAAGATAAATAAAAAAACAGTTGCCCTGATTAAACAGGAGGTTGGATTTGTTTAGAGATTATTCAGCACTGATACCTGTTCAGCCTTGATGATTGTACAGTGTGTTTAAATGACATCTGTACATCTGTAAGTCTATAACCGGCCCGTAGTCGATGCCCTCGCGCTCTACCAGTCATCTGTGTCGGCCTATTTCGTCATTGATATGTTGAAATGGAAAAAGAAAGCATCCCTGGTGATGTTTTATTTAAAGGAAATGTGCTAATATTGATTTTCCATTTCGCTCAAGAGACGCCGTCGTTAGCCATTAGCCTGTCGTTTAGTGACAGCGCCCAGCCGCGGGTTCATTCCCAGACTTATTTTGTTATGGTGTATCGTTCTGGTTAAACGTTTCAACAGGTCATATCTTATAATGACTTATTAACCCAAATGTGACATCCCATGATGACATGAGACGGTCTTTTTTTTTTCTTTTTTAGTTTTTATGTTTGATGAATATTTCTTGTTCAAGTTTTTTTTTTTATGTATAATAAATGGACACATTTTTTATACTGTATGTAAAACAAAAAGATGTTGCATCATCATCATCATGTGATCCACACAGCCAAGTCAAGGAGAGATTCCCAGGTCAGTTTTGAAGTAAAAATCCTAAATATCATTAAAGTTTTTGGTTTGTCGCTAAATCGATGATCAAAAGCGCTTATTACTAAAGCAACATTCGGACACGTCTTGATTAACGTCTTCACTTGGAGGACGACAAAAAACTGCTTATTCTTTTCTCCCTAAACCGTTTTTTTTTTTGCAACTAATTAGTGTTTAAATCCATATTTTATCATTTACTAGGCTAGTTTTGTCCTTGCAGGCGGAATTACCGCGTCCCCCCCGTGCCTGTCCGCAGTCCCCCACGCCGAGGCGATTACTTATGCCTGGCCTGTAAGCACTGAATCAGAGTTGCAGACCCTGGGGAAATAAATTTGGCGGAAAATCAGTGCGGGAAGATTTAATTATCACGCGGGGACCTTTTCCCGCTCTTGGCTTGCTGAACCCAGGAAGGAAAGGGGGGGGGGGGGGGGGGCGCAAATTGTGCTGCGACCAAATCCACACTGCGCTTGTCCTCTCCTCCCAATTTGTTCCCCAGCACAGCGATAAGCCAAGCAATTACCTTTTTATTGATTTTTCATCACTGTTAATTTAAAGTTAAACCTCTGGCCTACCTTCTTTTAAAAAGACATGGTGGGTGATTAAGGATTAAGTACCCCCCTGCAACACACACACGCGCGCACACACACACACACACACACACGCTGCTGTGAAAAAGAGCAACACATGGCACAATCTTTTTACCTCACGTGACTCCGTGTGAATGTCGTAGGTGATTGGGAGGAGCCAAAGGAGGTTGTCTGGATATTTGTGAAGGTGAAAAGCTTGTTTTAGTCAAACTGATCATTTTATTGAAAACGATTTTATTGAAAACTTATCGTCGTTGATTTTTTTTTTTCCTTTTTTTTCGTTGAGTTTTTTTTATGGGTTGCTCACGTAATGTAATAACTTATGACGATGCATTTTCTTGACACGTATTGCTCATCACTCTGACGCATCTAAAATTCCTACACATCTACGTATATAACAAATTAAAATGTCAATAATGAGTAGGTTTTTGTTTCTTTTTTGTTTTAGCTTAATGAAACCACTCATCCCAAGCTACTAATGACTTCATAATTTGTCCTGTACAGGATGTATTCTGCTCAACACAAATATAACGAATGTGCATTTAATCTTTTTTGACTCGCACAGTATATGAGGTATACATCCACCTACTTCTATATTAGGTTAACCCTGGGCTTTTTTCTTTTTCTTTTCTCAGTGAGACCTGGCAACCCACAGTGATTCTGTAGAAGGTGGAGCGATTATTAAGAGTCGCGGCGTAGGCAGGCCGGGTAACGTGAAAAAGTTTAGCTCTGTGCAAACAAGAAGCAGCCGACCAGTGCAGGACAAACGTCACTTGTTCTATCACACATGTCTTGAGTTACGACCTAAAACTTTCCCTACAGCCAGTAACTGTGCCTCCGGTGGGCCGGGCTGCCTAGATAGCATAAACGGCTATGTGAGAATGTGTGTAAGGGCATCTGAGAGACTTTTTTGTATTTATGGTCTGGGAACGAGAGGAGTTCCACCGGGCTCGCTGTTACGAGCCGCATGTGGGCGGTGGGCTCATTCTCACCTCATCAAGAAGTGGCCGGTGGTCCTAAACACAAGCACACACACACACTTGGGAAGGTGGGCAGTCTCTGTGATTGGGTATCATGTTTAGGACACACTGGGGTAAAGGGTCACTCAGCGGGTAACCGTGGTGCGCACATGTTAAATGTCACTCATCAAGTGGCTAAAGCGACTGCCCTTATTGCACTTTTCACCTTTATGGAGTAACCACAGTGTCAGGTTGGACCAAGTGCATCCATTTTAGATTTTTTAGCAAATATTTAACATGTAGATTATAATGTCCTTAAAACAGATCTTCTGTAGTCTTTTATAAGGCAGGGTATCGCACAAGAATTTGCAAAAAAAAAAAAAAATCGCTTCAGTGATGTACTGTGATTCTTTTGTGTGGCAAATGATGTATCGCCACACTGACCCCAAAATGGATTTAAAAAAATATATATTTTCTGATTTATATTTATTTGCTTTCAAGCTGGTAAAATGTTGTCATCCTACAGGTGGTGTGCTCTGAAATATTTACAAATTGGCCAGCAGAACAGCGTTGTATGAGGAAGGAGCGAATTGTCTGCTAAGATTGTAAAGAATTGTATTTTTAAAAAATAATAATAATAATCAATATCAAATCGAGAAATTTACAAAAATCATTATACTTATAGAATCGCAATACAGATGGAATTGGCAGCAATGTATCTATCATCATAATATTGTATCTGGTGGTTCCTGATAATTTCCATTCCTTGATATCTTGACTAGCGATACTTTTTTCAATGCCAATTTTGTAAGACTTATTTTAACAAAAAGAAAAGTATGTTACATTATATTGCATTAGGTTTTAATTAAATATTTTTAAGTCAAATATAAACCTACTTAAATCAAGATGGTTTAACTTTTCCATTTTGGCATTTTTTTCAATCTTACAATATAAAACGTTTGAAACTTCATAGTTTACAATTACATTTTTTAGCAATTCAGTCGGTGCCATATAAATATAGAAGTTCCACAGCAGCCCTAGTCTTTTCATACAGTAAATCCACTAAATGCATGTTTATTTAATGTAGTAACTTATTACGTATCAATACAAATTACTGTATAAATGTAATTTTTTGGCACTGTAGTGCTTTCGGCCATGTGCCCTGAACTGTATCGTACAAACGTATCACTCAATTTTGCACAACTCTAACATGTTTAAAATCCTTTTTTTATTTTTTATTCTTTTTTTTAATCATGGGCAGACTACTGCAGTTCCCAGGGCAGCTACTCTGTATTATTTAAACTTCCACGGCTGTGTGCTTCACCGCCTGTCAGGCATACTGTATATCCTCATATATAGATTGAAAGGCTTGGATCATAAGAACATTAATAAAGTGCAAATGGTTGTCTATTATTATTATTATTATTATTATTATTATTATAGTCAAATTTTGTATTCCTGCAGGTTTTGTCTCTGTACAACATCTGTGTATAAAAGTAAAGCAGGAGAACCGACGGTGTGTAACTTACCGTTTCCCCGAAGCCGGATGACCTCATTTTTATTTTAAAGGCTCTTTCCAATTAAGTAATTAGTTGCTGCGGTGTTTCTCTAATTGCAGAGTTATTTATGAAACAGCTCCTTAGCAGAAAACCGAGAGCTGTGCACTTTTCCTCCTCGTTCATCTAATCTCGCGTTCCTTTCCCCCCAGTCTTCCCCTTGTTATTTTGAAGGGAGCTTTAATGCATCTTTTATATGACATTTGCCTGAGCCGAGCACTACGGCAGGTCAGTAACACGCAGTCCACTTGCACAGAAGCACTATATTAGTTTAACTAGCAAATATATGGGTCTGAATGTTCATGCGCGAGTCTGGACGTCCACTCAATCCAGCGTTATTGCAGTTGCTTTGGTACTGAATATCAGTTAATATTGTTAATGTATTGCATTACAAGAGCACGAGGGAAGTAAAAAGGCCTTTTCTGGACGTACGCCCACTTAAACAACAAGAAGCAAGTTGCAGGGCTATTAGGGGATCTTAGGAGGATTTACACACACATATACACATACACACAGGAATGACAGTACAAATCAGGAAAGCTCTCCCGTGATACACTGCAGGTACATGAGGCCATCTATGGACACTCCACATGCACTTACACAGCTGGAACTTATTAGCCTTGTCTGTCACTAAACATTCAATTTAACTGGCACCTCTGGCACACTCTGGTCAAATGGGACAGAATATTTGCCACATTTTTTAAATACACGCAATAATATTTTGCCTTTGGTTTTTTTCTGGTTACTGTAAGTTTTCGCTCACAACATGTTTGATCATTTATGACTCGTCTGTTAACGTTTTACATGTTTGAGATTTGGATTAAATCCATTAACATCAAATGACATGTCAAACACAGGTGCCAATACTTTTCTGCGTTTCTCAGATAAAGCAGCGTTCAAACTAAAATAAAAATTGAATAGACTCTTTGCAGGGAAAAGACTTTGTAAACAATAATACACATTGCCTGTTTAGCTGTCCTAGTTTGTCTCAGAGCCACATCATTTAATTAAAAAAATTTAAGTTTTTATTTCCGGTCAACTTTCCCCACTCATACCCCGCTTCCATGTGACTAAAGATCATGTCACGCCATAAAATTCGACCTACTCAGGGACACGTTACCCAGAGCACTCCTGGTGTTGTGTTATAAACCCTCCCTGTGTATTAGGTGATGTTGAGCTGATGCACTTATGTTACAGACTGCGGGAGTCACATGAAGGGCAGTCGCAAAATTCCGTCAACCAGTCCTTAAAACAGTACCAAAAAAAAAAACAGAGTAGAAGACTTTTACGTGCTTTCTGAAGTTTGATCCACCTTCCTAACACTCTCCTTTTTAGCTTCCGATTGTTCGGTTCATTACACTAACTCGCCAGGATACAAATCTTTAAGCTTTGTTAAACAAGTGGAGTGTACAACTCACAGGCATCCAATCTGCTATCGAGTTAGAATCCATAGCTCAGTTGTTTAAAAGTATATAAATAATGGACATACTGTGTTCAAGCCAGTGGTGGCTCAAACGGTTAAGACTTCGAGGGTTCAAGCCCCAGCACCGCCAAGATGCCACTTGAGCAAGGCTTTTAACCCTATCTGCTCCAGGGGCGCTGTATCCTGGCTGACCCTACGTTCTGACCCCAGCTTTGTGTGAAAAAATCATTTCTCTATGTTGTAAATAATAATTTTATTTAATAATTTCATATATATTTTTTGATCCTGTATGAACCTGGCCGTAGAAAGGTTGACGCCTTCTGCCAGAAATGCAATAAGCTAGTTTATTTTATTTTATTATGATGATTTTTTTATTTTTTTACTGTATCCCTTCTACTGAATTTCCAGCATGATGTGTGACTGCCATAAACAAGAATTTTTGCACATACAGTATCTCTGCACTTTACTTAATTTCTTCAAAACTCACTTAATAATAATCATAACAAGAAAAAGAAGCTTTTTATGGATTCCTGATTCAGGGTGAAGCACGGACACGTCGGTGTGTTAATTTC
Organism: Clarias fuscus; assembly: GCA_030347435.1. NCBI lineage: Eukaryota > Metazoa > Chordata > Actinopteri > Siluriformes > Clariidae > Clarias > Clarias fuscus. The sequence continues at coordinate 37,594,579 of CM059208.1, read as the reverse complement.
TGAGGCCTTGCTTTGGGTCATGAACCTGCCGGCATGGTTTTGCTTTGAACAATAAGGAAATAGATTAAAGCATCCTTACGATGGAACGCTTGCACGTGTTGCACGCGTACACAAACGTGAGTCGCTCATATCACTGTGCTCAGCTTGAAACCCCGCGGGGACACGAGTGACATCTGGCACGAGCTGCCACCGTGTCCTCGTGCGTGACCCTACGCTAAACAGCGTAGCGGAGTGAGGTGGGGGGTGTCCTACATCACAGAGCACGCCAAATCAGGACGGCTGATGAGTTATGTCAGCTGTGTGCGAGACTGCGCGTGTGATCCTGGTTCAGACACGGCCTCACGACGTCACACTCTTTCCTTTCTCCCCCTGTCTCTCCCTCTCCATTGAGATCTCATTTGTCAAGGCCGCCAGCAGCAGGGTATTAGTTATGCAAATATTGACGTGCCGCTTTGGCCTGGTAGCTATCAATTGAAATCAGCAAATCGATGGGCCTAATAGCTGCTCATTACGCACTTGATGCATTTTCAGGGATAACATCGGAAACTGCCAGCTCGCCTAATCAATGCAGTCAAAAACTATTACCTTGCTCCCAGTCAGACACCTTTTTCATCCGCTGTGCATGGTTTAAAGCTACCTCATCTGCTCACAAATCCAAAAGCTTCCCCAAAAGCATTCATGGGGACTAAATTCTATCCTGTATGTTATATAAGCTTTACTGAATGTTTCTGAATATTAATTTTAATATATTGAGAGTTTTGTAGCTATGCATAATCTGCTGAAGCCGACAAGATCTATTCTGATAACTATATATAATAATAAAGAAATATAAAAAAAGTTTAGTGTTATTCTATCTCTATTGCTACATGCAGTACATAATGCAAAGATCACATCCAAACTTCATTTCACTTCTAAGTTTACGCCTGCAGGCCTGCAGCTGAAAATCAAGGCTGCTGCTTTCTTCCTCCAATTCCCCAAAGCCTCCACCACATACTCTCCATCAGGAGTGGACACAGTCTTTATTTAGACTCCAGATTGGAACAGATAAATAAGATGGGTGCTAATGGGAGAAGTCGAGCTCTGGGTGGGTGTCGGGGGCTCGCCGGGATAAATCATTAGATGGAAGGTTATTGGAAATGCAGCGGGATAAAAGAGCGAAGAAGCCAGTAATTGCCTTAAAGCTCAGACTACAAAGCCTCGCTCGGGCTTTTACAAGGCCAGCCGGCAACAAAAGAGCCGTAATTTATGAGCTCAGCGTAAAAGAATAGCATAATTGCATTAAAAATTAATGCTAATGAGGCCCAAAATGGGGAAGGTGGTTGTTATGAAAGTTTGTATTCATCTTCTCCGGCTTGAATGATGGGCCGGTGGCTTGATTAATGGCTTAATTTCTATCAATTAGCAGGCAAAAAGATTCTCCACAGAGACAGGAGGGGCTCGATTGAGCGTTGAATTACATATCTCGGCCTGGTGAGGAGAAGGTAGAAGAGAGGGCAGGAAACCAGCCACTTATCTCTGTGTGTGTGTATGTGTGTGTGTGTGTGTGTTTGTGTTTGTGTGTATCGGTATATGATTCTGTTCAAAAATTCAGGTTGAAAAAGCAGCACACAGGTCCTGAGGTTGAGTGCTGCTTCTCCTTCCACATCCACTGTCTTATTTGTGTGTGTGTGTGTGTGTGTGTGTGTGTGTGTGTGTGTGTGTGTGTGTGTGTGTGTGTGTGTGTGTGTGTGTGTGTGTGTTTATTTAGAGTGCTTTTCGGTTGCTGTCATCCTCAGGAGCAATGCCATCATTAAGCCTTTCTCGCCACCTAATTGAAGTTCATGACATTCGAAAGCCCTTTTGAATTTACAGCCATTTGTAACCAACTGCCTGATGACGGGCCCTTGTTTGTCAATTTATTTATTTATTTATTTATTTACTTGCTTACTTATTTATTTCTCAGCCGCGACGAGCTCCGCCGTAATCCAATTTGCAGAGATAATGCGTTCAATTACGAGAATTAATCAGGCGCAAAGAAATAGGCTTATTTCTTTCTCACTTTCAAGCCTCTTGACGCTCGCTCACGTGCCGCAGGTTTCCTGCACGGCTACAGAACCACAAAGAAAAAGCATGAAATCGTGGAATCGTGCACGTACAGCGACACTAGGAAGAAAACTCGAGATCTGGATTCGACCACATGTTCTCCCGTGTGACGGCGGATCGCGGGATGATAAATCATTACAGAGTACAGGTGTGGAAGTGTGCCGAGAGGATGTCCGCTCTGAGCATATTGTCCTGGGACGACATAGGGAACGTCTCCAACCCTTCATTCAAATTTGAAGCAAACACTGAAATATCAATATTTTATCATATTGAATGATGAACCCGCGCAAGGATGGAAACGGAATCAAAAGATTTAGAGCAGCAACCTAACGTGTGGGTTTACAGAGCAGCGTCTCAAAAATAAAAGCAAGAGAAGTTAACAAACACAGATACAGTATGTGGACCGTAATCGATTCGGTTCCACTGAAAATGTTTTTTTTTTTCTTCCTTCTCCTGACTTCATTCATATTTAGCTTCCGTTTCTTTAAATTCCAACACTCTTGATGCTGCTTGTTACGCTATTCACCACTCCATGAGTTAAAGGGGTACGAGGCATGTAAGCATGATGTGATAGAATACAAATTATGTATACTGTATGTAAGTGTATGCGAACTTGTATGCGAAAACATATGTGCAAAAAAAAAAAACATGGTCAGATGACGGTATCAACGATAGGTCGACAATTTTTTTTTTCTTTTATTCCTTTTTTAATCCGCAAAGTGACCTATGAATCGTTTAAGCATAAAGGACAATCTAACGTAAGGTATGAACCAGTGAGAAACAGGTGCAGATGATGACAGATGATCAGGCCGGTGATTAGTATACTGGTGATGCTGAATGCTGAGTGGTTGGATGAGATGAGAGGGGAAATGAGGTCGCTGCATTAAAAAGAATAAATAAAACCCTGTCACAATAAAACATTTATTCCAATTTCATTTCATTTAATCTACATCATTTAATTTAATTTAATATGAAGAAATCAGCAATGTCACAAGACTTTTGCGCAGTACTGTATTTATGTATATACAGTATTTTGCTTACAAGGTTATAGTTATAGAATATATACTGTATATACAGTATAATTAGCATTGCCTTCTGTTACTTGTAATTAGCTTTTATAATATGATTATTAACGGTTTATTTCCAATCCATCATTTGGGTAAGAGTTGTGGAGTTGTGCCTCATCACTTAATATGACTGGAAATATATATAAAATGAAACAGGGTGTTCATATTTTAAATGCAGTTTTACTGTGAAGAACCAGGCAAAATGCTGAGTTTAGTAGTGTTTCATCAAATTACTTATCTGAGACTTCTGCACTTATGTTATTGTGAAGGATGAATATTTATGTATAAACATATTACTGAAATGCAAATGATACCCTCATCGTGGACTCACTGATATTATCATTAATTATGTGTAATATAATTGATGGAATTCCATGTATTATCTTGTTCACAAAGTCCGTAGAAAAGTCTGGCCTGAAAACAGTGCAACACTATTTTTTATTTTTTTTTTCATCCAAATCCATGTAGGAACTTATGAGAGTGCAGAGGATCGTTGACGAGGCATTCAGCTGTTCAACACCTCCCTCTGCTGGAAAATTGTTGCCTCTTTACAGACGAGAGAGAGAGAGAGGGAGGAACCGCGCCATAATTTCCTAATTGCAGATTCCTTATTGGAAAGGTCGGCCGAGTTTGCCTACAGCTTTATCTTTCTCTTTCTGTCCATGAGAGAAACAAAGAGCTTCTTAGAGCCTTCAATAATACATTGATTTTGATGTCTTGTTGGACTATTTGGGCCAGTTTGCCTTGAGCCGCTTTAATTATTCACGCTTGTTTTAACATTTATACATGCCTAGAAGCGTGTCCAAAAGCCAGAGTGGTGTTACACGCTGGAAATGGAATTCACACCACATCAGGATATACTGTATGATGCAAAGAAGAAAGGTTGCATAAGGATAAAGAAATACAGTGCACACAACTCGTCCATCTCAAACTCCTCAAAGTTTGTACTTTAATTGTTTTTGGGGTTTTTTTGTTCAGTCCCGACAGTCGTTCCGTTCTCTTTCACCGCTCATATTTTTGTGACGAGGGTAATGCGGTGACGATGGACTCAGCGCTCTAAATGAACGTCTTGGATAATGTGTCAATATTAAATATCAACTTTGACCCGGCTTTGCGCGGCCGGCGGTGGCCTTTCTCCGGCAGCGCTATCGATTTCCCGCTGTGTCTGTGTCTCGCCCGGGCCCCCCCCACCCCCTCTCAGAGTCCATTATTTTTGATTTTCCTATGAAATACATATCTTTCCCTACTGACATCTGACAAACAGCATATGGAAGTCATTTTATCTACCAATAATGTGTTTGTCAAAAACCATGAGGCTTTTATAGAATCCCGGGCCGAGGATAGGTTGTCACCGTTGTGCGCAGGCATGGTGTGTGTTTCTTTGTGTTGGTGGATCAGTTATTAACACACTATGTGCACACACACACACACACACACAGTTGGGATTAATATCAGGGGTGATTGAGGGGCATTGGGCACCGGACTGTTGTCAGGTGAAGGACAGACTGCTGGAGGATATTGTGGCAGAGGTGTTTTTTTTTTTTTTTCCTGTCCTACTATACTCTTGAAGTAATGAGCACTATTTTGGGAACCTGTTTTCTCTCTCTATCTCTCTCTCTCTTTCTCTCTCTCACTAACACACACGAACATTCTCACAGCTTCAGTACTGAACATCGTCTGTCACTTCACAAGTACATGAGAGTAGTCTGACTTCATCAGCACAGGTGTGTGTGTGCATGTTTGTGTGTTTGTTTTTTTCCTGTGTGTAAATTTGCATAGATTTTTGGCTGCCAGAACAAATTTTATGGAAAAAGATGTGAATTTTTGAACATTGAAAAAAAAAAAAACTTATTTAAATATAGACTTGTTTTGTCTCTGAACCCTGAAATAAACTGCTTACAATTTCAAGGAGGATCGTTCAAAGCAAATAAATGCAGATGAATGATTTTGGAAGCAGAATATTTCAGTGCCGAATTCAACTAGAATTTAGTAGCTTTAACATGGAAACCTTTCGTCTCTCTCTCTCTCTTTTCTTCTAGAGAGTTAATCTCTTTTAATATTTTTTGAGTTTTTTTTTTTTTCATTATTCTACTTACTGACCTCATGTATAGTAAAAGGATTAAAATGTATTTAAAAACTTAATAATAAGAAATGCACATTGTATCTTTAAATAGGTACCAATTTTAAACTAAATTTCTAAATCTGGGGCAAAAATAAATACATTTTTGAAGATGAAGTTATACCTCACTCTATATGAAAACACCTAACGAAGCTTCTTAGGTCTTCTTTGGGATCTTTAAATGATCATATCTATTAAGGAAGATAAATTAAAACCAAGCACATATAGAAGGAAATTAAACATGTAAAATATAACTTAAGCAGGATTCACTTTAACAAACCATTGGTGTAGTCATATACAGTATGTATAAGTGATGTGTTAGTTTCATGTTTCTGAATGCAGTCTAGGTCTGTATGCAGAGAGAGTATTTGCCGCTTGTTGCTCCTGTGTATTAGGGGCTGATTGTTAAAGCTGTGACAAAACTACCCCAAAGACCTACCCAAAATAAAAAGATCTTATTTGCTGCGTAATTAAAAATGCTAAAACAAAGTTCATGCATTTTCTCTTTTCACCCCACAGTGAAAATATTCTAAATAAATAAATAAATAAAGTCTTTATTCTTCAAGAACAGAACTACACGCTGTACGACATGCAGTGAAATGCTTATGCTGTCCTCTCCATTCTTATATAATTGCCTCTAAAATGAGCATCTATAATTCATTTAGGTTTAGACCATTTCATGTTTAATCATTTTCATCTGTTTGATACGTAAATAAATAATATTGCCTTTGCGTGATTTTTATTCTAACAAAGGCAAGTCTCACCTTGTGTGGTTCATGACAATCCATTTCATAGAAAGCTACTGATCTAAAATATTGCCATAAAAATCTAAAAGCTTAACGTAATTAATATTCGAATGTACGAGCGGCACTCAAGTCAATGAATGAAGGCGTCAAAACCAATTGATTTTATAGAAGACTTAAAGCACAGTACGGTGAAAAGACTCTAAGCAGCAGTAAAACATCTGAAAGAATCAAATATTTTAAAGAAGCACAGATGTCCATGAATGCTGATCCGGCCGAGGTGGCTCTGAGCCCACTGCGCTCGGTCCTGGGAACATTCAGCGAGTGGAACACCTCAACTCAATAGAAAACTTATGGGGGAGACGCATCTGAATCCGGCTGGGAGTTATTGCCACATCCCCCATACAGTCCTGACCTCGTTCCAAGCCACCTCCATATGTCCGGAATATTAAAGGAGTTCCTGGGAGGCCAGAGTTCAGGCATGAAGCAGGCAGTCTGATGCTGGCCTACTGAGAGTCCGATCAGGCAGTCAGATCCGGTGTACTGACAAAACTTTCTAGCTCGATAGTATCCAAGCACTAGTGAAACCGTGGGATAAGTGCATTAGTGTAGCAGGGGATTGAATAGAGAAATAAATAGTTTTTACTCTCGTAATTGTGTTCTGTTATTCTGCATAGTCAGCTTGCTTTCTTCCCAGAGATGCCGGCGTACCCGGCCATTCACATGTAGTAAAAGAAAATGAGATTCATCGGACCAGGCCACTTTATTCCATTGTCCGACGATCCAGTTCTGAAGCCTACATGCCTATTCTTGGGTGCTTTTAGTGATGGACAGGGGCAAGCTGTGATGCACTGCAGGTTCTGACATCTTCTATCACAACCAGCATTAGGTTATGCAGCAATTAGTGGCACAGTTAGCACCGGTTGTCCTTCTTTGGTTGGACCATTTTTTGGTAGATACCACCCACTGTATACAGGGAACATCCCACAAGGCGTGATGTCTTTGGAGATGTTTTGATGTCTTCTGTCCATTACAATTTTGGCTTTTCAGAGTCTCTCAGGACTCTACACTTACCAGTTTTTCTTGCCAGTGAACTGGACAACACTGATCACCCACCATCTATATACCAGCAAACAGATGATAGGGTCATGGGCACCCGAGTCTCACCCATGCCTGAGGGGACCGAACGCCAGCCATCCGATCCTAAAGAAGAGCCTATGCAGCATCACGAAAAACCTCCAGTAGAACCCTAAACCTGCGTGGTTTTAATCCTGTGCCTGATCAGTGTGTGTGCGTGTATGCATAGTTTTCTTCTCCAACAATCAACAGTCAGTACGAAAAGAAATAAATGAGTGTATTTTGCTTGTCAGATTAGAAGTGCGTTGTATAAGAGGTATGTTTATGGCTGCTCGGTTTCTCCACCACCACCACCACCATCGCTTCTGCTTCTGCTGCTTCTGCTCCTAACCGCATAAAAGCCGGGGCAAATATTCATTTATTCATTAAACAAGCAGAGCAGCAAGATGTGTTGTGACATTCATGGTTAATGTGTGGAATTAATTCATCTCATTAACACGCCAGCAAGTATGTATGTATGCATGTATGTGTGTGAAAGAAACAGTAAGAGTGTGTAGTGAGGGAGATCACGCCGAGTGTATTTACAGTACGCTTCCTTTACATCTAACCCACTTTCGCCCATCGATAGGAATAAAGTAGGTAGATTTATTAAAAGCGCACAAGCGTGCAGCAAACGTAAACAGAGACTCTGCTGTCCCACAGATGTATTTGAAGTTAAATGACTTGCTCTGAATTGCACTCAGCGTTCTTGTGTGTGACATTGTGTTACCAGTGCAGGAGGAGGTGCAACTGGTTGACATTTATCAAATTGTCCCTATTCCTTTTATCCTCTGTCCTTCTTAGTTTGACCTCCCCTTTGACCTCATGTCTTTCTCTTCTTCTTTTTTTTTCATTTCTTTGCTTTTTCAGAGGAGATCTCTCTCGCAGAGCAGGTGAGGAGGATAAAGGAAATCGAGGCCATCGAGAGCGACTCTTTTGTTCCTCAGGCTTTCAAATCATCCCGGGACGCCACCAAGGTGCGCTCTTTCTCTCACCGTCTATCTCCTCCCTCTCTCCCTTTTCATTTGCCTCACATCTCCTTCCTCATCGCCGTGATTCAATTTGCGTCCCCGGCCCACATTCCGTCTGCAGACAAACGGAATAATTCCCATTCAGTGCCGTTTGAGCTCCGCTGCTCTCACAATAGCCGGGGTCTGAAAAGCGTCTCCTCGAAGTGTCCGAGTCGCACAACCAAAGCTTCACGGTCACATTTCCAAATTAGATTAGAGACCAATGCTGGCCGATCTCCACCGTCCAAGACAAAACAAACAAACAAACAAAAAAACTGGACAGACGGAATGGGCCGGAGTGATAGATTACAGCGGGATAGAGAGCTGATCTGGATTTTTCACCAGAAGGATATGTAGGAAGACGTTTGCATCAGGGAAATACACACACGAGTACAGTAGTAATAGTAGTAGCTGTCGAGTGAGCATACAGCGCACCATACCATAATAATCTTTGCAGATTTTGAAATCTGTGTGGGGTGGAAGGGTTTCGTGGTCTTGTGCAGAATATGCCCAAGGTGACCGAACATGAACAGGTGAAATTAACACGCTGCCAGTCGTGTCCTTACTGTGCAGACGGTGCCATCATGTGGCCAAACATTAAAACACACTCTACAGTAGTACAAACAAACAAACAAACCCCTTTCTTTTAAATTGGTAAATTATCCAGGAAATTAACAAACATAAATCAAGATGAATCCTTTTTTTTTTTTCTTTACAAATCTTCTGTTTATTCAGTTAAATAGTATTGAATATAAAGTTATATTATATATATTATTATATAATTAATATATGATTATTATATAATAATATAATATAGTAATATAATTGTTTATTATTATTATTATTAAAAATAGTATACAACGTATAGTCATTGTGTAGTCATAATTTTCTCTTTCCCTAAAATAATAAAAACTCTTCACACAGGTAACCGAATCTGTGGAAGCCCAGGAGGCGGGGTCTGGTGCCACACCCACTGTGAAAGAGGAAGTCATTGCTCTGCCCACTGTCATCAAGTACAGTAACAGCGACACACTCGCTCATCCCAGTGTAAGTGTCTAGCTTTAGGTCCACTGCTCATCTTTTTTTATTATTATTTATTTTTATTTATTTATTTATTATTTATTATTATTATTATTATTATTATTATTATTATTTTCTTCATTTTTCTGTCTTTAATGTATCTGTCAGTGATTTTCAGACCTCCCTGTTTTTTTTTTCCTCTTTTTAAAAAACAAAAATTTAAACGTTGATGTTTTCCAGCAGGCTGTATTTTATGTATTCAAAATTGACACATTGAACTTTTTTTTTATTATTCATGCAATAGTCTGTCCTATTTAAGGCTCTACTTTCTGACAGGTTTTATTCCGTCTGTAATATCGGCAGACGGAATGTCCCGCGAAAGCTCTCCGCGGCGCCGCCGCAAACTCGGTTATGCGTGACGGATGCAGATGAGCCTCACGCAGCCTGATCTATGCGAGCAATATGCCCGAGGCGCGCGAGCCCCCCATCGCCAGTAATGATTCAATCATTTAGCCCGCTGCGGCTTACTGTATCTACTGTAATTTCAAGTAATTTTAACAGAGCGCAGAGGCCGTGTCGGTGTGTGTGTCCTACACACAGATAACACACGGGTAACCATGCAACATGCATCCAGAGAGCATTAGCAGCAGAAGTATGTGTGTGTGTGTGTGTGTGTGTGTGTGTGTGTGTGTGTGTGTGTGAGTATGTGTGTGTGTGGCTCCTGTGACAAAGTACAGGCCCTACAGCAAATGCTACAGGCAAAAACTTAACTCGACATAAATGATACACTTATCTCCACTCCTGGAGCCACTACACACTAACACTCTCTCTCTCTCACACTCACAGACACAACACACACACACACACACACACAGAGTGTGGGATGGAAGCGATCATTCTTTCCTATCCGCAGATTTGATTTCACGCCTTTCGTGTTGTTTGGATGAAAGTAAAGACTGATGAGCGCCGGGGAAGAGTCTCCAACTTCCAAACTTAAGGAACTCATAAGCCCAACTAATGCGGGAATCACTCAAATCCTGCTTTCACGCTGACACCCAAATCACTGTTATGCATTACGCTGTCATATGCGCTTAGGATACGATGGCGTTTACTGTCGCTCTCCCTCCCCTCTTTCCAAATCGAATCAAGGCAGCGCGCGTCTTATACGAAGCAAACTCAGGCAATTAGAGAGCGAGGCTGGCGTGCGTAAACAATATAAAAGAGTCGTTATAATGGGTTACATAGACTTCTGATCTGTGATGTCTGCCATTAGTAGATCTCGGCCAAATACGTAAAGTGGATTAAGTCTGTAAATAGATTACGAAGTGACGCCAGTGTTAGGGAGAGTACTTGTAGGGAATTTAAAATTACATTCCACTGCCGTTCTCTGAATATGAAAAGACATCTGAACACAAGCCAAGCTCGGTGAACAGGATTAATGAACAGAGTATGCATATATATCAATTTAAACAGCAATGCTACAGATAGTAGGCTCGTGAAACATAATAAGCCAGCCAAGTTTATCAGTTAAATCCCGATATCTATCTCATTTGTTCTTATTCCATGCCGAGGACTCATCCGTCATGTTCTCTTTGTATTTCTACGACTGCTTTATTTCCTTCTGTCTTGCTCCAAAGTTATTGGCTCATAATTAAGAACGGATACATCCCAAGAAGACGACCCGACGGTGACCCTCTGGCCATTTAAGGATTCAGATAACGACCATCCGATTTAACCTTCCATCGAGATGTGAACGTACAGAATGTTTCCCTTCATTGGCTATAACTCTGGAACTGTGTACTTTCATAGGATTACATCATCTAATAATTCTACAAAGTGATTTTCTTTTATTGTGTAATAACAATAAAGCAGCGTGATGGCGAAACAGGAAACCTTGCCTCCTCACAGTTCACGATTGATCCTTAGGATCAGGTTGTTTATCTCTGCAGAGGTTTTGTGTACGTTATTTCCTTTTCTGCATGGGTTCTTTGAAAAAAAAAAACAAAAAAAAAACAATAGGTAGTTTGGTGATTATAAATTGCCCCTGGGTGTGAATTAGTGTGTGAATGGTGCCCTCTGGTGGCCTCATAGCACGTCCAAGCTTCCTGCTTAAAACACTTTCTGAACATGAATGAATGAATGATCGCAGTTTTATCATGGATGGATTGGATTTGTTTTAGCTGTGGATTTTTTCATTTATGATAAAGTTGAATTGTGGGCGATTTGTCAATTAATCACAAGGATCTAGAATCAGTCCACAACAATCCGCTACCACAAGTTTGTGCACACCTGACGATCACACTCATACGTGCTTGTTGAACGTCACATACCAGATTTAGTCCTTCTTTACTGTAATAATAACCTCTACTCTTAAGAGAAGCCTTTCCACTAGATGAGATGCATTTTCATTTATAATAAATGTATTATATTACCACAAACAAGCTGGTGGTAATTTATTAACACATACAATAAGGATGACAAATAAAGGTACATGTGTTTCTTTGCAAAAAAAATACTTCTAGGTATCTTAATGGCTAGTTGTTTAAGTACTGTAATAGCACTACTATAGCAAATAGACCAAATAATGTTGCTTTTTATTATGGAATACTTAAAAGAAGTATTTTTTGTATTATTTGCTACTGGTGATGGCCCTCAGTGAACCTTTTTTTCCTTCACGAAGCATATGTCTCTTTTTTATGATATTAAATGTCTCCGCAACAAAAGTCAACCCAGATTTTATTTCCCAAATAAGAAATTCATGCATAACTTTTGCAAGTTTACTGCCCATCATGTTGCGAACAAGCCTAAATGCGAGGTGTCCAGTTTCCCCACTTCGTCTGTTGAAACCATCTGAAATTATGTAATTCTGACTCGCAAGTTACTGCTTAGGATATAATGCTAAACTGTATTTTGAATAAACTCTTGAATTTTTTGCAATGTGCTGCCTATTCCTTAAATTTGGAGTAACTGAATTTAATGAGGAAAATCCTCCAGCACTGGTTAAAGCTCTACTGTTGTATTTACCTAGACAGCAAAGCACACCTAACCAACCTATACTGTTATACCCTTAGTGTTTACTGTTGCTGATTGCTTACTTTTAAGGTCCAAATTGGGCATATATATCTTCCCAATTTGGACCTTAAAACATCTTCCAATATTAGTTTTATTATTGACTATTCAAAAGCATCAGTTCAGTAAAGAAAAGAAAATGTTTCATCCACGTAAGTCAGTGACAACCATTCTGTCTTTTTGTAGCTGACCTCTGGTACAATAAACATCAGATAAGCCATAAAGCGCATCTCTTAAGGTGAACTAATTTACGTTTTAAAAAACTAGAGTCAGTGAACTATATCCGTTTCCTGCGGAAGTTAATCTGGACTGCTGCAGTTTTATGTACGCGATGCATTAGTTGTCAAACCCTGCCCTGTTAAGCACTTGATCATCAGGTGATAAGCTGATGTAGGAACATTTTTAAACTGTTCAAGGTGTCGCATCCCAGCACAGGAACTGAGGTCGCCTGTTCTAAACACAAATTGATAGCCAAAACACCTTGAGTTACAGTGGCACCTGCTGGTGGGCTTTGGAACAATCCACTTGTCGGGATTTCCCTCAAACTGTGTTCTGATCATGCTGACTCCCTCTAATCACCCCCCCCCCCCCCCCCTTTTTTTCAGTTATTCATAGACAAAGAAGAGGCGGAGAAGTTGTGGCTGAATCGACTCTTGTCACTGCGCCAGGAGAGGCTCATGGGAAGTCCTGTGGCCTGAACTCAGTTCTGCATAATGAAGATTTGAACATCAACTTCTCAAATATATTTTTTTCTTTTTAATAATATTACAGTTTATTAAAAGAGGCAGCTTGATTGATTTCCTTCAGAAAGCTGATGAACATGTGAGTGATTTGTTATGTCATCAGGGATTTTGTTAGATGCATATATTTAGCCTGTGTTAATACTATTAATGATTTTTTTCATCGAGTTAAATCCTCAGAGTTCAGCATTAGCACGGTTAGCCGTTTAAGGAACACTTGAGGAATATTTGTTTTCTGTAAAGGGTCTGAGTAATGTGAAGTAAAACCACATATTATCATACAACAAACATCAAACTTCATTTGCCTTTTTCATGCGATGCCAGAAGTATGATGCATTTTACTTTTCCCACAAAGTTGAAATGGCTAAACAGAGTTTAGAAGTAATGTTGTTACTTTGCTGAAACACAATATGTTGTCATCTCATAAACTTTCTCAACCAACCGAAAAGGCTGATTAAATGTTAGTTTTGAAAAAAAAAAAAAAAAAGGAAGAGAATTTATGGACCTGTCGAAATGACTTTTTTTAAATTGCCGAGCACAAAGTGAACACGTATTTCTAAGTGGTATGAGAAACTTTTTACATTTCACTACATAATGTCACTGAAAACACATTCATTCTGAAGGTCTAAAGAAAAAAAGAATTACACCCACCTAGTAGATAAAATTCAGTTTTTCTTCTTTTTCTAAAACTGTATTCTATTTCTAGTATTGTATTGTGTTTTACATCATATGGTAGATTGTTTATCTTATGATTGTTTATTGATGATTTTAGAAATAAAATGCCACATATTCTTGTTTTCTCTTCTGTCATGTAGTTAATCAGACTGGTAAAAGCCACTGACCTCAGGACATCTTTGTGTCCCACTGCAGTCTGTAAAGATTTTCTAATTAATACCTCAGATGTGTTTTTCTGTCTGATGCCCTAATAATTCTTAATGCAAAGTTTCCTGATCTTGTGTTTGTGTCACTGTTCTTCTCTCTCCTTGTCCGCATATCTACTTGGGCAACCTTGGGTTCTGCTATTCATGTGGATGTTACTTTGACACGTATCACATACCTTAACTGTATTGCAAACCAAGTACACTCCTTCATGGAAATGGTATTTTCTGGTAGAAGTGGCCTCTTCAGCAAGTGGCTCCCTGTCACACTGCAAAAGTATTCAGAAATGTATTGAGGAACATATCAAAGAATTCAAGGTGTTTGATTTACTCTCCAAACTCCCCAGATCTCAATCCATTTGAGCATTTATGGGAAGTACTGGTTAAACAAGACCAATTCATGGAGGCCCCACATCACAACATACAGGATTTAAAGCATCTGTTGTTAAAGTCTTGGTGTCCTGGTGCCAGATACCACAGCACACCTTCAGACCATGCCTCCAAAGTTTAAAGCTGTTTTGGTGGCACATGGGGACCCACACAATTGCTCTAAAATGTCACTTAACATTCACACAAAAAAGCTTACAATATTTTCATTCGCATAACTGCAATAAAATAAAATAAAAAATAGTGTGATGTACGTTTGTGTCTTTCCTCCAGCAGGTGGTGTATCTTGCCTTCAGTTTTGTCACTCTTGCCTGCTGGATTTTCTTACATGCATGCTTCACACTTCCTTAAGTAGACACAATGACACAACCTAATCCACTGTTCACTTGGACAAACTTGGCCGATGAGATACTGTATGTACTCTGTATGCAGTTGTTATTAGAAGCACATGATTGAACATGTCTCAGTTGTTGGCAAGGTTTTTACAAAGATCATTCACTCCAGACTCTAAAAATACTGGGAGCAAACCAGTCAGAAAGATTTTGTAGCACAGTAGGAGGCAATCAACTGTGACTAAGGGGATTTTCTAAGATGATTCGAGAGGTAAGTTCAGCAGTGGCCCAAATGCAACGCTTGGGAGTAGATACAACATTAATCAGTACCTTTATATAGAGTAAGAGTTAATCTTCCTACATGTGGAATTAAAAAACCTCACCATCAGGTACTGTGGTAGTACTAGATTACCAGTATATCAGTATTTATTATGGCATGTTTGTACTTGTTATTTAGATGATAGTAGAACCATGTACTGTTAAACCAAAGTATGTGCTGCGGTAGACCCATGAATCAAAGTGTACTGCTGTACTAGATCAGCTAATAATTATCATATTACTGTCATAAATAGCATGGTACTGTACTATATACTTTGGTGCAGTATCTGAACATTGGTAAAAGTTCTTCTGATAATTTTCTGTTAAAATCCAGTCTTGGAGAGCGAATGTCCATGACAGTTTTCTGATTTTTAGGGTGATTGAACATAAATGAAGAGGTGTTGTCTGGTATGCGACACCCACATACCAAGGCAACATACACTGACAGACATAACATAACATTGACAGATTGACATTATTGATAATGGTAACAGGGTCATGGGCATCCAAGGCTCACCTATGCTAATGGGAAACAAAAGCCAGCTCGTCTGGTCTGATCCCACAGAAACGCCAATGCAGCACAAGCCACTAAAAAAACTCAATGCTGTGGCCCAGCAGACAAAGAGACCAATGCTGAGAACTTGGTTTCCAGATCCAAATCAAGTCCAATCCAGAAGCCCCCATCCTGCAACCCATAGCATCTAAAGGATCTAATGCCAATGTTCTGGTGCCAGACACCACAGCACACCCCGTAGGTCTTGGAAGTGTGCCTTGATGGGCAAGACGTGCTCTGGTGGCAAAAAGTCAACTCAAAACCTAGGTGGTTCTAATGTTATTGTTTATGGTGTAACAGTGAACAGTGCAATGGAAAATACAACACGCTCCACCCAGAAAGACACGATAAAGAAAAATTGAAGACGACCTTAAGAATCAAATATTCACCATTAGTGTAGCATGTGATATAACAGTATATGACACATCGCAGAAGGGCTCAAAAATCAGATGATGAATTCAAGACACAGAACCTTCTAGATTCCAACAGCTGAAGAAGAAGCCATATACTGGGTTAGAGGAAAACATCAACTGAATGCTTGCTAGGGACCAAAGAGAGCACTGTGGGCATTCATTTAATAGTGCATTAGTTGAGATTAGTCTTTATTAGTTTTTTTCCCCTCAAAGTTATTTTTTTCCCCAAGAATTGGCTTTTTAATAATAATAAATAAATAAATAAATAAATAAACAAACAAACAGAGACCACTACCACTTCTTTCCACAAATCCTCCCTCCCCCAGCATCCACAGTGGCCCTTAGAGTGTATATAAAATGTACAGTCATGCATTTTTGACCCCGAAAATGGCTTTTCTGAGCAAATTAATGCACTTTAGCTGTAGCCGTGGTATAGTCCTCTGTTGGTTGTTGATTT
The DNA here is from genome assembly GCA_030347435.1 of Clarias fuscus. Taxonomy (NCBI): domain Eukaryota; kingdom Metazoa; phylum Chordata; class Actinopteri; order Siluriformes; family Clariidae; genus Clarias; species Clarias fuscus. Next base: position 37,578,275 of record CM059208.1, on the reverse strand, counting down.
TAATAATTCTATATGTTTTTTGTACAAGTTTATAAGTGACTGTTGCGCCTTTAGTTTTGCGTCCCTGAGATACATTTACAGCCCTGGAAAGCATTTTGTGCCTAATTTCACGTATACGAGTGAATAAGATGATCTGAGGTGGAATGTTCAGAAAAATAA